>CAMQGK010000637.1:3522500-4022500 GCA_947000775.1 Pterois miles | reverse complement strand
CAAGATGGTGACGGCCAAAACGCCAAACTAGAAGCTTCAACACGGCAGTTCACAAACCAGTGGGTGAAGTCACGGTGACTGCATCCACTTCTTATAGACAGCCTATGGAACCACCACACATCTGGGTTGGCTTTTGTGCCATTTATATGTAGCTTTTTAATAGAGCAGTCATTCTTCCTGAATGGTTTTCTGTGTTTTCCTTGTCAGAAAATAATTATGACATGTTGGGGAAATGATCAATGTAGGCCTTATTGTCAGTTCAAATGACAAGGTATTCAAATTTCACGGTCCGGTAATGTAGAAGATATACATTTAGCTTTGAATTAAGACCCCAACAACATGTTTTAGAGAAGCAGATGAAAGTAATCATCTGCGCAAACACAATTACAAATGGTAAAGAGCATAGCTACATGCTATGAAGAGGGGAGGTAAGGACTCTCCATACTGAAACACGAAATTAGTCATCACAGAGAGCTGGTCCTTTGTTAGCCAACTGAGGGAAAAACTCTTGTACATAATTAATTGTGCGGGAGATTCAAAGTAAATTGATGAAAAAATGCTTTTTTGTCTCTCTCTTTTAAATAAAACTTTTCATGCTCGAGACCTTCATCTGGGCAAATATCAACGAAAGTACTTGCACTTGTGCACAGCAGTGCTTTTTCATGAAAGCCCACATGGGATGTGCAGTTCTGAAATGTAGCTCCCAAGATCCAAGTACCCAAAATGTTTCACAGCTACAACAGATTACAAAAACGGAGGATGAATCGCTGTGCCTACAGAACTCTCATTTCTCTACTTTGAAAACTGTCCAAAAGTGCTCGGTTTTATACTCCCAGGTGGCCGCCATTAGCCCGCTGCCAGACTTTCATCTCTGCATGACGCTACTACATCAGAAGCGGTCTCCGACATTACAGTAGCAGAGTGCATGAAATACCCCACGACACACATTCACAAATGAGCAGACAGGGAAGAGGTAGGCAGTTTTATGACACCATTTGCCACTTTAATGAATGAATGTAATTAAATATTAATCCAATGCAAAATGATAAAGAACTAGAAATTTCTTCTTCCACATATAAGTGCGGAATTAACAATCCTCCCACATCCACCCTCAGTTTTTATGGTCCAATTTTCACTTTCCTTCCTGCTCGCTCACAGACTCACGCAGCAAGCGAGCCAAGTTGGTTCAGTACACTTGGCTGTCTTTTAGAGTTTGTATCATAAACCCCACACTGGGTCAGGCTTTGGTAGGTTTGCATTTCTGCAAACTGTTTTTGGTTGTCAGCAATGGACCTATGGGGGGCGGCCAGTTTACAGTAAATAGCAAAGGCTTCAATAAAGATCAAGGCCACAAGCTTAAAGCTCTTAAACAAGGTTGCTGCTTTTCATAAAAGGGATCTTGATTAGCAAAAAAATAATGTAAAACATGACCTACTCTGTTCCTAAATAGGGAGTGTTAAACATGGTCCACGTTGACAATTAACTGCTTGCTGAATAAGCACGATCTTGCCTGCGAGAATCCTGCTCAACACACTTAACAGGCATCGGAAAGGCAGGAATGTAAGGTCTGATGTCATTCAGTTCGTTCTTCCTCTGGAAGGGGGGTATGGTGGGTGGAGAGAGGGATCACTTCCTCTCCCTTCTGAACCCAGAAAGTCATTGTACACAGTGAAAACTGCCTTCTCTTTGAACGGCAAAATGTCCACTTAAAACTGCATTTATTTTGGTACTGCAACATAACCTGTACATAATACCCACACCAGGGCTGCAGCTAATGATTATTTCCATTATCAGTTGATCTGTCAATTATTTTTGTCAAAATAACTACATTACTTAACCCTAACATATGAATTTAAGATGATATAAAAGAAAGAAAAGCAGCTCAAATCCTCACATTTGAGATGCTGGAGTGTATTTGGCAGTTTGATAAATTACTTTCCTTAAATTACTTCATTTACTGTTGAACTAATTGTTTCAGCACTAACCCACAATCTACCATAGTAGAAAGTTTGTGAAGAAAGTGTAGCGATAGCTAACTTTGGTCACAGGGGTGTCTCTCTCTTGTATAAGGCTGCACTGGTGGGACCCTCAAACTGCAGTTTGATGGCCTGTTTCAGATTAAGCTGTGGGTCTGTGGTTGTCATAGTGACCATGACATCCTCTGGCAAGGCACTACAAGGTGGGACTGGGGTAAAACTGTAGCAAGCAGGTGACAACAAGTTCTTCTCAGGAACAGAATCCCAAGCCTCCCGCTGAAGTGGGCTGTGTAGCCTGTATGGGTAGCCCAGAGGAGGACTTTCTCTGTTTTTAGCACCTAATGCAGGACCGTCTTGCCCTGGCATTATCCCAAGGGAAGCCATGACTGAGTGCCATTTACCACCAGCGTAAGTAGTCCTGTCTGCTTTTATTATGTTTGAGTTTTGTTTGTTCATTTTGTCGTGATATTCAAATCCAGACGACGAGCCTTTCTGAGGCGGTTCGCAGTTGTGCACCATGGCAGTGACTGTGCACACGGTGGAAGGAGGGCTGCCCTTGGGATGCCTCTGATTGCTCCTATGGAGGCTGCCCATGCCAGAGCTCCCTGGTGGGGGGAGGGTGGAGGGACGACTACGACTGCGGGGCAGTGAGTGCTGTTGGATCTGCTGAATAAAGCTGAGGCTGTCTGCTGGCACTGTCTGCACTGTGGCCAGCGAGTGGCAGGTGGATGAGTTTTGCGAGCTCTGCATGGAGTGGAATCGCTCTGCAGTGGAGCCGGGAGAAGATACTGATGAGGAGGAGGTAGCAGCTGTGACTTCACCTCCATTACTCTCCAAGATGCCCGAGGAGACGATTTTGTTAGGTTTTGAGGGGGAGACAGTACTAGAGTGAGGCAACGGGCCTACATATGGCTTGGCTCCGTAGCTCTCCAAGAGCCTGATGATGTTAAAATGCCCGTGTTTCCCAGCCACTTTGACTGGACTACGGCCATATTTATCCATGTGATTGGGATTTGCGCCTCTTTCCAGAAGCATTGTAACAATATTTGCATGTCCCTCCTGGGCAGCAATGCTCAGAGCTGTTGCCCTCTGGTGACAAGTAAGGTCTATATTGACAGTGCTGGTTTCAAGGAGACGGCGTCCTACAGCAGCATGTCCTGTCCAAGCCACTGAATGCATTGGCGGTCTCCCTTCTGTATCCTGTGCATTGGGGTTTGCCCCATGCTTTAACAGTAGGTCTACCATCTCCACACACCCCTGCCAGGAAGCCACATGAAGCGCTGTACGACCCTCAGAGTCTCGAGACTCCAGGGGCACCCCCCTTTCTCTATGAGGAGAGTAGCCTTTTCAAGGCGATCCTCCAACACCAGGAGGTAGAGCAGAGGCCTTCCCTCTGCATCCCGGACATCGGTATCAGCCCCTCGCCTCATAAGCAGCTCCGCGACCTCAGCATGGCCCTCCAGGAGAGCGGCACTCAAGGCCGAATGTCCGTCATACGCCCTGTGGTCAATGGGCGAACGTCTGTCCAACAACAGCCTGACAGTGCTCCAGTGACCTTCCTGGGCAGCCAGTATAAGAGGGGTGCGTCCTTCAATGTCCATCTCTCCAACTCGTGCCATACTGCCTCGCTCCGTCAAAACAGCACACACACCCCGATGGCCTTCACAGGCAGCAGCGTGAAGCGGGGTCCAGCCGAGGTCATCCTTGTGGTTCTCGTCCAAGCCTCGGTCAAGCAGAGCACGGACAACCTCGACGCTGCCTCTTGCCGCTGCTAGGCAAAGTGCCGTTCTGCCTTCACAGTCTATGGCATCCACAGCTGCTCCCCAGAAAAGCAGCCGTGACACTGTCTTCATGTGGCCCATTGCTGCAGCTGCCAGTAGGGGAGTAACAGCAGCTGCAGCAGGGACATTGCCATCAGGGCCAGCAGTCTCATCTACATCAGCACCTGCTTCTAACAGAAGCTCAACTACGTCATCATGGCCCTCATAGGCTGCGAGAAGCAATGGTGTCATGCCGTCATGGTCTCTGTGTCCTGGATCTGCTCCACGTTCCAGTAACAGACTTGCTACCTCACCATAACCTTTGACCCCTGCTGCTGTCGGGACGCAGAGGGCGGCGACTGACAGAGCAGTGCGGCCATCTCCATCGGCTAAGTTGACGTCTCCGTTGTGGTCCAGCAATATCTCCACAGCTTCGTGGTGTCCCATGTAAGCAGCAGCAATGAGTGGTGTGCGGCCCTTAGTGTCGGCTTTGTCAACCTGTGCCCCGTAGTCCAGCAGAGTCAGGACAATTTCCTCATGCCCCCCCCATGCAGCAGCTCTGAGAGCAGTCCGGCCCTCAGCATCACATCCATCCACATCTGCTCCTGCATCGAGCAGAAGCCGAACAGCCTCGCCATGTCCTCCCCAAGCTGCAGAGCGCAGTGCTGTCCAGCCTTCCTTGTCAACATGCTCCATCATCCGCACTGCAGTTTCTGGCTCCTGGCTCTTGGTCCATTCCAGGAGGACAGACAACACTTTGACGTGACCCTGCCTGGAAGCCACAGTAAGTGGCGTCTGACCCTGTTGATCACTGGTCAGTGGATCAGATCCATGTGTCAGGAGGAGTTCGGCCACATTTGCAGAACCCTCGTGGGCTGCAGTGGCAAGTACAGTCTGTCCATCTGTAGAACCAGGCTGGTTTACTGAGAGCCCACTGCCTAGCAGCTTCTTTACAGACACCTCTCTTTCAAATGCCTGTCGTAAAGTGTTTCCTTCTTTGTTTGTACAATGCACTGCGACACTTGAAAAACAGGCTGCAGAGACGAGCCCACTCCTCATTAACAGCTGAAGGACTTCCTGACTGACCAGAACAGGAGGCTGGGTTATGGATGGTGTGCGACTAGGAGTAAGAGCAGGCACACCTGTCCACAGCATCCACAGTGCCAATAATGAGGGGTTTTCTTTATGGTGACCTGAGCAAACTAGATGTGTGGCTAGCTGGCAAGTGTCCTCAATGTCCAGGTGGGGTCCCTGCAAAGTCAGAGCCATGGCGAGCATACTGTGACCCTCTGTTCTGCTACACAGGTATTTTTGAGTGCAATACTTAACATCTGTCAGCCACTCAGCAAAGCTGGCATGAAAAAGTAGTTTGGTGCCCCTGGGGCCATCGATCAAAAGAGGTGTGAGGGTTTGGAGCTTGTTCTGGAAGTCTTGAGGGCTGAGCGAGGTGTCGTGTGTCCAGGCTGCTGTGAACAGCTGCTGGGGCGTGAGGGGCCTCGGGGCAGCTAAGAGGACATTGAGGAGAGGCCTGACATAGACAAAGAGCCCTCGGGGAAACAATCTCTGGCACAGCCACAGGTAGAGGCCATTCAGAGTCCCGGGGATGTCGCGGATCTCCCGGAGACCCACCAGCGCACCTGCCACACCGTCCAGCACACGCTCGAGGAAGAGAAAGCAGCCACCGCTCTTGATGTGCAGCAGATTCAGCATGTCGGCCGTGTCAGGGGTGAGCTGACGGCGAAGTGTTGCGTCCTCATCTAGCCGGCAGAGAATGAACTGCTGCACGTCACGGACCGGCGGGGGTTTTCGCAGATCATCCAGAGAGAGCCTACGAAAACCTATAACACAAAAAGAGAAGCAGCTTTTTTATCCTCAATATAGTTTATACACAATAAATACTGTATACTTTATCAGTTCTATGTTCCTGTCTGGCCCTACATAGACCCATATTTACAACATACACTGAACAAAAAATAAACGCTCCCATTTTTTTATGCACTGAAGTCAAAAAGCTAAGACTTTTTTCTATGTATCCAAAAAGCCTCTCTCAAATATTGTTCACAAATTTGTGATTGATGTGATGATTATTGCACAGGTGTGCCTTAGACTGGTCACAATAAAAGTCCATTCTAAAATGTGCAGTTTTATCTGAGACCTTTACAGTATTAGCCATTGAACAGGGCTGTGTGAAGTTGCTGGATATTGGCGGCAACTGGAACACGTTGTTGTATACGCCGATCCAGAGCATCCCAAACGTGCTCAATGGATGTCTGGTGAGTATGCAGGCCATGCAAGAACTGGGATGTTTTCAGCTTCCAGGAGTTGTCTACAGATCCTTGCAACATGGGGCCGTGCGTTATGCTGCAACATGAGGTGGTGGCGGTGGATGAATGGCACAACAATTGGCCTCAGGATCTCGTCACGGTATCTCTGTGCATTCAAAATACCATAACCCCACTGCCACCATGGGCCACTTGATTCATGTTGACATCAGCAAACCGCTCACCCGCATGACGCCATACACGTTGTCTGCCATCTGCCCTGTACAGTGAAAACTGGGATTCATCTGTGAAGAGAACTCCTCTCCAAAGTGTCAGACGCCACTGAAGGTGAGCATTTGCCCACTCAAGTTGGTTACGATGACAAACTGCAGTCAGGTCAAGAACCCGGTGAAGACGACGAGCATGCAGTTGAGCTTCCCTGTGACAATTTCTGACAGTTTGTGCAGAAATTCTTAAGTTATGCAAACTGATTGTTGCATCAGCTGTTGGCTGGTCTCTTGCAGGTGAAGATGCCGGATGTAGAGTTCCTGGGCTGGTGTGGTTACATGTGGTCTGCGGTTGTGAGGTTGGTTGGATGTACTGCCAAATTCTCGGAAACGCCTTTGGAGATAGCTTTACGGGCAACAGCTCTTGTGCACATTCCTGCAGTCAGCATGCCAATTGCACGCTTCCTCAAAACTTGCGGTGACATTGTGCTGTGATAAAACTGCACATTTTAGAGTGGACTTTCATTGTGACCAGTCTAAGGCACACCTGTACAATAATCATGCTGTCTGATCAGCATCTTATGCCACACCTGTGAGGTGGATGGATTATTTCGGCAAAGGAGAGGTGCTCACTAACATAGATTTAGACAAATTTGTGTACAACATTTGAGAGACATAGGCCTTTTGTGTACATAGAAAAAGTCTTAGATGAAAAAAATGGGAGCAAAAACAAAAGTGCTGCGTATATATTTTTGTTCAGTATAATATCTAAAAGTGCAACACCCATTAAGATGAGTTATCCTTTCCTTCTACCTGAGAACATCTTGCACACAGCCTTGTTGTGGCGGCGGACGGAGCAGACCAGCATCAGCCAGGTGGGCAGCAGGTGTTGATTGGCGGCCAGGAGCTGTGCAATGGAGCCGCTCTTCCCACCTCCCTCGCCTGCTCCATAATCGACGTCCAGAGAGTCCACCAACACCATCAGAGTCTGTACGGGAGGAGGGAGGTCTAACAGGGGTCCCAACACTGCTCTAAGGACAGGCGAGAAAGACACAGACACACAAAAGGAAAAGATTAAATTTAAGATGGCCATGTAAAAAAAAAAAAACGCAGCAGGTTGGTCCTTTTGCATAAAGTCTAAAGAAGTCAGTGACTCCAACATTCACTGAGATCACTCCATTGCTATGCAGGCGGCATGCCTCGAGGCGATTCCACTTTAAGCACAGACGTGTTTTGATGAGTTTTTGCTTTTCGTTTTCCATTTCAATCATTGTTGAAACAATCTTATCACACCTTTCAGCCTTTCAGACACACAGTCAGTTCTAAAACAGAGTAAAAGAAAACAACTTGATATGTCAGTCAAACCGACATCGCAGCAGAAGACAAAAGCAAAGCGCTTCCATCTGCTACGTCAGGAAGTAGGGTTAGAAAACGACAACGTCAAATATTACATATTCTACTGTGATTTAACTCTGGAATATGATGTGAATGAATGCAAACTTGACAAAAACTTAAATCACGGGGCGACTGTCCTTCAAGTGCATAATCAGCCCCAACACCTTGCTGCAATCTGATCATGAGTCAGTTTAATGGAACTACTGAAATGTCCTGCTCCACCCTGGGCACGCTTGCTCGCACACACTCTCACACACACTCATGCGCGCGCACACACGCACGCACGCACGCACGCGCGCACACACACACACACACACACACACACACACACACACACACACACACACACACACAGAGACCTTGGCTTGATGTGTTTACACAGGTTATAAACACACACACATTCCTAACAAGCAATTCCCAAGCATGCTTTTACTGTGCACGTCTTCTTTTCAAGTACTTCAGCTGACTATACTCATTTCCTGACCCATTTAGTCCTGACCAAAATAGCAATAAAACTAATATTTTAAGCATAATTCTTTAAAGCAGTGAGTAGAAATGGAGCAAATATGATTTTAAAGAGTTATTTTTATCACTATATCCTCATAGTAGTGCATGAGACAGTAATCTGAAAAAAAATCATGTGCCTCTGTGTCCTCCGGTTCTCCTAATGGTATCAGTAAGATTTCACAGACCGGAGGAAAACAACCAATCAGAGCCAAGCTGGAGTCCAGCTGCTATCTGTGAGCAGCTGTCAATCACTCGCAAACTCTGAACAAATGGTAAAACAAGGCAGTGCTGATCAAATATGAATCAATATTCTGTTACTGTAATGTCTGTGTCTCACCCTCAAATGTGTTCAGGAACATCTTGTAGTTACTGTTTAGCTGTGAAATGAGAAAGTTTTGTGACCCGGCAGCCATGTTGAGGTCTGCTGAGGAAATATCCACAAGCCGGAGCACAGCCAATAAGAACGCTCAATAGGAACGCTCTCTCTGATCTGTGATTGGCCAAAGTCTCCCGAGTTTCAGAGCCATGAGGAGGTGAGAAGTCTAGTTCTCTCTCAGAATGCTGAAATGTTATGATGGAGTTTTTACCCAATGATGCCAAAAACATTCTGCCTACCTTTAAGTTTTAAAGCAGAGACCCAAAGTAGTTCCTAAACTACACTAAACAGGTCTCTGTCAAAACAGGGTGTACGGCTGGACGGTGTATTGTCTCTGAATTTATGGCTAAATTGTTATACAACTAGACAGTGGTCATGTGTATAATGTTATGTTAACGGGGGCGGCAGTAGCTCAGTCTGTAGGGAGTTGGCTTGGGTCACCGGTTCAAGTCCCGACATGGACCAAGAACTGAGCGTGAACTGGTAGCTGGAGAGGTGCCAGTTTACCTCTTGGGCACTGCCGAGGTGCCCCTGAGCAAGGCACCAAACCCCCAACTGCTCAGGGCGCTTGTCAGGAGCAGCGCCCTCACTCTACACCTATCCAATTTTGCATGTATATGGACCTGTTTGTGCATGTGTGTGTATAAGTTAACAGAGTGAAAAAATTAATTTCCCCACGGACTAAAAAGAATATCTTCTTCTTCTTCTTCTTCGTTAAATCCAGCGCTACATGTCCACAAGGTCCAGTGAGGACTAGGGGACGCACTGCTCCATTCAACTGGCCGTTCAAGCAGTAATGTACCCAATTGTGGAATACACGCGATCGGTCCCTGGTTTTTTGCTTGCCGTCTCAAACAGGAAACATGGCGGCCTGCTCATAAACTTTTTGTTAAAAAATAGAATAGAAATAGGCGATGCCACTGCTGAGTTTCATTTAAGGACAAGGTTGACTGCTGTGACAGCTTGGTCCAAGCTTCGTGAACCGGACACATCAACGCTAGATTGACTCATTTGCATTAAGGACTGTGCCCCACCTTCTTTTGAAAGAGCAACAGCCAATGAGGAAACCCCAATACTGGGCCGACCAGTTGTGTAACTTCATCATTCATTCACTAGGTGAATTAAGCGCTTGAAAGGCTGGCCCTCTGCAGTCCAGCCAAAAACATTACGATACAGACTATCCTCAATGAGGACCTGAACCCAGTGTTTGAGCACAGAAATCAAAGGTATTTTTTGTTTTTTTTTTTTAACCTCCAGGCTCTTATTCCTGAATCTAGACTTAAGACCTGAGGCAATTTCATCTGAGGAGAATGAAATCCTCTGTACAGAGCTGCCAGAGCATGAATACTTCATAATGAAAGTGCAAGTTGTACGAAGGCAGTGGGGTCTTGTTGCTTCTAGATGATTACTGTGTCTGCAGTTAAAAACATGCCTGCGTCAAAGACAAAAAAAACAACTGACACTTATGATAATGTTATGGTAACTGTATGGTAATACTAGTTATTATAGGAACCCATGTTCACCCAGTCCTAACAAAGCCAAGCAGCACCAGACCTGTGTTTAAACTGAGCCAGGAGGGGGTTGTAAAGCAGTGCTGGATTACAGACGTCTTTAAGCATCGTCAGCCATGAAACTTTGAATTTTAGAACGGTGCTTTAACTTTGTTATAGACAGACCAAATAAAAAAAAAAAAAACACTTTGGTCCATAAATCTCAACAAATGCTGGATGGATTGACATGCAATTTTGTATTAACATTCATGTTCCCCATAGGAGGAATACTGACGACTTGAGTCCCTTTCACTTTTCCTCTAGCGCCACCAGGAAGCCAAAACTTAAGCTCAGTACTTTGGTTTGCAACCAAATACGTGGAATATTCCCATAAGCTTCAACTGTAATTTGCTACTGTAATTAGTGAATATCAGCACCCCAACATGCTAAAACTACGACAGTGTACAATGTGGCTGGGGCGATACACCTATCTCCTGAGTCCATTCTATCACGATACTTGGGTGCAGATTCAATATGTTTTGCCATTTTTACCTCCGCCAAGGAGGTTATGTTTTTGCCGGCGTTTATCTGTTTGTTTGTTTGTCTGTGTTCGAGATAACTCAAAAACTTATGGACGGATTTTGACGGAAATTTTCAGGGTGTGCCGAAAATGTGAAAAGGAAGAACCGATTTAATTTTGGGGTGATCCGGAAGAAATCCTGGATTCTGGATCACTTTGAAATTTTCGTTAACATTTGGGAAATGGGACCCAAAAAATTGTTTCTCAATATCTCTGGTAATTGTTGCCCAAAGCTCATGGAAGTTGACTCAGGGATTTACAATGTGTACTTCTATCAAATCCCAAAGGCTGATCCAGATCTGATCCAGATCTGATCCAGATGGCGGATTTTATAGCAATTTATATAAAACAAATGGGGGTACTCTTACATTTTGGCCTACTGTGCGTTTAATATTAGAGGTAGAGATTTCTAACAAGCGGCATCGTGTAGCTGAGACAATTCCGCATCTGAAGTATGTCAACGAATTTGGTCTAGCTTTAATACTTGAGGAGATAGATCCAGAAGAAACTGCTAGGGGGGAAACTATGGTGCTTGGCGGAGGTCTGCACTCTCCGAGTGCTTTTCTTTTTTTGGGGGGGGGAGGCGTCAGTAGCTCAGTCCGTAGGGACTTGGCTTGGGAATCGGAGGGTCACCGGTTCAAGTCCCGACATGGACCAAGAACTGGTAGCTGGAGAGGTGTCAGTTTACCTCTTGGGCACTGCCGAGGTGCCCCTGAGCAAGGCACCAAACCCCCAACTGCTCGGGGCGCTTGTCAGGAGCAGCCCCCTCACTCTGACATCTCTCCATTACTGCATGTATATAGGTCCTGTTTGTGCATGTATGTATTTCAGGTCTGCATGTACTCTGTGAAAAAACTAACAACAGAGTGTAAAAATTTAATTTCCCCTCGTGGGACTAATAAAGGTTGTTGTTGTTCTTCTTCTTCTAGTTAAGTATTGTGATTCTACAAGTTTTGCGCTTAGATATTGTTTTTTTGGTTAACATTTTAACAACAATTTGAATCAAACACTTCTGGGGATTTATAATTTGAAAAAACATTTAATTTAATCATTGAAATACTTGATTTTCATGTCCTGAAGTCAAATATATCAGTCACTGTTGGGCATTATTTATACAATTTTTAGCCATGTTGAGCACCTTTAAGCAAAAAACAAATACACAACACTGTACACATCACTAGGGATGCATCGAACTGACTTTTTCAGTCCTGAAACCGATAGCAATATCTGGGCTTTGGGTATTGTCCAATACCGAGTACTGATCCGATACCAGTGTTTAATCAATAAGCTGTGAGCCTCACTGTGTTGAAGTGACTGGGAGCATTCTGCTATGTGTAAGACAACATCAGACTTAAACATTGCTTTCTTAACTTTGCTTTAGCATCTAACTATTTATGTCAGTGTCTGCCCGATATCTGATCCGGTACCGGCATCTGTGCATCCCTACCAATAATGACAACTGAATCTCCACTGTAAAATTTTACCTCATAAGCTGAATACATTTTTCATCAGGTCGGTCTGGTTTAATTGTGTGTTCTGCTTAGCAGAGATCTCTGTAGAACCTCACACAGGCTACAGACGGGGGTCTTGTTTCAGAGGGGACAAACAGTGATTAAACAGTGACAGCAGTCTGGTACGAATGGGTCACACAGAGGCTAAACTCATGTCAATTACCCTGCAACAAACACAGGGTGGATGTTTGTGTGTGTGTGCTGTCATCAGTGTTAATGTCTATGTTTACGAGTGACCAGAAGGTCCAGTCGCCAAACAGGTTTGCTTTAAAGCCTGATTTTACAAAAACCTAAATCAGCCTCTAAACTATCAAGTTTGCTTCTGGTGCCTTATAACAGCAAACCAAGCAATGTTTCCAATCTTGTAAAAGAATATGCTGCTATCAGAGGAATCAGAGCCAGATGTGTTCATAAAACACCAGGTGGAGATAATTCAACCTGTAAACAGAGCTGTCACGGCAGAGAGATGAAATTTTCAGCGTACCTTGGCAAGTACAGGGGCTTGGCGAATGAATCAAACAGAAGCCTGTGAGGTTGAGTCAGCAACTAAAAGCAGGGTCATTAACTGATCGTGTTGAGGTCAACGACAACATATCAGTCTCTGGATTAACATATGCGTAGGGAGTGGGGTGGGAAATTTCAACATCACAGAAGTGAGTCATCTGTAATGATAAGACATTGGCAAATGAGGCATCCAACAAATTTGCCCTGATTGGGCTACTGCCATGTTCTTATTCTGAAATACACAAATTAGCTCCTCTATTAAACTGTCCATATCTGAATAAATGTGTCCTCACATAATGGACATTTTAACTAGTATCATTTTTTGGTGGCAACATGTACATTAGTTCAGGTTTTACCCCAAGAAATTATTTATCAGAGGTGTTAAACCGCCCACATACCGACGCATCTGCACCCACGATAAATACGTTGGAAGAAATCAGCCTAAACAGTAATGAGACCCACATATATGTGTAGAATAGCACATCTAATGCTATACATCATAAAATAAATTCAGAAATATATTCATTTTAATAATGTTAGATGAGGCAGTCTTTCAGACAAGGTGGCCTGCCAAAAAAAAAAAAAAAAAATAGCGGTAATCCCTGTAGTTATTTCACAATTACAGTAATTACCTGTTTTTTTTTTAATTATTTTCATAATCAGTAAATACTGAAAAATACTAGATAAAAAATTCCCATCAGATCTTAAGGTGACATCTTCATATTGCTTATGTTGTGCAACAAACAGGATAAGACCCAAAAATATTCATTTGGCTCTATATGTTGAATTATTTATGTATTTATTAATTTGCTACTGCACTTTACTTATTACTGTTTTACTTATTTATTTTATTGCCAATTTCCTTCATTGCACCTTCTGTTTTACTTTTTACTATATTGTATTCATCTGTACTGTTGTTGCTGCTGCTATGACACCTGAATTTCCCTCCAGGGATTAATAAAGGTTCATCTTATCTTATCTTATCTTATTTCTTGTTATTGATTTGGAACGAACACTTCTTTGAACACTAGAGCAATATACTTTAGGTGAACAGTAATGGTCACACCAAGAAAATGTCCTTAGTCAGAAAGGTGCATAAATCTTCTTCAGAAGATATTTACAGACCAACAGTTCTGGAATACACCCTCGGGTGCTACTTGGATACGTCTGCAGTGATGAACTTGTGGTTTTGGGTCTTGAACATAGACTGTATATGACAAGTGGAGGTAGTCACCGTGACGTCATCCATTGGTTTGTTGACCTCCGTTTTGAAGTCTCAGATTCGACAATTTGGCCATCGCCATCTTGATATTTGGCTGTCGCCATCTTGGTTTTTTGCAACCAGAAGTGACAGGAGAGGGTGGAGCTAGACATTTCTAGGTGACCAAAAACTTAATAATTAACAAGGTAGCAACCTGTCAATCACAAGGCAGCCACGCCCTAAAGTAGCCCCGGTTTTATTATCTGACCATAATTTAGGTGAATGAACATCATGCTGTTTTGAAGAAGACTTGACTGCTTACTGAAGTAATAAATCAAGTGAGAAGTTTGCTCATTTTTTCATAGACTTCTACACAATCAGACTTCTTTTTGCAACAGAAAGAGTCGCCCCCTGCTGGTTATTAGACAGAATGAAAGTTTTTTCACTTTTTAGACCTGGAGGTAGCCCACTGGTCTTGAATCATGAGCCCATGTGACCCAGCCAGGTGTGATCAGCCCCTGTCCACATGATGCCCGGCTCCACGGATCCCCCTTCTGGGTCCACAGCCACTGCAAGGCCTTTTCAAAATGTTCCTGGTTAAGGTTAGGGCTTAGCCCAGGCACGCAACTTCAGCTGATTCATCTCATCACCTTCAGACGCTGCCTCACACAGTAGCCTTGGCTTTAATCAATGAGCATATCCTGCAATTAAAAGCGGATCTAAACCCTGCCCTGGGTGAAGGCTACATCAGGGTTACAACAAGCTTATCATGACTCTGTTTGCTTTAGTCATCTGATTAAAGCGACACTCCCGCACTGGGAGCGTAATAAAGCGTTTTCCGCTCCACTTAGCCTACATAGTCATGGGCACATGGTCTGAGTGACCTTTGACCCTGAGCTTTAATGAAACTTCTAGAGATGTCACATTCAAAGCAGATTTCCTCAGAGTAAAACATGTTACCCTCACTGCCTATCTGACCTGCTCAGAGACTACAATCAGATAAGACCTCTCAGACATCCTGTTCTCTGGAACAAACCGCCTGATGACCATGCTGAAAAGTAAACTGAAAACAATTATGATTAGCTCTATTGTGCTATACCATATCGGTGTGTCTGTAGTTTAGGTTTGTGGGGTTCTTTACTGTTATTCAGTGGTTTGGTGTTTGCTTTTTCTTGTATTTGTTCCTCTCTTATTACCGCTGCCTTTTCTTGTATCATATCTTCTGCATGTTGCCTGTAGCTACATGCATTTGAATATGAAACATGGCAAATTTACGAAATACAATACATAACATTGTGTTCATTTCGGCGCTGAAAACTGGGCTTTACTGTCACAGCCAGGGATGATTTGATTGGCTGTAAACCTTTTTTAACCACAAAAAAAAAAAAAAAAAAAAAAAAAAAACAGTATATATATATATATATATATACACATATATATATATTTATATATGTATTTATATATATGTATTTATAATGTATATTATATTATATATATGATATTATATATTTTATACCTAATATATATAGATATTTTTTCCAGCTACAGACTACTGATATTGTATAAAAAAAGGTTGAAAGAAAATATTAAAAGTTCAAGATAAACATAATTCCAACAGTTTGTGTTTTAAAAGCAAAGTGGGCCAACTATAGCATAACATGATAGTAGACATGAGACGTTCGAATTAACAGTAATGAAAACACACTGTATAATTAATTGAAATGATATATATGAAAGAACATTTGGTAACCATGGTAACATTTATGTAAGCATGTCAGCATGTGGATGAAAGAAAGGATTAAAGTGAGCGAAACGTAGCGACCACACAGCAACTATCCCCAGCACCTTTTCGTCCTGTTTCTACATCATTATTCATCATTATTTATGTCAAATCAAGTCCAGTAGCAGTCTCTACAAACAGTGCTCATAATCAGCTTTGCTCTTGTGAGCTCTTTGTGACACTAAAAGTGATAAAGCTTACCAAAGTAAAACATGTCCAACGAAGGAGTTGGGCTGTTGCAACGACCGCAATATTGCAGTACAGGAATATTGACCGCATGGGAATGGCAAGCAACTGCCACAAGCGCAATGTTCACGTTTTTTCTTTATCTTTTCTTTTTCTGTAAATTCTCCGCATTTTTAGACTTCACTATAAAAAGGCAGCAGCATGTGTCTCTTCTGTGCCAAGCACTGCATGTTTTTTTCTGGTCGTCGACAGTTGAAAAATGTTCAACTTTGGATAACACTCAATGAAGACCAACCGTCACATCCTACATGCAGGCTAACATGCTGGACAACAACAATAACGGAAGAAAAATGAATACACATAGACCGGCAGGTTGGTCCTCTCTCTCCCCTTCATCCAGAGCAACTCTACCTTGTGTCGACATTGAGATATTCCGTATCACAGCAACCAGACGCAACCAGTGAGTAGCTAAAAAAAGACTGCACCTCTTTGCCCTTCTTTGATCTGCATTTAACAGTAAATACTTAATTCCTTCTACATCTTTGTCATTTAAAAAGCAACAATACATGCATACCTAATAATAGCCTACCAATAAAGCTTATTGATACAGCACTAAAATCAGGATAAATCAAATTATTTGCAAAAAAAATTGCAATAATACTGCATACTGTGCTGTTAAGCCAATCATTATCACTGCAGGGGAAATTCCTTCACCGCGACAGCCCTAGTGAACCATCACTCCATATGATTCATGTAGTGTTTACTCCTCTTGCTGTGGTGGAATGTGAATAAGTACAGTTAGACAGGTCATGTACTGTACTTAAAGCTAGGGTTGGTAATTTTCAAAAAAAAAAAAAAAAAAAAAAAAACAAAAACAAAAAACTGTTTTGTTATATTTGTTGAAATTCTTGTTACATCCCAAAAGCAATTAATAAGTCAAATGCTCTGAGAAAAGAAAAAAAAAAAGACAAAAATATGGTACCTGTGTCAGTTGCAGGACTGTAATAGATCATTTCATTTGGCCCAAATTAAATAACTGGATGATCTACCTGCATGTCATGGGAGTCTAAACCTTCTTGCTTGACAGCTGTGAGTACTAACAATAGCCATGTTCATTGTTTATGTTCATGATGATAATTTTGGGGGAGTGGCTTTGGAGGGAGGTCTGAAGATAAAGGCTGTCATTGTTGCTGACTTGGCGACTTTCACTCGACTTTTGGAGCAAGTGCTGCTCGCTACTTTCATTGGAAAAGACTGGGCTGGATTTTTTCGAAATTGGATAATTTTGAAAATCTAGCATAATCTTGCTAGTTTCTCAACATTACCAACCCTAGCTTTAAGTATTTGCATTCTGTCCTACTTTATATTTCTACAACATTTCAGAGGGAATGTACTTTTTACTCCACTACATTTCTTTTACACTTAAAGTTACATTTCACATAAAAAAACATGATGTAACGTGTACGAACTGTACTACTGATCTACCCAGTAGTATACAAAGAATCTAAATTGGCTCCACATTGATGGATTACAACATTCAAATGCTCTTACATGTTATAACAGAATAAAATATAATATTATAACATAACACTGAAAAGGAGGCTTCTATATAATGAGCACTTTTAATACATTTTCCTGATAATATGCGTGTATTTTTATTCAAGTAACTAGGACTTGTACATGTAATGGAGTATTCTTAGACTATGTATTTCTACTACTACATCTCCCACCACTGTCCTCTTGGTACGTTTGTAACAATGCGACAGTGTGAACATGAAATGGACCAGACCTAAAACTATCCCCAAAAAAGTTGTTTCTGTAAATGGATCTCAATTCACAGAAACAGTCCAACTTTTTGAATGTTAAATCTGTTAAAAGGTTTCTTTTAACAGTGAAGAGTTAATGACTTGCTTACTACAGCCAGCTGGTTGAAGGCACACAGCGTGTTCCATGTATGCCCTTTCACTGCCAATTCAAGCCCATGTTTCAACAGTTTGTCAACGGCTGTTCTCACATGGCAATGTTTCGCCCGCGGCCGCTTTCTCTCACGAGAGCTCTGAACACAAACAGCGTCTGGCTGCGAGCCAGTCTGAGGGGAATGAGGAATCCAGCCCGGTACTTCACACCAGAGGTAAGCAAACACGGGAGGAGTGTAAAAGAGCTCGGGCTCATCGCAGAGCAAACACGCCGGGAGAGAGTGAAAAAAAGTCCCAGAGAGGAGGGTGACCTCGCCGACTGGTGCCGAGATGGTCACTAGGGTACTGGAGGCATTTTTCACCTCTTTGTTCTGGTTTTTTGCCTCTTTCTCCCCCTCTCTGAAAGGAAGTTGTGTCGTAAATAACACTGTAGCATTCGTTCCCACTGGAGGCCCATTGTGTTTGCTGTGAATGGGCTGCATTATGAGGAGGAGAAATAAATATAAGACAAGGAAGAATAGCTGCTGCCGTCTTTTTCCTGCGACTGTCATGGCATGTCTTTGGTTTTTACATTTACAGGCTCTGAAACTGTCTGACAGTCGAAACGCCCGCAGAGAATCACCTCTGTTTAGACGCAGACTTAATGCTACAATATACAAGAATCTGCTGCAAAACAATGTATAGACTGATGCAAAAACATTCCCTCAATTTTCATTTATGTCCTACTAGAAATGTGACAGTGTCTGTTTCTGACCTCCGTCTGTATTTTCTCTTTTCTTCTTATTTTGCTATACTCAAGGCTCTTGTGGGCATCTGCCAACAACCAGTGGATTCCACGTGAGGGTGTAACCCCAAGCCACTAACTGCATGCAGGGTGTGCAGCCTGATTAGCTGGTCAAATATCGCTGCTTTGTTATGCCTTTTGGCTTCTTATACCGAGGCACACGTCCCTCTTTACTCTGTTGGATACAAAACGGCCGCATTTCATGGATGATGATGGGTTGTGCTATGTGCACATGTTCCAGTTTCCTGTTCCTCTGCATCTCATTCGCTGTGAGCGCTGCTATGATCTGTGTGTGTTAGTGGTTTGGCCGAGAGCAGCGCTGAGATGCTAACACAGACTTCAGCTGCATTCATTCAAAACCTGGCAACTCGGCTCGTTCCGGCAGGGTTGTAAAAAGTTAGTTGTGTGTTTTCTTGTGTTTTAGAACGTAACTGCCGAGAAATAATCAGAAAATTATGTTTAATTTCTCTGATTCACTGCTTTATTCTCACTAACGCCGCTCCCTCACTTCATTCACTCTATAGCTCCCTCAACCATTACTGCTCTCTCTTGCGTGTAATAACATTGACAGCCCTAAAAAAAATTGTCAGTGTGATGCATATTTCAAGTCAGCCAGCCCTAGTTGAAACTGTAGCAATAGGCTACAAATCAAAACCATATCATCCATGTTGTGTAGCATTAAGATTGTCAAGCATGCTTTAACGTTACAATGGGTCCTTAATGTGTCTATTATGTCAAAGCAAAGCTTTCACATTCTCATGATGAGGGTGATCATGTCTAAAATGACTACAACTGTTGAATGTTTTTGGTCACCACAAAGCTTTCACAAAACAAAAAAGGAACTCCCGAGGCAGGTTTTCACCGTGTCATTTTCACCAACAAACCACTTGTTTGCCCGCCGACTCGTGTCAGATGTCACTTTGCTCAGCTGCTCCTGCTTTCATCAACTATTCTAAAATCACCATGCACAGAATGTGATACCACAAATACATCGTGCTACTGTGTTGAGCTGGGAATGAGCCATTGCTCTTGAACATGCACACACACGCCGAGCACCTGGATGGGTTTGTTACCTTTCGTTAACGTTCCTCTCCCTCGGATTTGGCAACCTTACAATTCCCCCCAAATCTGCTTCGATAAATGATAACCCCTTTCAGATCAAGTGTGTGACTATCGCATCAAAATCTTCTGAAAAATCCAAACCTTTTGAAAGTGTCATCGGGGTCTCTTTGACAGGTGAGAGGCTCCAGAGAAGAGGATACAGACGGGTTGCTGAGGATCTCTTCGTAACCAGGAGAAAGGAGAGGCGAGGCCCTCAGCTGCTCCACCAGGCCCAGGACAAACCGCCACAGCAACGTACTCCTCTGGTCCTCCCGCTGGCAGAAGTGGGAGGCTAGGCAGCGCGATGCCAGCCCGGCTGCCAGCCCTGCCTTCGAGGTAGGCCACACCACCTCAGTGCACAGGGCGGTCTTCCCGGCGCCGGGGCCCCCCGTCACCAGCAGCCCCGGCGGTTGCCCCGGCATGGGGCGGGTGTCCAGGCAGCGCCGCAGCTTGTCCAGGGCCCATTCCCGGCAGTAGAAACGCCGGCCCTGGAGCAAACTGGAACTGCTGCGAAATTCACTGCTACTCATATGTCCCTGGGGGTCTGACTTCCAGGCGACAACTCGCTGCTCTCAACTCCACGTCCCATGCTCCTCCAGTAACTTTACTCCTGGCTTTTTAGCATGAGCTGCAGCTGGTGACACTTTTGGTTTGTGACAGCTCTGGGTATTTCCTCACACTTGACAGTTCCTGAAAGTCTTGCGTCAGGTGATTATTATCAGTGACTGTCCTTCCCCCTGCAGGTCTCAAGGTGGTAATTCTGACAAGGAGAGGAGTCAGAAAAAGGTCGAGTCAGCGAATGGATCACCTCTTCATTTTCTTGACCTCGGATTTGTCACCCTCTTTTCGAAACGCCAAAGCAAAGAGGAAGATCTGTGGTTACCACCGTTCGGCGTGCCTCCTCCTGGAGATCGTGGAGCTGTTCAGTCAGAAATCAGAAAGAGGGGGGGGGAAAGGGAGTCAAGAGAGGAACTGACAGCATGTTTTTCACAGATATGACACATTATCTCACTTCTTCCCTAATGACTGAATCATCCCCCGTCTTCCACTTACAGCTACAGTCTTCCCTCCTCTCAGCTTCTGCCTCTTAAGATTTCAAGCATCGATCCCAAACTGCAGCTTCAGCATGAAATTCTCCTTTCATTTCCGATGCCCTCAGCTCTTTACAACCCTCCGTTCACACCTCACACCTCCCTCTCTCCATCTCTCTGTCTATCCCTCTCTCGTGCTCTCCGGTTTTTCCTGTTTGGGGTTTATTTGCCTCCTCCCTCCCTCGGTGTTTCTCAGCATGTCAAGACATGCACAGGAGAGCAGAGAGAGAGAGAGAGAGAGAGAGAGAGAGAGAGAGAGAGAGAGAGAGAGAGAGAGAGAGAGAGAGAGAGAGAGAGAGAGGGGAGGAGAGAGGGAGGACTCCTGTGGCTGGGAGCGATTCAACAGCTGACAGGTGGGAGGGGTTATCTGGGGTCAAGGTTCAGTCATGGGGCAATACTACACCTGGAGCTTTAGTTTTAGGTGATTTATCCAGGCAGAGCCACATCATGCCATTGAGGTTTTGTCTCATGAAAATGACCTTCTAATCTTCTGAGGTGCTGTTGCCACCACAGCATGGCTCTTGGAATTAATTTGATATCATTCTGGTTTACCTTTAGATGATTAATTCATGCTAAGTCTGGAGCTTAAACACTTAATTGAATGACAAAGACTTAATTGAGACACTTTGGGATAAGTGATTCCTAATTTACCAAGCAAAAGAAGCAATAATAATAATAAGAAGAAGAAGAAGAAATGGTGGTTCCAGCTTCTCAAATGTAATGATTTACTCCTTTTCTCTATTTTAAATCATTGTGAATGGATTATCTTTGAGTTTGGGGCTGTTAGTCAGAAAAATAATAATAATATACCTTTCCACCATTTCCAACAAATCAAAAATGTAATCAACTGATAAATCAGTAATTTTGAAAATAGCTTGTTGCAGCCCCAGCTAAGGCCAGGGCAGACCTGCCGCGTGAAGAGCTTGGGGTGGCTGCGTTACCTGTTGTTTTTCATTTCGGCGTCCACGTTAAAAGGTTAGAGCTGCCACACCGCCCGCATGCCAGCTGTGTGTCAGCTGCATCGCTTCTAGAGATTCGAGGTCTCGCTTATTTTTTGTGTTATCATTTGACTATATACTGACATCATATCAGCTAAGCTAGATCTGTCTAGAAAATGTCACGGACATGAAAAATGTAAAGATCTATTTTTAAATCAACACTTCCTACCTTCATTTCAAAATAAAACCCCTCAAGCGTTTTTTTTTTTTCTGTGAACAGAACTCCATTTGTTAACACAAGACTGCTACACAGTGTTGTAGAACATGCAGTGACTTACAGGGCTTTGTGAATGAATGTAGTAAGGGATTTTAATTGTGGATTATTACTATTATTTACTAATTACCACACATTTCTTGACCTTCCTCTGTGTAAAATAAATGGAAATGACATTTATAATGACATGACATGGCCATTATGAAAGTCAAACTCTATGTAGAAAGAGCAGCAGCAGCAGAAATGCAGCTGGTTTGAACAAGGGACGCGAGAATCACGCAGCCGTTTGGTAACGCAGCCACCACACGCTGTTCACGCATCTGGTCTGGCCCAGGGCTAAGTCATATTAACTTCAATTATTCTTCATTTATAGGTTTTTGTTGTAATCTTTTTTGCCCACATCAGTGATTTTAAAATGATAATCATTTTTTACATGCCCCATATTGATATAAACGTCTTTTATTATCATTTAATTTAATTAAATTACATGAAATCTGTATTGAATTTTTTTTTCTCTAACCAACCATGTCATACTAGCTTGTCGTAAAGGAGGCTAAATAATGCAGCAAATTTGCGCAAAATTTTGGCCTGTAAAAACTGTTGTGGCCATTTTAAAAGGGGTCCCTTGACCTCTGACCTCTAGATATGTGAATGAAAATGGGTTCTATGGGTACCCACGAGTCTCCCCTTTACAGACATGCCAACTTTATGATAATCACATGCAGTTTGGGGCAAGTCATAGTCAAGTCAATACACTGTTGACTGACAGCTGTTATTGCCTTTTGGGCTGCAGTTGAGCATATTTTTATGCAGTAGCTGTGAGGGTTTCTGGACAATATTTGTCATTTTTTGTGTTGTTAATTGATTTCTAATAATAAATATAAACTTACATTTGTATAAAGCAGCATATTTGCCCACTCCCATGTTGATAAGAGTATTAAATACTTGACAAATCTCCCTTTAAGGTACATTTTGAACAGATAAAAATGTGAGACTAATCTGCAACAAATCACAATTAATCATGCGATAATCATGCGTTAAATCATCATTAAATATTTAAATCGAGACAGCCCTAATTTTTTCCTAACTGATGAAAAGCTAAGTACCACATTAATCCCACTGTACCATTTTGTATCAAATGAAAATGACAAGTGATGTCAGCACAACTCAAGACTTTGGAAAGTTGCTACTTGATCAAATCTGATGGCTTACAGAAAATAAATAGTTGGCAGAAAGAAAAAATGCTTTCAAGGAATTGCAGTAATTACGCAATTTTTTGATTTTACATGCCATCACACCACCCTCACCGCTGCATAATAAGCTGTGGCTTATTTCCACCGTGCCTGTGTTTAGGTTAATGCGCGACGTGTCCATCAACAGCACGCACGGAATTCAATCAATTTTAGACGGCATGCTACGACTTGATAACGTGGATGAGAAAAAGCCATACAAGACGTTAAGTCCTCTGATAAAAAACATTTAAGGAATCCAGACGAGGAATGTCAAAGGCTTCTGTGGCAAAGTTAAGAGTGCGCCGCATTTTAAGATAATGACTAATCAAGCACCAGCTACGCGAAGCTGAATCTGTCTGATTATAACCGTGATTTAACACTTGAGCATTGAGCAGAAAAAAAAAAGAAAAAAAAAAACATCACTGCTGTGCATATCATCTACAACATGACAGCCTGGCGACAGTGCGATTCAGAGAGCCAATTGGAAGAATAATATGTTGCACACTTAGCCGACACTGTCAGCTGACAGATGCCAAATACTGAAAATGAACTGGAAAATGAAGAGATGTCTTAGCAGGGCGCTGAAGACTGACACCAAGCAGTGAAGTCGTCTACATTCTTGGCATTACTTGTGGTTTCTACAAAGCCCTCTGAACCTGGCATGTAGCCTGTAACGATCCTGGTGCAGCAACCAAAGCCTGGAGGAGTGTCTTCATAGTGTTTCACAGCCATGCTGTCTATGCAGAAGTCAAATCAAGTCAATTTAATTTTCATATAGCCCAATCAGACCCTCATTTGGACGTATAAGTTCTTTTACTCTATTTGTTTCAACTATGTTAGTGTACTCA
Source organism: Pterois miles (assembly GCA_947000775.1). Lineage (NCBI taxonomy): Eukaryota > Metazoa > Chordata > Actinopteri > Perciformes > Scorpaenidae > Pterois > Pterois miles. The sequence goes on along the minus strand of CAMQGK010000637.1, from coordinate 3,998,562 downwards.
AATGTTCAGTAGTGGAAAACAACTTATTTAGGACGTCTCCAGGCTACTTTGTGTCCGTTTCCAGTCAGACATCAGATAGAATGAATTTCAATGTGATGACGTATCGCTTCATGTAATGACCTCTTTCTGCTGTTAATACCAGATTTTGTCAGGGCACATGCGTACATTAAAAAGCCAGTAGGAAACCTCATGTATACATGGCCAAGAAATCAACATTCGCCAGGACAAATCTAGATGTGTATAAAGGTTTCTACCCCCAATTACGGAAACCCAGGTTTCTTGTTCCCATCACCCAACTGTAAACGCGCTGAATGAAGTTGCTAGGCAACCGGGAAAGACACTGTACAGAAATACTGGGAAGACGGATAAACGCTTTCAATCAAGAAATGGTTACACCACCTAGCTCCCTCTAAAACTACCAATTGCATTTTTTTTTTTCCTGTACGGCTTAAAGAAATTATTAAGGCATTTTGGGAAATATGTGAGGGATGCACCGATCCAGCTTTTTTAGTCTCAAACCTCGACAACGATACCTGGGCCGATACCGAGTGCCGATCCGATACCAGTATTTAATTAATAAGCTGTATGACTCAGATACAAAAGCAACATAATATACTGACATGCAAATTAATTGCACAAAAAATGTTACAGGTGAGTAAAGAAAGGCCTTATAGCTCAGTAATAAACATACAGTATCGCATTTGCATCCTTACACAAACAGAGCCATAAAAGCGATAATGGCTCATGGTGCCGTCAAATAAAACTCGTGAACTTGTGTTTACAACATGGTATGTTTGTGGCGTTCAAGTGGTTAAGTCATGAGAATATTGCTGCAAAGCAAAGGCAATATTAACATTACTGTCGGTGTCTAGAAACCACAGAGGCTAACAGTTTGTGGGTAAATGCAAAGGCCTACTGACAGAGGAAAAGATGAGGTAGTTGGGAAGATCAACATTTTCCTCAGACATATTATCAAATTGCCAAGAACTACAACACAACTAACATTACAATATGATCACTTATTGTACTTCCATGGCCTCCATTATATCTGACAACCTCAACAAACACATTACGACTCGTGAAATCCTTTCCACTTTCGAGATTGTGAAGACCAGAAGGTTCATATGGACTCTTCTCGTGAACACGATAAACACGACCCCATTTGAAAGCACCATCTATCCTCCAAAAATGTCCGACTTGCTGTTGGTAATGTCACATTCCAAGGCCTGAGGAAGAGCACCTGTCGTTGATCTCAATTTTCGGAGTGGCAAAACGGTGGTAATACAACTTCCGTGTCCGTCACGTGATGCCATTGCGCCCAAGAAGACTTCTTCCCAAAGACATACATTGGGAAAGAGATGTCTGTAACAGATATATATTTTTTTTGTGGTGATTCAACTTCCCAGTATGAACACTTGAATAGCCCTATTTATGTCATTAGCTCCTAAAAGTTGTAAAATGCAATTACTTCCCTTCCTCCATTCATGTGAATGAGACCCAGACCGTGGCGGAAGCGAGGGCGTGGGAGGCGGCGTTTGCAAGCCGTGGCGACAGCGTGACGGTTGTGACACTGTGACCGATCCATGTGACCGAGCGGGCCCAATGGATGCGGAAGATCGGTTCCGCCACTGAGCAACTTTCATAGGAATGACCACCCAACGCTGTATCCAGTTCTCCTAGTACATCCATGTCACATGCCCATTCCCATCAAGCCTTCCATCTGCGACTACTTATCCTGTTAGGGGTCGCGGGGGGCAGCAGATCAGCATCGGTATACCCACCCATCAGTACACCCTGGACGGGTCACTAGTCCATCGCAGGGCACGTAGAGACAGACAACCATTCACGCTCACATTCACACCTACGGGCAATTTAGAGTCATCAGTGAAACTCACCTGCATGTCCACACAGAAGGACCCCAAGTCGTATTTGTTGTGAGGCAACATTGCTAACCACTGCACCATGTAGCCCACATTCCCAATTTCCCAAAATGCTGAACTATTCCTTTAAATGAAAAAATTGCACCAATAGGCAATGAGTAATTTAATAGTTTATATTGCCTCAAAGCAAGAGGGTCGCAGGTTCAAATCTGGCTTGGGGCTCTTCTTAGCGGAGTTTGCACGTTCTCCCCGTGGGTGCGTGGGTTTTCTCCGGGTACCCCTGCTTCCTCCCACAGTCCAAAGACATGCAATTTAGGTTAACTGATGACTCTAAATTGCCCATAGGTGTGAATGTAAGCGTGAATGGCTCTGTCTCTATGGGCCCTGCAATGGACTGGCGACCTGTCCAGGGTGTACCCCGCCTTCGCCCAATGCCAGCTGGGGATCGGCTCCGGCCCCCCCACGACCCCCAACGGGATGAGCGGCTGACAAATGGATGGATATTACTGAGTGTGTTCGTAAATTAAGATGTTAATATTTTTTAAGGTATATGGATGAATTGGGACTGTTTTAAACTTCTCTTTTTCCTGTCTCACCTTTTTTAATCACAGACAGTAGTAATAATCAGAAATGAAGAGTACACTAAGTGCTAAACGTGGCACTTTTAGGCTTCTGTACATAAATATTTCAGCCAATCAGCTCCTGGCTGTAATCATTAGTCTGGCTGTCTGTCGGGCTCTACAGGTGATCCGCTGCAGGCTGTCAGCCCTCCACCTGTCTGCTTCTACACCCACGATGACAGGATTATTCCCTACAGGTGTAACGCTGGTGATCTACGTGCTAATGTGTGTTTTAACTGACCCCATCGATCAGGCGCGGTGGTCGACGCCATTGTCAACAAAAACGCAAAACAAATAGCCGACTTTGTCAGTTTGTTCCTGACATAAAAACTCCCAAAGTCAGAAAAACATTATTCATTTCCCGCTAAACGTAACGTGGCCGATTTTAAAATCAAGCAAGCATGATCTTACCTGCCAGACGCGCTCTCCATCTCGGTCTCCCTCCTCACCGACAAACCAGCACTTCGCCGGATTTGAATCACGTGTTTCCACTCCCACAATCCTCCACACCATCACGTTAAAGGTGAAGTTATTGTTATTTCCTGTCTAGATGTCCCGTGTAGTTCGAAGACTGCCGTTTTCTCCGCGGCTTTCCGTCTCTCAGGGGGGGCAGCTCGCTCCGTTTCCGAGCACACTCTCAGAAAGGATGTTGGAGGAAGAAAAGGCTGGAACAAGGACATCTGCAGGGCTGCTTTCACACTGGTGTGTTAAACTGGAATACACATTTGTCTCCTGTCTGTATGGAAACCCATTTATGCCAGAAAAAAAAAAATAGATCAAATGTTGGGCATGGCATAAATAAGAAGACTTACATGGTAAAACTTCTGAGATGATAAATCAATAAAGAGCAAGAGTTAAAAAATGACTAAATCTCATGATTCTGAATTTTGACTTATCAGTTCTGACAAAACAAGTCATAATTCTTACACCGTATCTTGTTGTTGTAACTGTACTTGACTTTTCTTACTTTAACTTGCTTTTTGTATCTAATTTTTTTTGTTTGTTTTACCTTGTATAGTAAATTGTAATTTAGAATCTCATAATTTGGACTTTTTACATTGTTTTTAAAGGAGCAGTACGTAGAAATGGAGCAAATATGTTTTTGAAAAACATGTGTTATTTTTATTAAACGGTAACTATATCCTGACAGTGCATGAGACAGGTAATCTGAAAAAATAAGTGTCCTCCGGTGCTCCTAATGGCATCTGCAAGATTTCACAGACTGGAGGAAAACAACCAATCAGAGCCGAGCTGGAGCTTTGCTGTCTCTGAGCAGCTGTCAATCACTCAGGAAGTTCTGTCTCCTCTTACGGGATAGATTATTTAAAGCCTGAAAACAGGGCCATGAGGAGGTGCAGAAGTCTAGTTTTCTCTCAGAACACTTAATTACAATATGCATCCAAAATTCCACACTAACATGCTATTTAGCATGCTAAAACTGTGAGATATTTTAGCATGTCTGAAACTTTAGTATGAAACTTTAGTATAAATGAGTATGTGACTTGCATACTATGTATTTCTTGATTCATGTCTATCTGAAATATTACAGTATGCAATGTTGGACACTATACGGCGGCATATATATCACACAGTGCAATGGGGTAGTGATGACAACGTCCATAGCAGATGTTGATGGACGCCTTTGTAACATCAATAACGCCTCAATATAACTACGAGTATAAGATTTCACTTTGCGAGGCGTAATATTTATTTTAAATTAATTCAGACTTCAGACAAACTGTTGTTTTGGTCACATGGGTCAGCAGGGGTTACCATGGTTACATGTCTCCAACCAGCAAAGAGGCTTTCAGGTAGTGACAATGTAATTTACTGCTCAGTGCTTCCGAAAAGTAACACACTACTGTTATGTAGTGCATAATATGTAATTTTGGATGTAGCTGATTAGTAAGTCAAATTTTGTGATAATACATCCAAATGATGAAATTATGTGTCAGAATGTTCACTTTAAAAGTTGATTTTAACTTACTAAGTCAAAATTCTCACTTTAAATCAAACTGATCAGATATTAATTTAAAACAGTGAGTCAAATTATTGACTTATAGTCTCTCAAATTTGTATTTACAGTGTGTAATTTTGTAATAAGCTAGTATAGTACAGTATGTTTTCATTCTTTTTAATTGTAGAAATTGGCCGGCATAAATGAGATTGAACGCTTTCTCCCAAAAGGCCTGGTTGATTTTAAAGGCATAATCCGGCATCTAAACTATAGACACATGGCCCACCTTACATTTGAGTAAATGAACAACAAAATTAATCTAATTTACTTTTGTTTTGTGACACTGTACTCAAATTTATACTTAAAAAATGATCAATTTGGTCTCCACATCTTGAAATGCACAAGTCCTCCTTCAGTCTGTATTTTCCCAGATAGATTCTCTGACTTCTTTTCTTACAGCAATTGCAGCAAAATTCACAGCTGACTTGGAGACATGATGTTTCTCATCCAAACCAGAGAAATCCTCCTTAAATTCTGCCCCGACGGGGTCCTTAAACTGTCCCACGATCACAACTGAACTCACGGTGAAACGAGAAATGACCTTTTCCCCCTTTTAGCCAATTCTCCACATTCTAACATGCTCTTATAGACTCATGAACACCAAAACCCTCCTCTCTCTAATAATGACTTCACATTTCACTTTCACGTGATGATGCCATGAATGCAGCTCGTCTCATCTGTGTAAAGCTGCATAAAGAGACGCTAAAGGCACATCCAGAAAAAAAGCACAACACTGGATCCTTTGAATTTTCTGTTTCACTTCAGAACTCCAGTGACAAACTCTAAAACAAACAGAACATTTTTATAATACTTTTTGTCATGAAAATTTCTCCTAAGTGGAAATCAGTCTACTATATTTAGAGGGGAGACCTCTACTGGATATCTGTGGTAATGGCATATTCTCTCAAAACTGTTCAGCTGAGGATGAATCACATAACATTTTATTGTTTCCTAACATCCCACAGAATATGCACTTCAGAGTTTGGAAGATGCTTTATTTTAACAAAGTTAATGATTGTTACTGTAATCTCTTGCAGTCATAAGCACTTAAGTTAATACACATATTGTGACTCTTATATGACTAAAAAAATCATTGTATGAAAAACAAACCAACAAAAAGGAAAGGTTTTGAAACATTTTCCAGCTCCTGTGGCCAACGTTTTTTTAGGAATAAATCATGTAATATAGATGTGCACGTTGCTTCTTATGTCTATATAACTACACTCATTTGTCGTCCTCCTTCTTTCTGCTGGTGTCTCATTGTGTCTCAATACCTTTTTTTTTTTTGCAGAATACTGCATTATTGTCAACAAAAGCTCTCTCCACCATCTCCTATGTACTCTGGCATCATCCAGGAGTGGAGGCGTACTACATAACACCATTAAATAACAGTAACCCACTCAACTCATTCAGTCATTATAGATGAAAACATTTTTTTAAACAGATGAATCCATTTATTCAGAAATTAATATGAAAAATTGAAAATCTGTATGGTAGACTACAACTAAGGTGCAAACATCTTGCTACTGTTTAGCTGTAAAATGAGAAAGTTTGTGACCCGGCAGCCATGTTGAAATATGTAAGGAAATACCAAGCACCGCCCACCTGCAAACGTTCTCATTTTACAGCTAAACAGTAACTACAAGATGTTTCTGACAACATTTTAGGCGAATGAGAAACAGACATTACGGTAATAGAATATTGATTCATATTTGATCAGCGCTGCGTAGTTTGACCTTTGGTCAGAATATGAGTGATTGACAGCTGGCTCCATTGAAAGAACAGCCAAAGTTTCCTGAAATTGGTGCAGAAGTCCAGTTTGAGAACACTTGAATCACAATATGCTGAAAGGTTATTATGGAAATTTGGCCCAAATATTCTGCCTACTGCCTACCTAATCAGACAAACCCACCAGTGACTCCATTAATATAAAGTTGTTTTAAATCCATAGGACCTTATTTTAGATACAGTTTCAGGTTGACTTTTTGTGGATAAGTGTAAAATGAAGCAGAAGACATGTTTGTAATAATGGAGCCTTAAAAGCATCATCTTGGGTTTGAATAGTTCACGGCATCGTCTGAGTGGAAAGTTAGAGGAAAATCAGAATCCAAGAGTATACAGAAGTTTAAAAAATTGCTGGCTTTCAAGCCATAATTGCATTCTCAAAATTCTAAGCCGCTGGAAGTGCTTTAAACATTGCTGCCGAAAACGTACACGTGAAGCAATTTATGTTCTGCAAAAATGAATAGAAGATCTGGATTGAGAGCAATTTTCCTGGCCTGAAGAGCATGTGACAGGAGGGTTGATGGAAAGCATTTTCACATCTACTCGGTCATTAGCAGAGACTTTTCTCAGAACGCGACTGAAGAGGGAGCCTCATACTTTTGTCTTTGACTCTTCTGCTTTTTCTCAACGTTAAGATTCAAAGTATTCCTTCCTAAAAATATACTCTTTGGGTAAGGACCTGCATTGTTCGCAGAACATGTTGGAGATTAGAGATATTTGTGTCAGAGCTGTTTTCCAGCTGAACTGTATGACAATGTTTTAGATATGAAAGACTGATTTTGATATTTGCTGATCTTGTCATGTACCAGTGTACTCATTATTAACTTTTATATAACAGAGGTTCATGTCCTAGATTCGTGCTGAGAAAAAAAACATTTTGCAGTTTGAACGGAAAGAACATTAATTTTTCTCATGTATAATCAGATGTGGAATACCCTACTTTCTGGACCACTAGCCCTTTGTGTAATGTCTCAGTGAAACCAAATGAGCTCATAAATGCACATCTGTGAGAGTTTAGAGGCAGTTTACAAGGTGGTAAAGTTTGACAAAATGGAGGCAGATGGAGAGAAAAGGCAAGAACAAAATGAAAAAGTTCCCCCTGAAAAAAAATTAAACTGTGCAGATAATCCATTAAAAAACTCTCAAATTAGGACCGGCTCAGATCAGAATAGGGTTGGGATTAAACCCCGCATAAACTTTCATTTGTTATTAAATGGAAATGTTATCTGTATTTGCTGAATTGCACGCTTGCCTGCGGACAAATTTTACATTTATTCCTGTTCTGCTCACCTGCTGATGCCTGACTAGGCTCTGTAGTTTGGAATTAATTACTGAATTAAATAGGAACTACATCCATTTTCAAAATTCATACATGTTGTTCCTATGGTCTAAGACAGTTAAATTTTACTAAACATGAACATCTCTCTAGAGTGAAGATACTGGCATCCTATGAAACAAGAAACGCTGAGGAATCCATCAGTACCAACTGCGACAAATTTGCCTTTAAGGTGCATTTTAAATGATTAATTGTGATTAAATATTTTACATGATTGACAGGCCTGTCAATCAAGCTGAGGATGATCCAAAACACTTTCTGTGTAATCTGTGACCGTTGCTACATATGTACACATATTTTCTGAGAGTACTTTGGTTTAACAGCTGTGACTGACATAGTATTCAGTATCTTTGGGGTTCAGATGTTGTGTCTCCCAAACATTGTATTGCTGAACGATGATTATTCTTTTAATTTATTAATTTACCACAAGATGGACACCCCACACACTAACAGTTGTTAATGAGACAGTTAATCTGAAAAAAATCCTGTGTCCTCCAATGTCCTCTGGTGCTCCAAATGGCATCTGCAAGATTTCACAGACTGGAGGAACCCAACCAATCAGAGCCGAGCAGGAGTCTGCCGTCTCTGAGCAGCCGTCAATCACTCGCAAACACCGATCAAATGGTCAAACTAGGTAACCCAGATCAAATATGAATTAACATCTTGTAGTGTACTGTTTAGCTGTAAAATGAGAAATTTTGTGACCCGGTTGCCATGTTGAGATCAGTTGAGGAAATACTAAGCACCGCCCAACAGCTGGAGCAAACTTTCTCATTTGACAGCTAAACAGTCACTTAAAATGTTTCTGTAACAGACTATTGCTTCATATTTGATCAGCGCTGCCTAGTTTGACTGTTTTATCTAAGTTTGCCAGAGATTGACGACTCCCTCTGTTGAGTGAGCAGCCAATGGGAACGCTCCCTGAAACGACCTGTGATTGGCCAAAGTCTCCTGAGATTTTTAAAGCCTAAAAACAGAGCCTTGAGGAGGTGCAAAAGTCTAGTTTTCCCTCAAAACATTTGCATTACAATATGCTGAAAGGTTATTATGGATTTTTTTGCCAAATGATGCCAAAAACATTCTGCCTTCTGCCTACTTAATCAGACACACCCACCAGTAACTCCATCAATAGTTTCAATTGTGATTTCAATCAATTGCAATTTCTCCACTGTACTAAAAACTTACTTACAAAATTAAACCACACTTTCTTTTAGTAGCAGACATTTTAAGTGCAGCAAACGTGAAATTGGAGCCAAAACATAATTTGCGTTCGAATAGTTCACAGTGGAAAGTTAGAAGAAAATCAAAATCCAAGGATTTATTGTGATGCTTCCTATTATAATGTACTAGTCTTACAACTGTCAGCTGCATCTCTAAACAATACTAAAGAAGAAGAAGAAGAAGAAGATATTCCTTTATTAGTCCCACAGTGGGGAAATTCAGTTTTACACTCTGTTGTTCACACAGTACATATACATGCGTCAATGGAGAGATGTCAGAGTGATGGGGCTGCTCCTGACAAGCGCCCAGAGCAGTTGGGGGTTCGGTGCCTTGCTCAGGGGCACCTCGGCAGTGCCCAAGAGGTAAACTGGCACCTCTCCAGCTACCAGTTGGTCTTGGTCCATGGGGGTCTTGAACCCGTGACGTCCGCGTCCTAACCCAAGTCCTTACAGACTGAGCTACTGCCGCCCCCAAAAGGAGAAAGGAGAAACCATTGCAGGTGATTACTTCTGGGTTAAATTCGAATGTAGAAGTCCATCCATCCATTGTCAACCGCTTATCCCGTTAGGGGTCGCGGGGGGGCTGGAGCCAATTCCAGGTGGCATAGGGCGAAGGTGGGGTTCACCCTGGACAGGTCGCCAGCACATAGAGACATACAACATATAGACAGACTATCATTCACGCTCATATCCACACCTACGGGCAATTTAGAGTGATCAATTAACCTAAATTGCATGTCTTTGGACTGTGGGAGGAAGCCGGAGTACCCGGAGAAAACCCACGCATGTACCGGGAGAATATGCAAACTCCACACAGAAGAGTCCCAAGCCCCAAGGATTCGAACCTGTGACCCTCTTGCTGTGAGGCGACAGCGCTAACCACTGCACCACCGTGCAGCCCTCAAATGTAGAAGTAAACTTTGAAATGGCAGATTGAGTATGAAGGGGTGCACACCTAGTGTACAGTTAGGATATACTGATACTATGAAACTATAAATTATACTATAAAAAAAATGTACGTGTAATATTTGCTGGAGTGGACACAAAACTGTAAGTCACAAAAAACTGAGACCACCACAATAGAGTACAGCTAATTTTTTTATAAAAAAATAAAATAAAAATATTCTGTTGGTCCATAAAAGTTGTCTCTTATTCAATGTTTATGGGGCAGCTCCACATTTTATATAAGATAAGATAAGATGAACCTTTATTAATCCTCGGAGGGAAATTCGGGTGTCATGGCAGCAACAACAACAGTACAGATGAATACAGTATAGTAAAGAATAAAAGAGAAGGTGCAATGAAGGAAAGAAGGTGCAATGAAGGAAATTGGCAATGAAATAAATAAGTAAAACAGTAATAAGTAAAGTGCAGCAGATGGGTGAGTATTGTATATGCATAGGATATATATGTAATTTTATAATTATATGTAATTATATACATTTAGATCCAGGAATAAATACGGAGCAGATGATCAGAGTCACATGGGGGTCAGACCTTGGTTATGGAGCCTGATGGCCACCAAAAAGAAAGGACTGACCCAGACGGTTTGTAGTGTGCCGAGGGCGGATCAGTCTCTGGCTGAATGTACTCCTCATCTGGACCAGTTTGTCATAGAGGGGGTGGGAGGGGTTCTTCAGAATAGACTCCAGCTTCCTCCTGGTCCTCGCCTCTGCCACCACCTCCAGACTGTCCAGCTCACATCCAAATCCATATCCTTATCCATATCCGTATCCTATGATATAACAAGTTTGAGACTTCTCTGGTTTTCTGGCTTTGAGAGAGAGCAGCTCATGTTCACTGACTGAGCAATGTCTCGATCATCCAGTTCCTCAGGAAGCTCCTTATAATGCCAGAACAAGCACAAGTTGTGGTCTTTCACCAGTAGAGGGCACAGGAGTTCCACTTTACCTTGATAGCCAACTTCAGTCTTCAGCCTGTCTCTCTGTATGTCTCTGTCTCTTGTTTCCCTCCAGCAGGGCAGCACAGATAAGTCGGTGCAGGTGTGATAGCATTTCATTCCCCGGAGGCGTACGCTGAGATGTGAGATTTGAGTTAACAACAGGGAGCTTTACTTTTAGACTGAAATGTGGAAGATGTAAATTTGTCTTCATGTGAACCCCCGCTGTAGTTGGTAGAAACCTGTAGTTTTGTTTCTGGAGAATAGTGTCTGCAAAACAAGAGCCTGCCAGTGCTTCCGTTGCTCCAACCATGCCGTAAGAAGTAAAGACTGAAGTCTCTCAAGCCTCTGGATGTCTGCCATTAAAACAACATGAGCATCATCTGTGTTAATGCTTTTTTTCCTTTTGGTTTTCTGCCAGCTCCTGTCTTCATATTCTATTGTTCTAGGAGTCAAAACTTGAATATAATGTTTTTACTTTTAAGTCAAGTCTTTCAGAGAGTAAATAAAGCCTCCGAGCATTTTTTTTTACATATTTCTCACTTGAATCCAAGTGTCTAACAAGGCATCCTCCATTTGATATGAAACGGTGCTTTAGGTGCTTTCATTTGCTATGCAGAAGTGACCTTTCAGCAAAACAAGACCTAATAAAGAGAAAGAGACTTTGATCAACAGTTTGCAGTGATTTCGGGGTTCTCCCACCCGTCTCCGGTGACCTGCTGTGCATCATACAGCTCTGAAACTGAGGCAATGGGATGATGTCAACTTCATGACCGGGACTGAAGTCTCTGATAACAGCACGCTTCATTGGATCGCACAATCCCTTACTTCAGCCCACTGCCTGCTGGGAAGACAATAGAGGGAGAAACACTGAGGCTCTTCACCAGCACTGATGTGATGCCATGGTCAACCACAGAGGCTGCCAGCCCAACACACACACACCACACACACACACACACACACACACACACACACACAAATCTGGGTAATGTGTCTAATGAGAAGAATGTGTTCTGAGATCTTTTTGTCTGCAGTTGGATTAAAGCATCGCAGCTAATCGTGAGAGAAGGCTGCGACACCGACAGGTGTTTCTATTCTTTTGTCCACCCCATTTATATCAGTCATGATGCAGTACAGTTCAACAACACCATAAACTACATCCTCTATAAAGTTGAATCAACACCTGGTCTAGATAAAATGAAAATGCCTATTAAACCCTATAAAATCACATTCCTGATCGTATTGTTCACCTATTTAAAGGTGCTCTATATGCTATCCGAACAACTATTTGCTATGTAAAGAGTGTAATGTCTACCTGAGCAGAGAATGAACAACAAACACATTTCTTTCAACCAGAGGCCTGTAATATGAAGCAGGATTTGGGGTTAGTGAGGTAACAGCAGGGTTAACCTACGACGGTGGTTCACTTCTTACCGGTTTAGATCTCCATGGTAACTTATGCTGAACACCTAACCTGCTATGGAGCAGGTTATGTTCAACTCAACTCGTATAAAAGCACCGTCTGCTGACCAATCAGAGCTCTGTGCACAGATCTTATGAAAAAAATGACACAAATACAAAGTTTAAAGTTGAAGTTTAAATGAAGTCGAAGTTTAAATCACAATCCAGACTGAAAACAACACAATTTAAACTGACAAATGCAAAAAGGAGAGCTGGCTGTGTGAGGTGGGTGTTTACCGCTTTGAATTATGTTTTTATATTGCTGCTGGAGTCGGGGGATGCAGCTGAAAGAAGGCTGAAATACTCATACATGTCACATTTTTATAAAAGGCTGTAATATAGCGTAATTAAGTTTTCTATTTCTAACATCACCGCTCCATCTAGTGAACTATAACTTTTGAGTATTTCGTTATATCAGAAAATCTGTTGAATTACACACTTTGTTTCCAGCTGTCCTTCCTGCATTTGGCAGCTTCAACTGTGTTCATTTTAGTTCGGATTTTGTGTTCAACTCGTCCAAATTCATCTAATATAGTTTGCTCTTTCTTTGTAAAATGTGCCGCTCTACAAGTCCGTAGACTTGTCCATGTTTGTGATTGGTCATATGCTGCAAACGCCATCACGTTTATGTGAACATGCTCATTGCCAGATTGAGAAACCCTGGGTTGATTTGCAGAGTTGATAACCAGCATCGTAGAACTGCTTAGTGTGATCTCATTTGTTATGTTTAGTTAAAACAGATAATAAGAAGATACCGTGGGTATGTTGAACTCGCTTCATAACCCCTGGTGATGGCTGTTTGTGTTCATTCTTGTCCCAACTTCACACCGTTCAGTTTCATTTTCACAGTACAAACATAGTAGGTTTAAGCCCAATTTAAACCTAACTATGTTTTTTTTTTTTGCCTAAACCTAATGTGATGCCAAATGGCGTGGCAAAGCAGGGATGAGTATGTGTTGCAATGTTAGCTTAGTCATTAGCCACCATGTTGAAAGCCATGTGGAGGCAATAGAAATGGTACCAATCTCGGTTTTAGCAAATTTGAAAATATATGTAAATAAATAAAAAATCATTTTCTTTAAGTTTTATTTGAAAATCCGATCATCTTTCAGGCCATCAATCAATCTGCAACTGTAACTGCAGCAACACTAAGGCCACCCCAGGTTTTAGCAGTCCAGTCTAACGCAAAGGATTTGATTTAAATCCCTATTGCTTGTAAATGTACAAATATTAAATTTTACTAGAGAATTCTCCCAATACAGAAGATAAAGAAGCGCCAGTGTCCGCTTCACTTGCACTTTAACCATCGCATCACTATTTAAGCTCACTATCTCTGAGACATAAACCATAACAACTCTATAATACAGCAATATAATACAAAGAGAGACAGCAGCAACACACACAGGTACGTCTTTGTAGCCGTCTCTTCTCTCTAGCTCTCCGGTAAGGACAAACAGCCGTTGGACTGTCCGGCTGTGGGCATGTACAGTACGCCTGTGCATTTGCATGTATGTGTGTGTGTGTGTGTGTGTGTGTGTGTGTGTGTGTGTGTGTTACAGTATGCATGTGTCTCCTTGCTGTTTGTGATGCTGCTTAATTAACTGGACAGGGAGGGTTGACGGACATCTGCTCTCAGCCTGTCGTTTAGGGTAGCTTGACCCCCAGTAAATGTGTGTGTGTGTGTGTGTGTGTGTGTGTGTGTGTGTGTGTGTGTGAGAACAAGCAGGTATGGACATTGGCCAAGACTGCCAGATAAACGTTGGATCCGCGACCAGATGGTGCCAGCTAGCGTCCCCTCTGTAGACTGGTGACCGCTAAAAACACTCCCTCAGATGTAACCCCGGTGCCCTGCATCAAACTGTCAGAGAGAGCAGCGAACCAGTCTGGTAAAGACACACAGAAAGGACCTAAACACACACACACTCACACACACACACACACACACACACACACACACACGCCTGCACAACACAATTATGTGGATAAAGCTCAGGGAAAAGGCCCAAGTAGTTTAGTTGTGTAAGTTAATTGTGGTAAAACCTATTTTTTCTTCATAAATTCTTAATGCGTGTTCTGATTTATGAATTTTCAAGCATCCTGCTTGTTTATTTACTGATGCAGCTTTTCATCATGAGACTGTTTAGCGCAATGGTTGACTGGTTGGTGAGACTGTGGTCCAAAAGTGGGTTGCACGTCCATTTAGATTAAGCAGCGAACCAGAGGAGCAACTTAAAAAACAAACGAACTAAGATAACAAAATAAAAAAGCAGCAATACTGCTAACCGAAAAAAGCCTTCTAATTTCAACTGCACTTTATTTTAGTTTTCATGTGAGTAATGTAAAGCAGCAGTAGGCAGAATATTGGAACAAATATTATTTTAGAAAGTTATTTTTATAAAACTATCTCTACATCAGTGGTAAGGTAAGCTGAAATCATGCGTCTCTGTGTCCTCCCGCGCTCCTGATGGCATCTGCAAGATTTCACTGCCTGTAGGAAAACAACCAATCAGAGCCGAGCTGGAGCCTGATGTCTCTGAGCAGCTGTCAATCACTCCCAAACTAGGCAGCGCTGATCAAATATGAATCAAGAATGTTACTGTCATGATTATTTCTTGAGTAAAATGTTTTCCGAAACACCTTGTATTGTAAATGAGAAAGTCTGTGACCTGGGAGCCATGTTGAGATAAGTTGAGGAAATACCAAGCACTGCCCACCAGCAGGAGCAAACTTTCTCATTTTATAGCTAAACAGTACAAGATGTGTCTGGAAACATTTGAGGCAAGAAATAGGCATTACAGGAACAGTTATTCATATTTGATCACTGCTGCCTTGTTTGACCATTTGCTCAGAGTTTGCAAGTTTGACTGCTGCCTCCATTGAATATACAGCCAATAGGATCGCTCTCTCTCTCTGAAATGCCCTGTGATTGGCCAAAGTCTCCTGTCACAGGCTAGATTTTCTAAAGCTTGAAAACAGAGCCAGGAGGAACACTTGAATCACAATATGCTGAAGGGTTATTATGGATTTTTTGCCCAATGATCCAAAAACATTCTGCCTACTGCAGGTTTAAGGAACTTTAAACTGGCTGTTAGTCACTGCTTCATTGAATCCAGTCTCAGTTGAGGTAGAGCTCTCCAGCCAGCAGTAAAAGCTAAATTTACAAGTCCTGTGTGCAAAGTTAAGCTAGAAAACTGTGAATCGTGGCGTTAGTTCAGACAGAGAACTGAAGTTGTGCTTGAATGATGAGCGATTGCTTGGCATCCATTTCCTGCAAAGTTTCCACAAAAAGCAGAGCCTTTTCCACCAAATCTAAAAATATAAATGGCTTTGATGAAAGTCCTTGATGTAACTATCTTTGACTGAAATGTATTTCTATCCTGTTTGAACCAATAAGAAGTTAGAAAAACAGGGCACAGTGAGAGTGCTGCTTCTATTTGTAAAATATTAGACTGAAATGTTATTAAGAGCTGAAATTTCTCTGTTTCATCAACGTCAAAGCCACAACCTGTGTGGAAGACAGAAAGCACTTTATCCCACAGCCTCTCACTAGCCATTTTTTTATCATAAGTAGTTGTCCTGGATGTTCCTTCATATATGTCATTGTATGAAAAAGATGTTAGAATTATCACTGAATCGCATTCTTGACTTCAGGCTATATACCCACAGCTGACAATAGTGGGCTCAGTTTGAAAGCTAGAGTTCTGTGGGCATCCATGAGTCTCCCCTTTACAGATATGCCCACTTTATGATAATCACATGCAGTTACATAGATGTAAAGCTGAGACTTGTGTGGATCCAATGAGCCCAACTGTATTGATGTGTAATGATGTGAGTCCCCATGGTAGCCATTTCATTGTAGTGGGACCATTTTATGAAATTTGGCATCACTGTATAAAATGACCTTTGGTGACCTCTAGGACAATCACAGCCTTATGAAACTTTACAGCCACTACCTAGAGACCTAGAGCATTCAGAGGATGGATGGCTTTCATAGGTAGATTGACAATAAGGAGGTTTCTAAGCACTTTCCAGAACAGAAGTGCTCGCCATCCAATCGCCGAAAAATGCAATTCTTGCAGAAATCTCCAAATGTCAAAAGTTTTGATACCAAATCACAGCGTGGGTTTTCTGTGGTGTTCCTCGAGGTCTTGGTGTCTTAATTTGGTATTTTGGAGAGATTTCAGAGTTTTTTGTTTTTTTTTAAATCATTTTTATATGGCCAAAAAAGGTGAAAGGACTTTCTAATTTGCAAAAACATGCTTCCAATAAATGAAAGTTGCACTTTTTCCCTCAGTCTTTCTTTTTCTCCATGTTCTTTCCCACCTCCCCAAATTCTGTACTCCCTCTCTATACCTCCTCTTTCTTTTGTCTTTTGCTACCTTCTTCTTTCTCCTTTTCTCTTCACCTCCCTCTCTTCCACTCCTCCTTCCTTCATCTGTCTACTGTTCTCTCTGCAGTTGGCAGTGTGCCTGGACTTTGCTCTGCTGCTGTTTTAGCTGCCTCTCTGTGAGCAGTCTCCCCCTCCCTCCCATCCTAAAGTTGCCACCACCTCCACATCCCCTCCTATCGCCTCCTCCTCTTTGGTATCTCTCGAACCGTCATCCTCCCTCCTCCTCCTCCTCCTCCTCCTTGAGTCTTGTGGATTGGGTTGCGCAGGGCTGTCAGTCCCTGGCTGGGCCTGCCAAGCGGTACGTCCCGGTCAGAGGGGAGGCCGGGGCAAATGGTCGGAGCATCGCTGTGGGTCCGGTCGACCTCCCACCACTGAGCGGCGGACCCCCTCAACAGATTGAGCCTCCAGCTGGCCGGCACGGGGCCGGCCATGGCCCCATGCTGAGGGCACACATGCCACAAAGCACAAATTCCCACTTGCACACAAAAACACTCACACATACACTAACGTGCATGTATGGAGACACATGCTTGGCTGCACATATAGACACAAACATGCAGACACACAAATCTGCAGTGGAAAGAACGCAAGGGTATCTGTAACAAAAAATATCGGCATTCTGTGGAGAGTAAAACATATCTTGTCAAAAAGAAATTTCTGGCTCTATATTGCTCTATGATTTATCCTTTCATATTTTATGGCAATATAGCATGGGCAAGCACATATAAAACCATCTCTATTTCATCTTTTTATTACAAAAACGTTTGTTAGAATGGTCACCAACTTTAGCGGCATTGCAATATTTTACATTACAAAATCAAATCAAAATCAGTTTATGAGAAATTTTATTGTTGACCATTTTTATATAAAATGTACATACTTGCTTTTGGATTCTTTTTTTCTTTTATCATATTTACATTGCTATTGATCTTATTTTTTATTATCTTTGTTTTACTTGATTATGTTACTCTGTTAGCAAAATTGTACACATTGGTTGTTTTTTATTGATTTTATGCTGTGCACAATGGTCAAATCTGATGATGCACAGGATAAATGTCACGGCCAAAGAATCCACTGTGTGCACATAGTCTCCTGTAGTGGATATCAGTAGTATTTTATAGCCAGATTCCCTTTCAAGAGGTAGAAACCCATTTGGCACACTTTGGGTATCCAAGTGGCCAAATGGAGAGTCTACCCGGTCTTATCCTGACTAAAACCTTTGTAGAACATTTGTGTTTTGTGTTATTTGTAATCTGCTTTGACACAGTTGTAGTCAAATAGTTGCTGAATGAATTCAGTGGCATCGCTGTGCGTGTGGTTATCCATTGTCTAATCTAGAAAACATTTGTTATAAAAATGTACATTTTTTCATTTGGTTATAGTACGGCATATAGCAAGCATATTAACAGTCACAATATTACTAACACTGGGTATGAATTCTCTGAGGTCTTACCTATCTGTAGAGACTAAGATCATGCATTTAGACCTGGTAGTTGTGGAGCTATTCTTGACTTATTTTGCATGTATGGCTAGACCTACCCACACCTTCCATCACCTTTGGACTTCAGAGGTTAAACATATTTGACATCAGTAAACTTCAGATAGGTACAACAGACAACAACAACATTTGACTTCCAATTTCCCTTCACAGTTTTTTTGCAACTAGGTGTCAGATCCCCTGTTATCAGCAAGCCTTGAACACTAATGATACTTCACCCACTCATTATTTCTGTTTTTTAACAGATCTTAAACAACTTCTCTTAACAGAGTACAGTAGTATGTTATTGGGATGGATACAGTGCATGAAAACAGTGCAAACATTTGTTATTGTCATCCTGTTTTTAATGTATGATTATTCTTTTCTCTTTTTTCCCCTTCCTGTCTCTTTATCTGTTGCATTTCTTGTTTAGAAATAGTATTCTATTCTTTCTTTTAGGTATCTTGAATAATATTTATGTCCGTTTGTAATATGGATTTATTCGTATTTTTGTATTTCTCTTCTTCATTGTTCTATTTTATTATATTCACATATAAAGAACTAAAAAACTAAGATAGTTTGTATGTGGATAGTGAGTTTGACCTGCTTTTAAAGTTTTTTTTTATTGGTTTCTTTTCATCCAAAAATTACAGTGACAAAAATGACAAATATTGATCCAATCTGAATTTTTTTTTTTTTGTGGAAAAAAATCTTACAACTAGCAGGAGTTGAATTTGAATTCATGCCTTCGTAAGTTGTTGAATTCCCCAGAAACAGATCTTATAAAGCCAGTCGTTGAAAACATTTCATAACCTGCATATACTTCTGCAGCATGCAATCATGTTGTGCATACATATTTAGTTTTAAGTTCAATGAAAACTTCCAAAGATTCCTGTCGAATTTTAGGGAGATGTGTATCAAATGATGCCTCAAGAATATTTCCATTTGATGTATTAGTATAGAAACATGGCATCATCATATTTCACTTCATGATAAATAAAAAAAGAAGAAAAATAACTGCATATGGATGGATGGTTTTCTTAATATAAAGAAATGTAAGAAGAAATTAAAAGTGAGTAAATGTGATTTTTGAGGCTACATGATTTAACTTATGATGTAAATCATGTTTGGAGTTTCAGTGATGAAATCATCAACAGAGATAGTTATTCCCTGTTTATAGTATTGTGTCGTTCTCAACAGTCGTACCTTGTTAAGGAGCTACTGGACCTTTATGTCTGAGATGCCCATGTTGAGTTTACTGTCTCTCTCTTTCAGCCAGGTAAAATTCTCATCCTGTCGTCATTAGCTACACTTGCAGAGGGAGGCTTCCTGCCTGCCAAGGTCCTCCGGGCCCCCAGACACCAGCGCAGAGGCCTCCAGGGACCAGAGGAGCCATCCTGCACACTGTCGGTCCACAGTCTGTTCTCCAGTTGTGACAGCGGACGCATCCTTATGATGACAATTAGTGGCTGTTAGAGAGCACAGATGAGCAGGGGTGGCAGGAGAGAGAGAGAGAGCGAGAGAGGAGGAAGAGGAGGAGAAGAGGGGACGAGGGAGGGGTGGGGTGGGGGGGGTGGTGAGGGGCAGGTGGTGCAAAAAGTGGGACACAATTAACAAACATGGGAAAAATACCCGCTAATGAGGACGGGTGAATCTCAGGGGAACGAGTGAGATGGAGGGGTGGGGGAGGAGAGGAGGGATTATGACTTTAACTACATCAGGGGAGCAGGGGGGAGGAGGAGGGAGTGGGGGGGCAGAGGAGCAGAAGTTACTTTGTGACAACACATGAAAGACTAAGAAAGGACAGAAGAAGAAGGACTCTTCTTCATGGATCTTCACAGGTTGGGAACCTGATGTGGGAGGTGTATTGCGGGGAAAATGGAGACCGTCTTCTAAGAAGAACGCCAGCATCAGTTGGTTCAGCAAGTGCCCCCTAATCACATCTGTGCTGTGACAAAACTATGAAAATGTCCAACTTTAAAGGGGACCTGTTATGCTTGTGCACTTTTTCCCTTTCCTTTAGCGTGTGAAAAGGTCTGCAAAGTTACAAAGTCCATGCCAACAGAAATGCCGCTCCAGAACTGACTGAAACGCTTTGCGTTAAATCCCACCTTTTCCTCTGTAATGTGATGATGTCACCAAGTAACACACCTGCAATACCTGCCTGGCGGCTGGTTTGGCATGCCCTCAAATAAAGCTAGTTGGAGCGGCCTGTCTGGGCTGTCCAGATAATATAACACAACACTGGCAATGCAAAATAGCGGTATGGATGCATCTTTAATTTAAAAAGAGTTTAAGTCCACACTTGTGGGACTATTTATCTCAAGTTTTAATCGTCATTTGAGAGACTCTGCAAACACATGGCTTGAGGCAATCACCGATGTCATTACGAAGGCACCTGTTCATGTAGGTGAGAAGCTCATTACTCAAATTGTCAAAGGACCGTGGAGTATTAACACACCCATAATTATATGACAGTTTGACACTGCAAGTCAACAATCACCACTCCATTAAGCAAAACCTCAAGCAAAACATTTCTGTGTTTTCCTCAATGTGTGGGATCTCAGCAATGAACTTGGTGGGTAAATTGTTTTTAATTTAAATGCAACCACTTATCCCAATAGGGGTCGCAGGAGTGCTGGAGCCGATCCGAGCTGACATTGGGCGAAGACAGGGTTCACCCTGGACAGGTCGCCAGTCCATCACAGGGCACATAGAGACAGACAACCATTCACACTCACATTCATACCTATGGGCAATTTTCTTTGGACTGTGGGAGGAAGCTGGAGAACCCACAGCAAACCCATGCTTACACGGGCAGAACGTGCTCCACACAGAAGAGCCCCAAGTCGGACAGACCCTCTTGCTATGAGGTGACAGTGCTAACCACTGCACCACAGTGCAACCCTTATTTATACAACCACATTCTGAAAAGAAGATCCAGGTTATAATAAACCAAAATGATTCTTTAAGGCAGGCAAATCTTAAGTTAGGAAAACAGGTTCCCAGATCAAGTTTCAAGTACTAATTTCCTTGGAACAAAGGCAGTTGTGGCAACAAATAGTGTGTAATGGTAAATACTAAAATGCAGTGTAAAAATAGCATAAGAAGGAAAATGTTAGCAAAGTTTTCATAGAGAAATATCTATTTAAAGGGTTCTAAAATTAGCCACCAAAAGCTACCGATCATACCAGACCAAGAATGAATGTGGCACCTCAACATCAATGTTATGTTTTATTACTAATGAATTTTAGGGTACAGTGTGCAGGATTTGGTGGCATCTGGTGGTGTGGTTGCAGATTGCAACCGAGTACCCCTCTTCTCACTCCTCCTGTGGTAACATGAGCTGCTGAGCATAAAATTGTGGTAATGTTGTTAGTCTTGCTCAGAGGTCATCCATACCATAATAACACTACTTCAGGAGCAACGGAAGTCAGGCAGTGATAACAGTTTAGCACAATGCTGCTCATATTACTGCAGTTTCACAAGCCTGTCGGAGAGCTACGCTGGCCTTGGGGTAACGTAAAAACGCAAAAGTCTCTCTCTAGAACCAGTGTTTGGCTTGTTCATTCTGGGCTACAGTAGGAACATGGTGGACTCTGTGAAGAGTACCAGCTCCCTATGTACCCTTACAAAAAAGAAATTTATTCAAGTATGCTATTTGTATGCTTTCAGTTGTTATGTACTTATCAGAGCTACAGTATTCTTAACAAAATTATACTAAAGTATACTTTGTATATACTGACAAGTATACTTGGCTTACACTGAAAAGTATAAATAGTATATTTGGCTAAGTACTGTTAGTTAATGTAAAGAAAATTAAAAAAGTATACCTGCAGTCAAAAATTATTAAACTAATAGTTTAGTGAGAGTATACTTTATGGTGTACTTGCATTAATTAAAAATTGGGCTATAAGTATATAGTAGGGCTAT
The DNA here is from genome assembly GCA_947000775.1 of Pterois miles. Taxonomy (NCBI): domain Eukaryota; kingdom Metazoa; phylum Chordata; class Actinopteri; order Perciformes; family Scorpaenidae; genus Pterois; species Pterois miles. The sequence continues at coordinate 3,976,543 of CAMQGK010000637.1, read as the reverse complement.
ATAGTCTATAGTATATAGCTAACAGCATACCTATAAGTTCACTTGTAGTATAGTTCATATTATAGTTGCAGTGTAAAATACAATTTGGATGTAAACTAGTTATAAACTTGAACTATACTAAAGTTTACTTTGTAAAATATACTTGATGTATACTTCTTTTTACACACACAATATATATATACACGCAACAATTCTTATTTTCAGGTGATTATACATGTGAATTGTTTCTGTGAATAGATCCTTTGAAATGCTAAACACTGGACCTTTAACTTTTCATTCCGCTCATGTCTCCAGCTCTGGTTTTGGGGCCTGACTCTTCTGGCCTGGTTTGGTCCTTGACGCCTAAAAATACAGCATCTCTGCAATCCCACGGCACCATCGTACCCCTTCTTCTTCCCATGACCCACATCCAGTGTGCGTATGAGCCGTGCATCATCCCGCACTGCATCTATTGTTTCCCACCCGACAATGCAAGGGTTAATAACTGGTTAAGACTAGAGAGACATGTACCTAAAACAACAACAACAACAACAACTCACAATGCCCTCCCTCCAAAAAGAAAAAAAAAAAACACTGTGACAATGATGCCATCCAGGGAGCACAAGTCTTCCATTGTTGAGGGCTGACACGCCGTATTGTGCCTGGCAGACTACATTGCCTCATAGCAGCTGGGATGTGCTGGCAGGGGAAACAGGCCTGACTGTCATCAGCTGGGGAGATACAGTGTGATGCAAGCAGCATTACATCACATGTGATCCTCCAGGCGATCGCTTCTCCACCACTGCGTGGTGACCTGTGACCGGCCGTAAGAGAGTCTATGGGTTCAACTGAGGACTGGAAATACAAGCCATTCTCAAAACTTCATTGAACACATTTCTGACACAGAAATTTAGTCATACAATGTCATAAACTGAGAGTTATTTATCTAAACTATGGGAATAAACGGATACTGAAAAGTTCTGACCTCAAAGGATGGAATAAAATGTTGCATATTCATAAAGTAATCAAACACCAAGCTGGTCTCATACACCGTTCACAGCTACAAAAATGTTTTAAACTGTAACTGATGTGTATCCCGAAAAATTAATTCATATGTAATCCACATAATTGTGAAGCAGGAAATATAAAGAGTGGCAAATGCCATGTAGGGAGGAGGTCAGGGTGGATGTGTGGGTCAGAAAATAGCAGCCTTTCACCCAGGACACAGCGAAGCCAACATTGTTGTATTTGTCACGTAACACCATTTTAAGCCAAACCACAATCTTTTCCTAAACCTAACTAAGCAGTTTTATTGCCAAAACCTACAGAAGGTGTTTCCCGTGAAGACAGAGCTTTATTTTGAAATACTGTATGCATGTAAAGAGCTTAAATAGACACGTGTCGCCGGACATTCGGCAGAAAACAAACAAAAAAGGACAACTAACTTTTTCCCAGGGTCATACAAAGCCAAATGAGAAAACGTTGCAAACTGACAAAAAGGAGAGTAAAAAAACTGAAATATACACAAGCCAACCTAATGACAGTCAGGTCAGATTTCAGTGTATCTGTGTAAAAATGCTCCCATAGACACTTGTACTGGATACAGGCCTTGTAAAATACACAAAATCCACTGAATTTAATGTTTGCAAGCCATGATGCAATTAAAATCATGTCTCCCCATTATCTGTATGCAAACAAATTTAGCTACAGGGCTGTTCTGTCAGTTTTGAACTGATAAAAATGTTGACCTGCTGCACTTAACAAACGCACACACACACATGCACAGACGCGCACAGACAAACAGACACACACACTCTTCTCAGGCAGGTCCTAATTGCCTATAAATGTCAGTGTGAGTCCGGGTGCCATTGTCTTCTGGTAAATTAACTGGTGGGACTGGCACCTCCTCATTAGACAAAAGATACACGACATACACTGAGAACACAACACACTGGTCAACACTCAGTTTGCAGCTACTGGCTACAACCCTGAACTCCCCCGAGGGTTTTTTTTTTTTTTTTATATCAGAGACAGAAAGAGGCGGTGTGTGTGCACGTGTGTGTGTTTGCGGCCGAAAACAAGTCCGCGTGCATATGTCTGTATGTGCGTATACATTTTCTATTCACGCATTCATGCTTGTGTGTGCATCTGAGTCCTCCTGAGGGAAATTAGTCGTCTCTACCCTGCACCGTCTCCAGGTCCGTCCCTGATGTTTTCTCTCTCTGCCAGGACACTCCCACTCCCATCGGGCCACGCTGCGGCTAATTGCTAAATACACTGGCTGTTGTTTCAGATGTTGGCAACAGTCTCTGTAGAAATGACCGCCGTTCTGGCTAATTGGGAAACAATATCCAGACACGGGTCTCTATAGCTTTACGCTGTCTCCCACAGAACGAGTGCTGATCTGATTTACACGTTGAGGTGATCACATGAACCTTACTTCGTCTTAGCTATCAAGGAAAGAGTTTATGATTTGGTTCCATGTTTGACCGTTTTTGTTTCTTTTAAAACATTCAGATATTATTTGGTGGAAAGTTCCAACCCATTCTCCCAACTCGTCAAATAGCGCTGTTTGGTTAGTGCCCGTTAGCATCCAAGAAACCAAGAAATAAGGCATCCTTTGGCAACAACTCCAATGTAAACCCACTATTTGACGGTCGGAGCAAGTGACGTAGTATTAATAGCGTGAGAGTCCATTAAGGGTGCGTGGGAGATGACTGGTGTTTGTGTCTCATGTGAAACTAAAAGTAAATTTGACGTTAGTGGTTAGCACTCTCACCTCACAGCAAGAGGGTCACAGGTTCACAGGAGTTTACATGTTCGCCCCACGTAAGCATGGGTTTTCTCCAGGTTCTCCGGCTTCCTCCCACAGTCCAAAGACAGAAGTTAAATGATGACTCGAAAATTGCCTGTAGGTGTGAATGGTTGTCTGTCTATATGTTGTCTGTCCAGGGTGTACCCCGCCTTCGCCCGATTCCAGCTGGGATCGGCTCCAGCCCCCCCGGGACCTCTAATGTGATAAGCGATTGAAGATGGACGGATGTCACGTCAGTCACGTGACTCATTGGTATCATCAGCCCTGTTAGTCATGTGTCATTAATCAGTGACGTTAACATCAACCACGACCGTGTACAAACACTAAGTGGTTGTGTTACCTAAGCCTGACTTCCTGTGAAAACAGAAGTTTATTTTGAAAGGCGTGCGTATTGACATGCCATCCCCGGTCTGTCCAAAAGTATCGCAAGAAGGGTTCCCCATATGTCGATCTCTGATGCGGGGGCACTGACCAAGCACCGGTATGTGATGAGTTGGGAGTCAGATGCAGTTGTCATAATATGACAACTGATATGTTGATGATTATGAGGCGTGCAAATACACTGGCGCTATGGCGTTTTAAATCTCCCATAGAACCTGATATGGAGACTACAGAAAACAGTGTAGCTTGCAAGAAGTGCCGCTATGCAAAAGTCATGATACGCCAGAAAGTAAAATATCAGTGCCGGTACTGTGTACAGGTGAGTACTGGTCCACTTTGAGCATTCACTTCTTACATAGCCTTAAGTTAAATTAGCCCTGACGTGGCGCAACTTTTGGTTTCACAATGGACATGATCAGCGGCCTCTTGGGTGAACATCCTGTATTTGACCCATTTATCAACCCTGAGCTCCACACACATGGGCTTTGGTCAAACATATTTTTGCTGAACCTGTAAATTTATGCGTCATGCATAATTTGAACACATTCATCACGTATTTCTGCGAGATTAATCTACCAGTATCCCCCTGTATTGCAAGTTATGGACAATTTCTTTCCAGCTCTTCCACAAAACATTATTCATATCAGCGAGTGAATGGATCTGTATCTTTTCTCCTTGACCAGCATCACTGTTAGAGAGCTCACACAGAGCACAGCACCAGTCTTCACAGCGCTCTGTGAACTTTGGTCGGTTGTTTCCCTCTCTAAAGGTGTAAAAGGAGAGCTGTTTGGTGATTTATTCATTCCTCAGCAGCGAGCAGCTGAGTGTCTGCAGCTTTCAGAACCCTGGAGAGAGAGAGCGAGAGAGAGAGAGAGAGAGAGAGAGAGAGAGAGTAGAAGCTCTTTTCAGACATGCAATATGTAACATTGCTGGGTTCATGTGTTTGTTAAAGTGATGCTTTTGTCATTCAGGCTTACTTTACTTTAACGTTTATGTTCCTTACAACTTGGCATGGTACCTGCCTGTTTCATCTTCAGGTAATCCAATAAATATTTGGTCTTTTCCATCTTTTTCTGATCTTTTCCAAAAGATAACTGAGTACTTTTTGTCAAGTAACTTTTTGTACTTGCATCACTTCTGGTCTTATTTAAACTCAAACCATGAACTTTACCCCTTTCACACCAATGACCAGGGTTGGACCAGGGTAATCTGACCCTGGTTCGACCCTCCTTTTGTCAGCTCAAACCAAGCCTGGTTTAATTCCCGGTTGGTTTTAATCTTTAACTGTGTTGTATGTATGGAGCTGTAATGTATACAAAAACATAGATTCACAGTATCTATTCATTGACATGGCAGCACCCATTTATCATATTTTTTATCAGATTTTTTGTCAAGTTTATTGTCACACAAGAAGTCAAGGCCTATGGAAAGAGGCTGGGACACGGCGGACAGGAATATGAGGTATAACACATGCGTAGTATAACTGCAGCTGTGGTCTTGTGTTGTGATTGGCTCAATTTCAGCGAGGGTGGACCAGATTGTACTGTGCATGTCTCTCAACACCATCACTATGTTCACACTACCACAGCTATTAAGTCGCCACTGCATGTTATCTCACCGGCTAAAAGCGAATGGTAAACATGTGTATGTAAATGACTAGTTCCTTCTAGTCAGCAGTGTTCAGTGGTTGTTCGGGGAGTTTATTGTGAAGGGCGGAACAGTAGCAGTGAAGTGGCGCTGTTATTGACAAGGGTCCGAATTACAGAGCCTCCATGTTATAAATATATTATCTACCGTACATAAAGTTTAGGAGCTATGTAACCCACAGCCACACAAGCTGAAACTAAAGATGGCAGTAGCTCTGTAGTCTGACTGTTTAGGTTAGTTTGTCATGTATCTTAGTAGTAAACTAAAGCTGGCAGTAGCTCTGTAGTCTGACTGTTTAGGTTAGTTTGTCACGTATCTTAGTAGTAAACTAAAGCTGGCAGTAGCTCTGTAGTCTGACTGTTTAGGTTAGTTTGTCATGTATCTTGGTAGTAAACTAAAGCTGGCAGTAGGCTCTGTAGTCTAACTGTTTAGTTTAGTTTGTCATGTATCTTAGTAGTAAACTAAAGCTGGCAGTAGCTCTGTAGTCTAACTATTTAGGTTAGTTTGTCATGTATCTTAGTAGTAAACTAAAGCTGGCAGTAGGCTCTGTAGTCTAACTATTTAGGTTAGTTTGTCATGTATCTTAGTAGTAAACTCCTCAGCTGGCTGAGACAAAGCAGCTCCTCCTCTTCCAGCGATACCTGGTAGCAGAGGGGGAGGACAGAGGACAGGAGGACAGAAGGAAGGACTGATACTGACTGATGTCTGTGTTCTTCAGTCTTTATAAACTTCACTCGGGAATATGATTTAGTTTGTTATTAGATTATTTCCAGTGAGATATTAATGAGTTTCTATGATGACTAAGTCAGTCTAAGTCAATCTATTCCTAAGTCAATCTATTCCTAAAATGAACTCAGTAGTATACTCATTTATTTTGAAAATAATGGCGTAGAAACTGACACATGCTAATCAAGTGTTGCTGGAAATTCATAGAAAAATTATGAAAGTCATACTGAGCGTCACCAAAAGGGAGATTTGTGTCGATGTACACGAATCAAATAGATTAAATCTTATGACTATTTTACAAACTGCCATGACCACTCAGTATAACATGTAAAATACGGACGCTTTGTCAAGGCCATTGGTGTTCAGTACCAATGCACAAGGCACCCTGGAGCACTCGTATGAAACTCACTGGACTTTCCATTAAATTCAATGTAAACCCATCAGTGCAACAGTAGACTCTCAGACAAAGTGCTGTGCTGACGTAGTTTAGAGAGGGACCGGATCCAACTAACGTTGTTCATAACGTCATTTTAACTACACAAATGTAGTCATTTTATGCCCAACCATGTCGTTTTTTCCTAAACCTGTAGTGGTTTTATTGCCTAAACCAAGTGTTTTTATTTAATTCACAACCTTAAACACTTGTTTACTGTGAGTGAAAAGTGAAGCTAAGGACTCTGATAAAGCATCAGTATATGTTGGGTTGGGATAAGAACATACCAGTTTTACAGTTGGTGCCTAACCATAACAAACCTTAAACACAGATGGCAGATAAGAATACGTTCATATGGATCATTTTGGAAAACAATGAATACCAACTTGTTTAAGGAGGACTTGTTGGACTGTATCCCCAACAACAGACAATGATGTTTAGTGTTGAAACTGTAGATTATTCTATTTTCTTTTGTGCATTTACAAAAGAAAACATACATATTTGGCCAGAAATTATAAAATTTACTGCCAAATGAAAAAATATAGGTCATAAAATTAAAATAAGATTTAAAAACATTTTTGTGCACCAGAATTTCAGTGTGTCATTGGTTATTTAACTACGGCCACAAAAGAGAAGAATTATTTATTATCTGGTGCTAATTTAACTAGGGCTGTCAAAGTTAACGCAAATTCAATTTAACGCCACTAATTTCTTTATTGCATTAATGTAATTGATCTTTTGGGTGTTGTAGCGGGTTCAATGGGTACCCACGAGTCTCCCCTTTACAGACATGCCCACTTTATGATAATCACATGCAGTCTGGATCAAGTCATGGTCAAGTCTGCACACTGACAGCTGTTGTTGCCTGTTGGGCTGCAGTTTGCCATGTTATGATGAAAAATGCAATAACGCAGATGAAATGCAGTACCTGTGAGGGTTTCTGGACAATATCTGGCATTATTTTGTGTTGATAATTGATTTCCAATAATCAATATATACATGCATTTGCATAAAGAAGCATATTTGTCCACTCCCATGTTGATAAGTATTATATACTTGACAAATCTCCCTTTAAGGTACATTTTGAGCAGATGAAAAATGTGTGATTAATTTTCGATTAATCGCACTTAAATATTAAATTGACAGCCCTATAAAACTCCCATACAGTGTCATAAAATCAGACAATTCAACAATACAAAGAAAGAAAGATATTCCTTTATTAGTCCCACAGTGGGGAAATTCAGTTTTACACTCTGTTGTTCACACAGTACATATACATGTCAATGGAGAGATGTCAGAGTGCGGGGGCTGCTCCTGACAAGCGCCCAGAGCAGTTGGGGGTTTGGTGCCTTGCTCAGGGGCACCTCTCCAGCAACCAGTTGGTCTTGGTCCATGGGGGATTTGAACCCGGGTCCTCCACATCCTAACCCAAGTCCTTACGGACTGAGCTACTGCCGCCCCCCCACAACATCGCTAATTGACAACAAGATCAAAAGGCTATGATTACAAGCATTTGGACAATCAATGTCAATGGAATGGAAATTGTTTTCATTTTTTTGCTATTGTAATCTATTTGTGAAGAGCCTGGGATTTATAAATAGTTTTATCAAAGTCAGATGGAACATTTGGAACATTTAGAGTTTAAAACAAAAGCTATTGTGTGTCCTGGCATCATATTTGTGCTAGCTTTTTAGTGTTTTTTTTAGTTATTTTTAAAAAATTCTTAGTATTTTTTACCTAATCAGAGTAAAAGTCAGTACAGATTAATTGTGATTAATCATGGGCAATGACAGCTCTATATTTATCATAATTTTCCAACTGAAAATGTGTTTTCTGTCATTTCTGTGTAAAACAAACAAGCCTTGACAAACAGTTGCGACTCCTTGAAACGTCTGAGTGTGAGAATAGAAGGTTGTCAGGCTCGGCGGCGTACGAGCCATCTGTTAGACAGTGAATGTGTCTCTGCTTCCTTCACTGTGACAGCACTCACTGTGATTTACACTGTTACCGCCAACTGGCTCTCATACTGAAAACAGGGACGTCTCTGTATACAGTATGCTGATAGTACACAGATTATAGTGCTCAGCCTGTCGCTCATAGTCCGAGAAAAGACGGAGAGAAAGAAAGACGGAAAGAAAAGAAAGAGGCAGAAAGAAAGAAGTGACACCATTCAGGCCGTTACATGAGTGTGTCCTCTGTGGGTTTGGATGCAGGTGTGTGTTTCGTCTCCCAGGCTATGTTGTCTTAGTCTTTGTGTGACAGTGAATAAGGACAAAACACACCCGTGCTCGCAATAACACACGCCCGTGCCCATTAACACACACACACACACACACACACACACACACACACAAACCAGGCTCTGTTCACTAGTCAAAACCAGCATAAAGACAGTTTCTGTGTGTGTCCTACAGAGGTAGAGTTTGAAGTTCATCCTCAAAAGCCATGGTGTAGAATTTATATGTTGATGTTTATATGTTTGGCTGCTTATGTCATGCATTTGATTTAAATATTTTTGCACGTTTTCACCATTATCAGCGCAACACATGCCAAAGACATGAAGAAAACTGGATATAGCGTTGGAGACAGGATCCCGTTGATTCCTATAAGAGCTTGGCTCAGCTGCTGAGTGATAAGATACCTGGTCCATCCAGTGATTTGCTTCCATTGGGCCCAAGGAGCAGGCAACGTAGTGTTTCCTTTAACCCCCAGCCCTCGCTCCAGCCATGAACGGAGGAAGTGAAATAACTCTGAATACAGCTATTAGTGCGTTTACCACTTTTAGGACCTAATGATTTAAAGCTATCTTTCTCAATGTAAGTTTATAGGAAAAAGTCTTTTTGGGCATCATGTGATGGAAAAGGAAGGTATAGTACCACCATTTGGCCACTACGAAGATTTGCTTCATGGTATGACGTTGTTCCTGGGGGTCTGGATGGCACAGAATTTCTTCCTCACTCAATGATTCTTCAGGAGATGGAGAGATAAAGGAGATAAAACCCAGAGATGAGTTAGAAACCCACTTACTTCTCGAAGTCAGTGAGTTTTTCCTCGTGTATGCTTGCGCTGATGCAACTGTACATTGTAACATTAGCTTTTTACTTCTAGCAAGCGCATCCACACTTCAAAAATTATAAAAACTGTGTTCATTTGTGAGGATTATCTTGCTAAACAAAATGTGTGAGTCTCAGAAACGTTTGTTTGCCACAGAGCTTATTCTCTGCAATTATCCAAAAGTCATTCACATATCTTGAGGTCAGAGGTCAAGGGACCCCTTTGAAAATGGCCATGCCAGTTTTTCCTCACCAAAATGTAGTCTAAGTTTGAAGCGTTATTTAGCCTCCTTTGCGACAAACTAGTACGGCATCATTGGTACCAATGATTCCTTTCACGTTCGAGGTTTTCTAGTTTCTTATGATGTCAGTATCTTCACTCTAGCGTTACTACAGCTACAACCTAAAAAATTACCAGTTGCTTTAATGCATTAAAGAAATTAGTGACATTAAAATGAATTTGGGTTAAAGCTTTCACAGCCTTATTAAGAATATTTAAAAAGTGCTCAAGGAAAGTAAAAAAAATGAGACACACACACAATGTGTTGCTTCAGACAGAGAGGGAGGATGTGTCTGAAGGCTACAGACTTTCTTTCTTCATTCTTTCTGTTTCTGTGTTCTCTCTCCCTCTCTCATACACACACACACACACACACACACACACACACACACACACACACAGAGGCATCTCTCTTCTGCAGCAGCCTTTCAATACTCAACTGTCAGCTGAGACTGTATGGGGACCTGATCTTATTCTGCTGGTACACACATGCATGCACACACAAACACACACACCCTTTGTCTCTACTCCATATATAGCCTCTTTAGATTTAAAGCCCTGTGTGTGTGTGTGTGTGTGTGTGTGTGTGTGTGTGTCAGTAGGAGAGCCCAGGGATGCCCCCTGACAGCGCTTTCAGTTGAACTTCGCCATGTTATTGTTCAAATCATTAATCCTGTCTGTCGTTTATGGTCTTCCAGGCTTGTGGAAAAGTGACCAGGATGACGTCTCCACATTGTCCAAAAACAGTCCGAAACAAAAAGATATCCAAATTGCAATGGTACAAAGCAGAGACCCTCATGTTTGAGAAGCTGAAACAAACAAATACTTGAAAAATGAGCCATAATAACTAATTGACCATCAAAATTAGCTGATTAATATTGCCAATTGACTAAACACTGACTTAAGTGCAAAACAGTAGCTGTGTAATGCTAATTATAATTAATTTAACCTCATTTATAGATGAAAAGTGAAGTTCTGAAGTTTTTTTTATTTAAATCATTTCGTAGGATGTGTGTGAGTTAGCACATGTATGACAGTGGGCTGACTGTGTGTTTTGGGGGGTGACAGCAGTGTGTGTGTGTGTGTGTGTTTGTGTGTGTGTAGCACAATGTTTGTACTGTGGGGGTATGCAGACAGATGGCCGGGACACTTGTACGTCTGTGGTTGAACAGTCCCACCATTGTCTGTGTCACAGAGAGAGTGGATTGTTGTGGCGGCCCGTCACACTGTAGTGTCTGTAAATCTCACATGTTCTGAGCACCAAAACTCGACTGACTCCCACACTGATGCTGCTGCCTCCTGAACAATCATGTCACCCGATAAAAAAATGTGGCATCTCCATAGCTAATTTTTCTGCAAACTCAACCTTTAATAGAAATTTAGACAAAATGTTGTCAAGAAACCATCACAGGTACTGCATTTATCATACAAAATCTGCTCAAATCATAACATGGCAAACTCAAGCCTAACAGGCAACAACAGCTGTCAGTGTGTCAGTGTGCTGACTTGACTATGACTTGTGATCATCATAAAGTGAGCGTGTACGTAAAGACTCATTGGTTCCCACAGAACCCATTTTCATTCACATATCTTGAGGTCAGAGGTCAAGGGACCCCTTTCAAAATGGCCATGACAGAATTTAGTGCAAGTTCAGAGCCTTATTTAACCTCCTTTGGGATGAGCTGGTATGACATGATTGGTACCAATGGATTCCTCAGGTTTTCTAGTTTCATATGATGCCAGTATCTTCACACTTTGAAACTGAGCCTGCTGCAACGTCCGGCAGATCGATCGCATGAATGCGTTAAAGAAATTCATGGCATTAAAACGAATTTGAACACGTTATTATTGTGTTAACTTTGACAGCTCTAGTTATGTTAATACAGTAATGTAATTTATACTCTAGTATTCTGAAATAGTTCACTCTGCATAATGAGTACTTTGACTTAGTATTTTGATGCTGAACCATTTCTGTCTCACTCCCAACATGCAACTAATGCAGCCCTTCAGTGTCTGATACCAACGCACTGAGAACCTTTTAGCGTAACAGACTCTCAACTAACTCCAGTGTAGCAAAGATGGCGAAACGTTAACCTGCGCTTAACCCACGTATGTGCGGTTTGACAGCAAACACAGCCCTGTGATGACAGCATACCTGCTGACCACTGGATAAAAACCATATTTGAAAAAAAAGTGTCTGTCCTGCCGACGAATATGTGGGACATTGTCTTAATATGTGGGACATGGGACAAGAGATAAAAATACGGTGCAGTCCCTTGTAAAGTGGGACACCTGGTTAACCTACTTGCAGTGCGGTCATCATCTATGGAGGCCTGCTCCATGGTGTCTCATGAGTCACTTGACAGAATTAGTAGATTGTTACATGGCTCCACCCTCCGGTCACTTCTGGTTGCAAAAAAAAAACCAAGATGGTGACAGCCAAAATGCTGAACTTAAGGCTTCAACACGGCAGTCCACAAACCAATGGGTGACGTCATGGTGACTACATCCACTTCTAATATACAGACAAACGCATAATTTACGGTTCGGTTTGTTTGCACTGAAAAGAAACAGACATGTTGAAAGTGACACCTCATTGGAAAAGTGTACAGATGGGATCCAACACAAAAGAAGTTTGAAGCAATTATCATAATCTCTCTCTCCCTTCGTTTCCCCTCATGATTAAACATGGGAGAGTTAAATCAGACGATTAGCATGCTGTCAGGGAGAAGTCTAACTGCTGTTGTGTTTCACAGTGTGAGAGACAAAGCTCTGGCCTGCACACCGACAAGCCTCCCCGGCCAGCTACAGTAAACTGGTAAACACACGTCTGTTTGGCTCAGCGGGGGATGACAAACACCCGCCGAGGAGGCAGGGAAGAGAGGGCTGGAGGAACTGAGGAGAAAGCCCGTTTTGACTCTTTGGCTTCTGCGTCTCTTGGCGCCTAATGTCCAGAAATCTGGGGCCAAACAAGTCATTCTGAAAGGTCCCGGCATGACTGCCAAAAGCAGAATGGACTGGAGACAGAAGGAAGAGGGAGGAGGGGGGTAAAGGGCAGTTTATTTTAGAGAAGGGGAATGGACAGTGGACTCACCTTCAGTTTTTTTATTTTTTATTTTTAAGGCTGGAAGGAGGGAGTGGGAGAGAAAGCGCTCATGAAAGATCAAAATCTGCTATTCTTCTTGATGATTTAACAGTTAATTTGCATAAAATTATTTGTGTTTCAGCAGAAAACACTCGGTTACATGAGAAAGAGACAAGTTATAACTAGGGCTGTCAATCAATTGAAATATTTAATAGTCAATTAAATATTTAATAATAGTGATTAATAGTGGTGGTTAATAGTGATTAATCGCAAATAAATCACACATTTTTCATCTGTTCAAAATACACCTTAAAGCTAGATTTAGTGTTCTCTATAATACACTTCTCATCATAGGAGTGGACGAATATGCTATTTTATGCAAATATATGTATATATTTATCATTGGAAATCAAATAACAACACAAAACAATTACAATTATTGTCCAGAAACACTCACAGGTAGCTTCAAAATGCATGTGATTATCATAAAGTGGGCATATCTGTAAAGGGGAGACTCGTGGGTACCCATAGAACCTATATTCATTCACATATATTCAGGTCAGAGGTCAAGGGACCTCTGTGAAAATGGATATGATCACTTTTCCTCACCAACATTTAACATAAGTTTGAAGCGTTATTTCACCCCATTCTCAACAAGCTAGTATGACATGATTGGTAGCAACTGATTCCTGAAGTTTTCTAGTTTCTTATGAAGCGTTCACTTCAGCTTTAAAGAAATTAGTGCCGTTTAAATCGATTTTGTGTTAATGAGGTATTATCACGTTAATGCTGACAGCCCTAGTTATAACACATACAGATGTGTCTTTGATACAGAACGGATAAAGAGGCATAGAACAGAATTTCCTCCATTATATACCGTATATATAATACATATAATTTCTCAGGACGTCTCATTAATTTAGCACTCATTTCGAATGAAAAAATTGGTTTGCTAAACATTTTAATGTAGGATATCACTGTGAAGTCCGATTGTGTCTTGAACGATACTGCCCGTTTCCATTTTAACAACTTCATTAGACGCCCAGGAACTTTTTCTGGAGCTCAGGATCCTGCATGACATTCCCCACCTCCCAGGAAGCGTTGACGTGGAGTTTGACGCATTGTCACATTCATTACATTACATTCATTTAACATTTTTACATTTTATTTAACATTAGAATTTTGTGCAACAGCAAATAGTCTTTGTAGAAAGCTAACACATTTACACATTTTTTTCACAATTAACCTCATCTTCATAGTTTGGAAACCCAAACACTGAGACACAAAAAACATTATTAGTTGCTAAGGAAAAGGGGCCCAAAGTGTCTCTGCATCTCTGTATACCAACATACAGTACACATACTCTTATTTTTCACGCCCTAACTCAGTAACATTTGGAGGTCGCTGGTGTGAGTTGATGTCTGTCCGCTGATAGACATCTCCCTGAAGCTCTCATCGAGGCTGACCGGCCTGGCCGCGAGCCTGCCGAGCCGCGCTTTACTGTGCCGTGTAACCATGCCGACAGGATTGGGCCGGAGTCCAGGAAGACAGTCGGCTTTGGAAGCTGTCAGCAGCAGCTCCGTTTGACAGCATGCAAATGTATGCAAATGAAGAGGTCCAGCCATGACACCTGCACACAGGAGGAATGGACCATGCCCTTCCCAACAGAGGACTCGGGATGGTGGGTACATTGCCCAACGCACACACACATTTATATACACAGACACACACACACCGCAGTCCTTCAGTACCCATTAGCTGCTGCCTTTACACTGAGTTTGTTATTTCTCACTCACGTTCAGAATTATAGTCCAAACTATAATGCTTACTTGAGTATAACCATATTTTCTCTAACGCTCCCCCATTCCTCTCTGTTTTCTGAATGTCTGCATCCTCTCTGTAAATGTTTTCTACATCATTTTTTAAATGTTTCCAGAACACTAAAAACAGACTCATCACCGTAAAATAATAGTTATTACCTCCGCCAAGGAGGTTATGTTTTTGCCGCCGTTTATCTGTCTGTTTGTTTGTTTGTCTGTGTTCAAGATAACTCAAAAACTTATGGACGGAGTTTGATGAAATTTTCAGGGTGTGTCGAAAATGTGAAAAGGAAGAACTGATTTAATTTTGGGGGTGATCCGGAAGTCCCGGAAATCCTGGATTCTGGATCACTTTGAAATTTTCGTTAACATTGGGGTAAATGGGACCCAAAAAATTGTTTCTCAATATCTCTGGTAATTGTTGTCCAAAGCTCATGAAATTTGACTCAGGGATTTACAATGTGTACTTCTATCAAATCCCAAAGGCTGATCCAGATCTGATCCAGATGGCGGATTTAATAGCAATTTATATAAAAAACTATGGTGCTTGGCGGAGGACTGCGCCCTCCGAGTGCTTTTCTAGTTTCTTTATATGTATTAAAGTGAGATATGTTTGAGTAGCAAATGTTGGAAAACTTACTTTATTATAGCACTGCAAAAAGTTTTATTTCAGCCTGATCACACCAGAAAATGGCAACTCATTTGGGCATCTTTGTGAAAAATAGGTGCCGCTAGAAGGTTAATACGCTGATGGCATGCTTACTTTGCAGGTCGCCGTTGGCTGTGGACAGCTTTGTTCATGGGAAAACATGGATGCAAGGGGAACAATTCTGTTGGTGTTGCTTCTAAAACAGTGGAGAAGGTTCACAGCTAATAAAATAGCTTTCCTCATTTTGGACTCTGCGCTTCTGTGCTTCCTCGAAATCAGATTACTTTCAAAATGATATGCGGTTGGTCAAATATTGAACCTTGCCTCCTTGCATGAATCCATTAATTGAGATGCTTCAGTTGGAATGAACTGATTTAGTTCCAGGGTTTTGCTGGTCGAAATGTTATTCTGGCTGAGTCCTTCAGGTGAAGGTTGAAAGATAAAGAAAGATATTCCTTTATTAGTCCCACAGTGGGGAAATTCAGTTTTACACTCTGTTGTTCACACAGTACAGTTCACACAGTACATATACATGTCAATGGAGAGATGTCAGAGTGATGGGGCTGCTCCTGACAAGCGCCCAGAGCAGTTGGGGGTTTGTGCCTTGCTCAGGGGCACCTCGGCAGTGCCCAAGAGGTAAACTGGCACCTCTCCAGCAACCAGTTGGTCTTAGTCCATGGGGGATTTGAACCCGGGTCCTCCACATCCTAACCCAAGTCCTTACGGCTGAGCTACTCCGCCCCCAAGCAGGTGGATGAAGCAGGTGGATGGCTGTTCAAAGTTTGGGATTTAGAAGCTACAACGACAATCTTTCCCTAATTAGAGTCCAAGTACCAACAACATCAGGCAGTGAAGGTCCTATTGAAACTGAAGGCATTATTATTATTATGAACTAAAATGAATCACAGCTTTGAGGGTCTTAAGGTGCTCAGAAAGTTCTTGAACTTCACATTCGTCGGACATGGTGGAAAAATCAATATTTTAGGGCTCTCTGGCTGAAAAATTTCACTGGAACCCCTACAGACTTCATCTATATGTTTGAAATTTGGTTGGCACATACTGTATACTGTATAATGCGGAGATGCACAAAAAAGCCTTGTGGAGGTATACCCAAAACCCAAGGAAGTCAGCCATTTTGAATTATATGTGGCCATTTTTTTTTAGCACTTCATAAGCCGTGTACTTTAATGAACCCCTCCTAGAATTCATCTGATTAAATTCAAATTGGTCAGTACCATCTAAAGACCTTAACGATGAAACGTTTCAAACCTTTGTGTTTTAACGCACCATTAGTGATGTGGAATGGTGGCAAAAAAGCTCCTTTTGCCATAAAACAGGAAGTTGTAGTTATTTCTGCTTGTTTTGTCAAATCTGCTTCAAATTTCTCAGTCACGATATGGGTTCAGCCCTGAGGACATTACATGCCAATATTGACTCATAGTCTCACCCCACCCACTCATAAATCATGAACCGTTTGTCGTAGACTCTTGTGGAAGGCATCCTTGCGTTCAGCAGAGTTCCTGTTTTATTGGTTATCCCCGTCCCCTACTCTTTAGCCCCCCCCTTGTCATAACCCTTAAACCTTTTGTAAAAGACAGTAGAGGGAGTCATTATTGCACTTAGCAGAGTTCCTGTTTCATTGTGCCTGTCTACATTGGCCGGCATCCTGCCAGTACTCACGACATGCGTCTGCAAAAAGATAAACATTTAGAAAGCAATAAAATCCCCTTATGAATTTAAGGGCATCTTAAATAATCTGTTGAACAAGGCATGTGGTTGTCACCTCTCTGTTAAACAGTGATTTTTTTTTTTTTTTTGTATTTCACATTATGTTGTATTCTAATGTGCTGCAATTTTGTGTGGCTGCTACCTTGGTCAGATCCCTCTTGTAAAAGAGATTTTTGATCCCAATGAAACTTCCTGGTAAAATATATGTAGCGTAAAAGAAATAAGAAAAAGAAAATAAACTGATATTGAGTTTTAGAGGTAGCCCAAAATTAACTGACCCAGGTAGTCAAAGTGACCTGGCCCAGCTTCAGCCCACATTGGAAACGTCAGAAGAAATAAGCTTAGTCCGGTTCATGGCTTGGCTGAAATGCACCAGAATAAGGCCCAGTTTCAACTGCAGACACTGCCATCATTGGGGATGTGTTAAACAAGTGGAAATTTTGACCCGTAAAGTCATGATTTATCCTGTGCAGACCACGAATGTCTGTATCATACCACAATGTTGTGTTAAACCAACAGATTCTCATCCCAGCTTGACACATACCACTGCTTTGTATTCCCCCTTGATGGCATTACAGGTATTGGCATTAAAACCACTTAGTTAGGTTTAGGAAAAAAATACAACGTCAGTATTTTGATGCTTTTTGAAAGAGAACGGGCTGGTTGAATCAACAAACTGAACAGCTGATCGACTACATGACCTCCCATCCTAAAAAGCTTTCACAAATTGTTAACAAGCCCCCAAACATGGTCTTAAATAAGCCAGAAGTTGTCAACTTACTGTGTCCACACTGCTCATTGCAGTCGTAATAATACTTGTTCCAACAATTCAGGTCCATATCTACGATTGGCTCAGAATCAGCTGCCTCGGTTTACTATGCTGTTTTCGAATGCCAATAAAGGCACCGTTGACACCGTTACTTTCAATACTATACTTGCAAAGTTGTAAGCCGTGCATTGTGATTGACAGGAAACCGTGCTGATTGGAAATACACCCCTCTGTAGTGGAGTTGTATGGTTGTTGAATATCACCGAGAAACTTCTGTTAAACTCCAGCTAAAAGACAAACACACTGTTTATCAGTGTTCAAGTGCACCCAGGTGAGTTTTTCCCTCATTACTGACCTCCACGCAGCCAACAGCCAACACACGCTCCCCACCTTTTAACTCACGGCAAAGCTTTTTCCAGCTTTCAAAGTAAAGTCCTTCTCGGTTTACTGTTCAGTGGGTCAGAATCATGTACCTGTGTGATAAAAATGCACGACGCCGCTTGGCCTCTCCTCGTTACTCTGAAGTGTTTTGACTCCTGCGTTGACCCTGCCGGCTGGTTTTGGCATTCCAGCAGGCTGGAGGAGAGGAGGAGTGAGCTGTGGCCCCCGGCAACCCCTGCACACACACACACACACACACAGCACTGTCCTTGGGTTGAGGTGTCCAGGGTTTCTGCTGGTCAGCAGAAAGAGAACGGCTGTGTGATGGCACAAGTGTCTCTGTGTGTGTGTATTTGGGGGTGTAGCTGTCAGCCCTGATTGTGTGTGTGTGTGTGTGTGTGTGTGTGTGTGTGTGTGTGTGAGAGTGTGTGTGTGTGTGTGTAAAAGTAAGTAGAGGTGGGGCAGCCTCTGGGAGGGAGCTGAAGTCTAGTGGCTCTGGTCCAGACCTTGTACCATGTAAACTGACTGCACACCCAACCCTTCAAAAAACCCATATTTAAAACACACATGCACACACACACACACACACACACATACAAACAAAGACTCTCCCCTTTGCCCTTGGCTGTCTGTTTTGGTGTGCATGCGAGCAGATGGACAGGTTCATGGACCCTGAGGGAAGAGAAGAGCTTCTCCTACACTCACAAAATACAAACAGTACACGCAACATGAAGATTCAGGAATAACAACACAACCGAAACAATAGAAGCAGTGTTGTAACTTGGCCTGCGTTGCTGCTTTCCAGACATTAGTATCAGAGTCATGCAGGGACTTGCATTCTTTGCAGGAAGATGAATGTAATAAGTGACACCATGTTCACACAAAACTTTAAGTGTTCATTAGAAGAGATGTGTTACATAGTGAAATATTACACATAGTTTTATATATGAGATACCAACACTGTTTTTGCCTTTGTTTTGTGATTGGTTTTATACTAAGTTAATAGAGAGGTCCGGTGGACCCCATGGAACCTTATTTTGGAAAAAAATCTGTACGGTAGTCAACTGCGAGGTTACAAAAATTTTACCAGAGGGAGACTTTTTTCAAATCCATTGACTGGATGCCTTAAAGTATCCTGGTCCTAACAAGGACATAGACTTTACATGCTTTCTGTAAATAAGTGTATATTTTTTCTTCTCTCTGTATTTATTTTTTATTTTAAAGCCTATGTTAAAAACGAGGAACATTTTTTGTTGATAAATTGCTTTTCTGTTATTTCAACATGATATTTTATAGTATTATGGTGATCATGTGACTGCCACCCATTGGTTGTGGTTGTGGCCACATCCACTTTGTCTACAGTGGTCAAAACATGTTTGCTTTTTCAATGACTTAGCCACTACAATAAAGGCATTTGAATATATTTCTTTCCTCGTTGCCACTTGTTTTAGTATTTTGGAGAGCATGGATTGCCTTACTGTCTATTCTTTGTTTTGATCCCATTTGAATTGTGCCATGAATAACATATATGATGTTTGTATATTCAAAACATAACCTTGCAAGTCAAGAAAGTGGCAGTTTTGTCATGTTATCATTGAGCTAACTTAGCTATGTTCCATGTACAAATGTAAGGTTATTTTACCTGATGTGTTTTATCCAGTGACTGCTGGTCTTTTTATTAGCTGGAAAGTCAAAGAATGAGTCAGGACCGTGGCTTGTTTGAATACATCCCAATACGAAACATACAGGCATCATAGCTTCAGTGACTTTTAATAGCATATTTTCAACAACCTGTGACTTTCTTGACTTGCAAAATTATGTTTTAAATTGACAAACATGTGTGCAATTCAAAGTCTCTGTGTTGACAGCTGGACAGATTTTTTTCTGAAATAAGGTCCCATGGGGTTCACCGGAAGGGACAGGACTTTGCCTCTCTATTAAATACTATGAGTGTTTTGTAGTGACATTCTTAAAGGAACAATGTGTAGCATTTTGGGGGATCTATTACAAAATGGAAGATAATATTCATAACTATGTTTTCATTAGTGTATAATCACCTGAAACTAAGAATCTGTGTTTAGCCCATATCTACATAGGGAGCGGGTCCTTTTCATGGAGTTTTTCCACCATGTTTCTACAGTAGCCCAGAATAGACAAACAAACACTGGCTCTAGAGAGACCCTTTTGCATTTTTACGTTACCTGTAGGCCGCCGTAGTTCTCCGACACGCTAGTGAAACTGGAGTAATATGAGCTGTAGAGTCAGCCGCCGTCTGACTTCTGTTGCTCCAAGAGATGTGTTATTATGGTATGGATGGCCTCTGAGAGGTGAATGGCGTTACTATGCACTCAGTCTAAGACATTACTGCAGCCTTGGAAAGGGAGTAGGGGGGTAGGCAATTGGTTGCAATTTGCAGCAACACCAGTAGATTCTGCCAAATCCACACCACACTCCACACACCAGGCTACATAATATAAAGCTTTAAAAAGGCAACATCGTGTATTACATCTTACTGTATTTACTGTTTAAATATTCAAGAAATAACATTCAGTAGACTGAAGTGGACTGTAACACATACATCCCTTAATCTGAAACCACTCATCCAATTCGGGGTTGTGGAGGGGCTTGAGCCCAGCTGACACTGGGTGAAAGCTGGGTACACCCCGGACAGGTTGCCAGACTACAACAGGGCTAACACATAAAGACAGACAACCATTCACACCTATGGGCAATTTTGAGTCATCAGTTAACCTGCATGTCTTTGGACTGTGGGAGGAAACCGGAGAACCCGGAGAAAACCCACGCTACCACAGGGGCCACCTTGTATTGTACAACAGCAAAATAAAATTACTGTATTTTCCGTACTATAAGGCGCACTTAAAATCCTTTAATTTTCTCATAAATCGACAGTGCGCCTTATAATCCGGTGCGCTTTATGTATCAATTCTGGTTGTGCTTACTGACCTCGAACCAATTTTATGTGGTACAGGGCGCTCAAAAATCTGTCAAAATGTTTTATTACGACTCTGGTAAGCTACAAAGCCGCACCGCTGGATGGACTGTCGGAGATTTATGTTAAGAGATTGAATGGCTTTTTCCACAACTCTCTGTCCCTATTGATCTGCGACTCCATGCATGCCCATCTCACCGACACTGTTAAAACGAAAGTGAAGAAAATTAATTCAGAGCTTGCCGTCATTCCGGGTGGATTAACTAAAGAACTCCAAAAGCTAGATATTGTTGTCAACATGTCGTTCAAAGTTAAATTGCGAACTGCGTGGGAGCGTTGGATGACAGAAGGCGGACACACATTCACCAAGACAGGGAGGCAACGCCGGGCGAGTTACTCCACTATCTGCCAATGGATCGTAGATGCCTGAGCCAAGGTATCAGCGTTGTGTCGTCCGAGCTTTCACAAAAGCCAGAATCATCACTGAACAGCTACGTAACGGCAATGAGACTGACTCATATAATGATGAGAGCGCCTTATGTATGAAAATAGACACGTTTATTGACAGTGCGCCTTATAATCCCGTGAACCTTATAGTGCAAAAAATATTGTGCTAAGTTCACATTCTGCAGCAAAAGACAACAATATGTATTGAATTAACCAGATTAAAGGATTGGATGAAGGATGAAGGATTTGATGGATTTGTGGACAAGGAATGAAATGAAAAGTCAGTGTATTGTTTTGTATTTCATGTGTTACAACAGAAAAATGTTGAGAGTTATTGAAGTTGTCGAGTTGAATAAAGTTTGACTTTGTTTGACTCGTTTTGTTCCGCTTACTGCGGCTTATAATCCGATGCGCCTTATAGTGCGAAAAATACGGTACACAGAAAGTTCAGACTTTCTACAACACCTGGTGTTTGCTGTGAAAACGAAGAGCCAATCAGCTCTGCGATCAGATGACAGCCAGGCGTTTCCCACAATGTCCTGGGTCTTTCAGCCGGTGGAGAGCAGGTGATCGATTCTGCGCAGGCCTGGCCTGTTGTACTAGTAGTATACTAATAGTCATACTTCTTAGGATTAAACTGGCCCACTTTTTAGTTTAGGAAAATATACATTTATGTATACTTTAAGGGCATGAATAGTAAACTTTGAATACGCAGCTAGTTTACATTTAAGTCTTATTTTGTATTATACTACTATGTATACAGATAGTTTCCCAATTTTATTGTAAGTGTACTACTTCAAAAGTTCTTGGGACTAAATACTTTTAGTTTATACCAGTAAGTGTAAGTGCTGTACTGATAGTTTACTAGTTTTATACATTTTTTAGTTTATGCTTTTATTTATGTATTTATTAGTTTATACTCTCAGTAGACTACTAGTTTAATAATTTTTTTTATACTGCAAATATACTTGTATATACTTGTAGTTTACTTCATAGCTGATTAAAGTGCAATTTAGATTATATTCAGTGAACTTAAACTTAAAGTTTAAATGTGCCTGTTCACCACACCAACAGATTTTCTTTTCTTTTTTCCTTTTTTTTTTAAATTAAATTTACACGGTGTCATTTTAGCACCAAGCTGGCTACAGGATCACATGACCAACATACTCGTCCATGTTAAGAAAGTGAAATGAGAATCCTCCTCTGCATCGCTCTCCCTCTCCTCTGTGCTGATGATTGATGACTCTACACACAGTCAGTGTTTGCCTTCTTCAGACCACTCTACACTCTCGTATGGAGACGATATTTATGGGTTTGCTGAGCACTTAAACCTGAGGAGACTCTCTTGCCTCTTAATGGTCCACATCTCAATGATGGATGCGGATTTAAAGCTTTTGAATAAATGGCATTTTAATTCAAACTATAATCTGAATATCTTACATAATGTTTTACTATTTGTTTCTATGTCCTGTGTCATGTAATTTGTAAAATATGGTTACAAACTGAATTAATTATGTATTTTGAGGACTGAAAAGGCACAGAAGTGTTATTTAGGAGGCCTAAGATAAGACTAAAACAGACACAGATTTTCTTTTAAGTAATCAAATATTAGACAAAATAGACATTCATGTTTCCTAAATTTTACTCCAGCTCCCCCCACCCGTCCTAATCTGGGCCATGTTCACTCATGCAGCAATAACGGTGAAAAACTAACCCGTCTCTGGGCGCACAATGGCGGGTGCCCCCCTGCCCCTCAGACTCCCCACATAGACGGCGCTGTCTGACAAGCCCGCCTGCCAAACAACTCAATTAAGCAGAAAAGGAGGCAAGAAAGAGGAGCCCAAACACAGGAGCGGGAGAAAGGAAGGGAAGAAAGAAGACAGGAAAACAGAGGAGGGAGAGGGCTGGTGGCTGTCAGGCTTCGTCGACACGCAGCTGACGTTTTGGCGAGAAGCGACAAGAAACACAAAATGGGAAGAAAAGAAAACTGATCTGTGATGTGTTAACTGGAATTCCCGCTTCCAAGGCCACCGAGGGTTCAGAGGGCAAACTGAGGGCCGGGGGTTCATTACCACAGTGACACACTCACTTACACATTTAAAAGGACCATACCCACATTTTCACACATTTTCCAACTGAATGTGACTTTGCAGAGCTGTTGTCCATTTTACAGCTCAAGAGTTTTATGTTTTTTTCTATTTTTCCCCCATTTTTTGCTGTATGGTATCACGTTTGGATCAGAAACAGGATTTGATTTTGGACACAACGTGCACACCTGCCACATACAGTAAGTTATTGCCCAGATTCCATGTGGATAAACAAGTGTGGACTTTCCAATACCCCAAACACTTAACGTTTCTCATAAAAATAACAAAACTGTAAACAGCAAGGTGTAACAAACTACACTATTTGCATGGAATAGAAGCCCCCAACACTCAAGACCGGCTTGAAGAAAATCAGGTTTACAGGGTTCAAGTAAAGATTTCATTCTGATGCGACAGCTGATAAAAATAAAGTATGTTCTTCTTTTACATCCTATTTTTGATTTAGGTCGCTGATTTAATATTTGGTGTTAGAATACAAATGTGTGGTGGACCAATACGGTCTCACGGCAGTTTGTGATATAGTCAAAAAATTTGATCTATTACTTCGGTACATAGACACAAATTTCCCTTTTTTCATGATGTTCAGCACGACTTTCAATAGTGTATTTTTCATGCATTTTCCTATGAATGTCCAGCAACATGGGACACAGCATAAATTTCCACAAGTCTTTCCAAAATAAAATGAGTCGGTTAGGTTCAGAAAAGATAGACTTGGTAAAGATAAGGCAACAAAACTGCTTAGTTAGGTTAAGGAAAAAACTGACTTGGTTAAGCTTAGGCAACAAACTATTTAGTCAAATTTAGGAAAATATTGTCGAACTCTGGAAATGACAAATAAATCAACACTGAGTTGAGATTTCATGCTGATCATCACAAAAAAAAAGGGAAACTTGTGTCTGTGTACACGAATCGATACACTGAATTTTGTGACTATTTCACAAACTGCTGTGTGACTGGACTGGGTGGACAGGTAGTCAGTCCTTTAATTATCTGATGTACTCTGCCTTTATATATACATTGTCTATACATTATATGCTGAGAAATGAGACTTTTTACATCAAACTGATTATCATTAGGCAATAACAATGCATACATCTGACATGTTTATGGTGACTTATGGGGTGGCCTAAGGGGACCTCACTAAATAAATGAATGATTTCACCAGAGTGCTCAATAGCAGCTTAAACATCCAAAATCATTTCAGCGTACTGTGAGAGATTCAGGAATGATGACATGTAAGCTGACACATGTTGGACATTTGGGTGAGCACTGGGTTCTCCTGTGTGATCCCACCCTGACTTCCCCGGAAGTTTGGGGGTTCCTCCAGGCTTCCAAAAAGACTTGGGCCAGCCCTGAACACTGGCAACTGTAGTTTACTGAGGTATATAATTTGCCTAAAAACCTAAATCCATCTCCTCCATTAATGTGTCCTCTTGTTATTTGTCTTGCAATAATTCACTTTCTCTCTTACTTCCATACTTATTATATACTTATTAATAAATAAACTAACAATAATAAATGAATATATTCAACATTGATGGAGGAGAGGCAAACCAGAGTTTCGTCTCTATTATCATTATGCCCACAGTTTGTCGGTGTGAGTGGCTGCTCAGTTTTATTGATCTTTTCCCAACCTGCAGTATTAACATGTAAAAACAACCCTATTCATCAGCCTTATATCACCCCGAAACCAAATCCTTTGCAAAACTAATTTCAGATTTTGCAAAGACAATGCGTCTCGTGTGACCACACACCATCTCAGCGCGTCTTTTAGCCGGTCGATTGGGGTAATGAGGTGACGGTTGATGGTGGCCTGTAAAGTTGTAATGAGGGCCGCGATGTGAATAGGACAGAGGGCAGGAATGGGTGGGAGAGAACACGATGCTTAATGAGCGGGCCGGCGGGCTCAGCAGCAGTAACCCCGTTGTATCGGCTCGGTATGAGAAAGAAGGGGTGACAGAGGGGACCGGGAATTTCAGGGTGGGACAGCACAGGAGGGCCTGATGTTATTTAGGGAGGGAATGAATAAAAGCTGGGTTAGAAAGTAAATGGGGGTCCTGACCAGCCCCTGTGCTCCGCTCATTGTGGAGATGAAATTTATGGCTCAGGACTTCCTAAGCCAAGGACTCCCCACGTTGACTGGTTAAGTGCTATGAAACAGTACGACAAAGGCCGGAGGCAAACAACACTCTGAGATGAGAGGCTGTAGGAGAGGGGACAGTGGAAGACAATGTGTACGGTCCACATTAGAGACACATTTTGGAATATAAAGCGACTACTTGGATGCACAACGTCTGAAATCCAGATGGATACATAAAGATATAATAGTTCTTTTTAAAAGTCAAATGTGTCGCAACTTTTGCGCTTTAGCTTGCAAGTCTAAAAACCATGATTTTGTGTCGTTTTAGAAGCTAAACCGCCACCGGTTCTTTACAGTTACAGAGTGGTAGAAATGTGTACATGAGAGGACCTCAGTCTGACTGAAAAGACTTGTTCGAGACGGTGTTAAGCTCAGTTGGTAGAGCAGGTGCATCATGTGCCAAAGGCTGAAGGTTTGAATCCTGCTTGAAGCCCTTTGCTGCATGTCATCCCATCTATCTCCCCATTTCACTGCTATCACTATCAATAAAAATGAAACAACCCTCTAAAAATAATCTTTTTTATTTATTTATTTATTTTTTTTTTAAAGAAAAGACCGAAATTGAAGCACAGCATGCTAAAGCTTGAAGTCTATTCATTTTCAAAATTCAAAATTTCTTATGTTTACAAAAAATATTGTGGTGTGGGATAAGATTTGGGCTGATTAGAATATTTGAGTGCAATTTATTGCATGATTACCCATGATTAATAAAGTTTAATTGCAAATTAACTGCACACTTCTTTCAAAAATGTATCATAAAGGGAGATTTGTCAAGTATTTAATACTCTTGTTAGTATGGGATTGGGCAAATATGCTTGCTTTATGCAAATGTATGTATATATTTATTATTGGAAATCATGAACACAAAACAATGGCAGATATTGTCCAGAAACCCTCCAAAGTACTATATCTAGCATAAAGATACTGTTTGCTCAAACCAAACCGAACCAAAACCAATCAAACCAAAATTTAACACAAATGCTGGGGGTTGGTACCAATGGATTCTTTAGGTTTTCTAGTTTCGTATAATGCCGGTCTACTCTAGTTTTAAATCTGAGCCCACTACAACCTAAAAATTGCATTAATGCATTAAAGAAATTAGTGCCCTGAAAATGATTTTGCATTACCACGTTTTCATTGTGTTAACTTTGACAGCCCTAGCTAAAATAAAACCTGGCAGTAGTGTAACTTAAGTACTTAAGTTAAGTATCAAAAACTACTTCGTTAGGTTTAGGAAAAGATCGTGGTTTAGGTTAAAATAACACTGGAAGTGGTGTAACTTAAGTACGGAAATTATGTGACAAATCACTGTTGACTTCTGGTTTCACATGGGACACGAACACGAGACTCCTGGATGAAAGTCCGGTATTTTTGTTCTTTATACTTCCTGGTTCACAATTACGTGGATTGCACGTGGATTATGTGGATTTTACAGTGAATGAGAACAGCTTGAAACTGTAGGTAGTTAAAGAGTCATAATCCTGTCTTATTTCTTGCAACAATTCTGGGATAGCTTCAGCAGACAAGGTTGAAAAAAATGAGGAGAAACACAAAAAGAACTGTACAGATCAATATATGAATAACTTTAAACTGAAAGAAAGTTAAATTAAAGCTGCAGTGGGTAGAAATGGGGAAAATATGATTAAATTGGATATATAAATAATATATAAATTGTGAGAGTAGTGCATGAGACAGGTAATCTGAAAAAAAAATCATGTTCCTCTGTGTTCTCCGGTGCTCCTAATGGCATCTGCAAGATTTCACAGACCGGAGGAAAACAACCAATCAGAGCCAAGCTAGGGTTTGACATCTCAGAGAAAGTTTATTACCTGGCAGCCATGTTGAGATTTGTTGAAGAAATTCCAAGCACCGCCCACCAGCAGGAGCAACCTTTCTCAATTTACAGCTAAACGTACAATACGAGATGTCCCTGACAACATTTTATGCAAGAAATAGGCATTACAGTAACAGAATATTGATTGATATTTGATCAGAACTGCCTAGTTTGACCTTAGACTGGAGTTTGTTAGGGACTGACAGCTTCCTCCGTTGAATAGACAGCCAATAGGAACAGTCAAAATAAACTGTTATTGGCCAGTCTCATGTCATGCTGTACATTTTCTGAAGCCTGACAACAGAGTCATGAGGAGGTGCAGAAGTTTTCTCTCGGAGCACTTGAATTACAATATGCTGAAATGTTATTACCTCCACCAAGGAGGTTATGTGTTTGCCAACGTTTATCTGTCTGTTTGTTTGTCTGTGTTCAAGATAACTCAAAAACTTATGGACGGATTTTGATGAAATTTTCAGGGTGTGTCGAAAATGTGAAAAGGAAGAACTGATTTAATATTGGGGGTGATCCGGAAGAAATCCTGGATTCTGGATCACTTTGACATTTTCGTTAACATTGGGGTAAATGGGACCCAAAAAATAGTTTCTCAGTATCTCTGGTAATTGTTGCCCAAAGCTCATGAAATTTGACTCGGGATTTACAATGTGTATTTCTATCAAATTCCAAAGGCTGATCCAGATCTGATCCAGATGGCAGATTTTATAGCAATTTAAATAAAAAATGGGGGTCCTCTTACATTTTGGCCTACTGTATTGTGAGTTTTATGTTGTGTCTTGTATATATGTTCTATGTTTACCACTGATATAAAGTTCTTTTTAAAAAATGTAGGATTTTTATTTCGGAGTGAATTACAATATGGGGGGAAACTATGGTGCTTGGCGGAGGTCTGCGCTCTCCGAGTGCTTTTCTAGTTATGGATATTTTTGCCAAATGATGCAAAAAATATTCTGTCTACTGCACGTTTAAAAAAGATACCCAGATAAATGACTTTTTATTAATAAACTATGAGGAGGAAAAATATTAGAGCTGATTATTGGTGAATTTGAATTTGGTGAATTTTGACACCCGAATTTCCCTCTGGGGATTAATAAAGGTCCATCTTATCTTATCTTATCTTACTTCAGGTCAATGCTTGTAAATAACTGTTTTTACTATATATACCGTGTATATTCACTGTGAATCTCATCTTATTATTGATACTCTTTTGTACAGGTTGACACATGTCTTATCTGTTCATATCTGCATGGTATTAATTGTTGAAACAACGCATATTCATATTCAATCATATTCTCATATCCTGTTGGTCAGTTCTCTAAAAGGGATTTTCATCTGGCTAAATAAAGAGAAGGGTAACGTTTCTAGAAAACAACACATATCGCCTTTAACGAGAGTAAGAAGCATTCACTGCTAAGTCTGCTTTTCTGGTCCACAGAGAAGGGTGTGTGTGTGTGTGCGTGTGTGTGTGTGTGCGTGTGTGTGTGTGTGTGTGTGTGTGTGTGTGTGCGTGTGTGTGTGTGTGCGTGCATTGTCTTACAAGCCCTCCTCGCCCCATTGAACAATAGTGATGAAATGGAGATGAGTTAAAGTGCTGACACAAAGACTGACCAGACCCCTGCGTCGCTGCAACAATGAAACCACCAAACTCGAGAAAGTGAGAGCCTCTCTGGAGAAACCCAGAGAAAGAGCAGAGAATGAGAGGGGGGAGAAATTAAGGAGCCTGAAAAAAAAAAGAAAAAAGAAAAAAAAGAAGAGAAGAAGGGCTGAACCATCCTGAGAGCAGGAGGAAATGGATGGTGGGCAAAAGGTGGCAGAATGGAGAACAGCCCGGAGAAAATAGCAAGGTAGCTAATCCCTCCAGAGATAAAGCAGCTATATGTAAATGATAGATGTGAAGTTTGGCCATCTTACTTTGATCTATGAATCAGGCTCTCCCTCCCTCCCTCCTCCTCTCCTCCTTCACTCCCACCCTCCTCTCCTTCCTCCTTTTTCCTTGTAAGAAAATCAAGCCTTATTTAGCTTAATCTCACTTAATGGCATCCAGCTCCTCTTTTGTCCTCCCTGATGCTAATAGATTCCCGTCCTTTCACTCGCCACCATTCACATATCTACCCTCCATAATCCTCTTATTCCGGGGTAGCAATTATTTTGAGCATTTTATCAGCGGTATGATTATGATTATTTTCATTATTATTATTCATGCAGGCCGTGCTAAGGGCCAGGTTGTGGCTGAGAATATCCTACCCTCCTACCAGCGCCTCTTATTCTCGCTCCCAATGAGGCTGCCTGCTTTCTTCCAGAGGGGTGGCGAGTTTGCAGGAGTGAAACCCATTCAGCGAGACACATTTTCTGGGCGTTTGAACATATTGTAGAGTGAGTGTAATGAGTAGCACCAAATCACCCATCCCGGCTCCTTAACACAGAGAGACATCAAGAATTTGAGGATAGAGGAGAGAGAGGGGGCTAATAATCAAAAGGCCTCCTTTTCTGCGGAACAGTAATTACACGGGTGGGTTTTGATCTTTTGCTTGTTGGGGTGATGAATAGGGGAGGCGATGAGGACTGTTTCACTATTTTGGGGTGGCGTGCAGGGCGGAAGAAGCTTTTCAGATCCAACGAACGTGGCGCGGCGCGACGTGAAATGTGCCAGCGTTTCTATAAGTGAATCACTTCTCAAGGCGCTGTGGGACAGCAGGGGATAGAAAGCAGAGAAATTGAGAGGGTTGATTGTTTTTGTTCTTACTTTATACTAGGAAAGTCGAAGAATTTCTCAGTTTTAAAGCTAGAAAAAAGATCCTGGCATCATATTAAACTAGAAAACAAACCATGCCATTCTAGCTTGTTACAAAGGAGGTTAAATATCTCTCCAAACTTTAAATTTTGGTGAGGAAAAACTGTCATAGCCATTGTCTAAGGGATCCCTCGACCTCTGACCTCAAGATATGTGAATATAAATGGGTTCTATGGGTACCCACGAGTCTCCCCTTTACAGACATGCCCACTTTATGATAATGACATTCAGTTTAGGGCAAGTCATAGTCAAGTCAGCACACTGACTAGTGCTGACTTGACTATGACAGCTGTTGGGTTGCAGTTGAGCATATTTTTTATGCTAAATGCAGTAGCTGTGAGGATTTCTGGACAATATTTGTCATTGTTTTGTGTTGTTAATTGATTTGCAATAATAAATATAAAATTTCACATGTTAGTAAAGTTAAGACAGATTAAAAATGCGTGATTAATTTGTGAGTAATTGTGATTAACTTTGGATAATTGTGATGAAATACTTCAATTGACTGACAGCCTACTTTATACAAATTAGGACAAAATTTGCCAGAAAGTATTCTGCTGGCTGACTATCAGAAAGTGGTGTAATGGTTTAATATATACACACAAAAAAAATTCTCACAGGTAATTAACATATCTGGCAAGTCACAACATGTTGCTAGAACTTGTTGGCAAATTGTTCACTGACAACATTTTCTGCCAAAATAAGCCAAGTACATTCACAGCGCTTGGTTAACACATGTAGTGTTTTTAAATGAAAAAATGTTAAAATCACATTTTTTCACTAACCTTAACCAAAGGATTTTTGTTGCCTAAACCTAATCATTTGCGGAGTCCTGGTGTCAGTCGTCTCCTTCTGATATGATTAATAAATGTAGAACTTCATTGAGTTAAAAATAAAAAAAAAAGTTTCCTATGAACATTATCCAAGAAGCAATTAAGTTGCTCATTAGAAAGTACAGTAACAAGTTGAATATAAACATAATTTCAAAGAGAGAAATTGTAGTTTCTGGGAGTCCTCTTTTTTATAAAACGTAATATGTGCTAAATGCCGTCCGTTTGTTTCTATAGTAGACTGTTATGCTGTTACACAAAGTTTGTTACAGAGAAAGGAGGAGTCTGCCTCCTGAGAGGAGGGATATCTGACTTTTATATCACTTCAAACCAGCGAGAAGAGCACAGAGAAAAACACAAATGCAGAAATCTCTCATATGAAATCAACAAAACTACTTTGGTAATGACTTCATGTATTAGTTGCTCATAGTAAAAAATGGGACTAGGTTTACACTGCTCTTAAATATCACATTTTTTATTTGATGAGAGTCCTTGATTTGGGCTCTCTCTAGTTATGGGCCCCCAAAATTGTGACCATGTTTCACCCAACAAGCTACATTGCTGCATCAAACGCACCACAGACACTCACCCACCGGTGTACTTCTGTCTTTGTGAGGACACTCATTGATATAATACATTCCCTTGCCCCTTTCCCTTACCTTAACCATCACATCTAAATGCCTGACCCCAACCCTTACCCTTAGTCTTACCCTAACCTAGACCTAATTCAAACCTGGACCTTAAAACCAAGTCTGAACCCTCAAACAGGCCTTTTAAGGTCTATCCGAAGGTGAGGATGTGATGATATGTCCTCACTTTTCAAAAACTCAAATTGGCCTTCAGAAAGTTAGCTGTACAAGCACACACACACACACACACACACACACACACACACACACACACACACACACACACAGTATAGCTCACACTTTCAAAGAGAATCATCAGTCAATTAAAGTAAGAATAAAAGTAAAAGTAATAAAATGCAATTTATCATAAACGGGGATTATTATATTTGCTTCATAAAGAAACTGGCTTACCAAAAACAGAGTAGATCCATTAGGTTTAAAAAGCTCAAAGGATAATTGTGAGTTATTGCGGTAAATTATTATAAACATGTTACAAATGTTAGAAAAATAACGATTCATATATATATGTATATATAAAAAAATTATAACAGTCATCAAGTCTGTTCTTAAACTTCAACTTCAACGTGTCATTTTGGGAATCGTGGAGCCGGAGTGGAGTGGCTAAATCTGGGCAGTCTGCAGACTCCACAGGGGCATAGGGGCCCTCCTGAGGCCCCTGCAGAGCTCCACTGCACAGGTGCCAGCGAGGCCTCCATGGGGCCTGGAGACAACAGGGGACATTTAACAGTAGGCGACGATGAAGTGGAGGAAGAGGAGGAAGCTGCTGAGGTGAGGAGGGATTCCTGGGTGAGAAGCAGCTGACTGGGGCCAGATATGAGGGGCCACCCTCCCGCGAGCAGCAGCCGGGGGACCGGCCCTGTGTTCACCCCCATCCCGACGCTCACCTCCCCCAGCAGCCGCCGCATCTCCTGCAGAGACGAACCCAGGAGGAGGATGTAGTTCCTGGCAAGAACCAAGGTGGAGATCTTGGAGAGCCTGCGGCCCGGAGGAGCTCCGGGAGGGTGGGACTGAGAAGAGGAAGAGGAGGCGGATGATGGCGAGGAGGCGTAAGGGACCATGACCTCCCTCAGGGCATCCATGGCAATGTTCAAGTCCTGCATCCGCTTCCTCTCCCTGCTATTGATCTTCCTTCTGAGCTCCTGCTGCTCCTCAGGGCTCAGCTCCCTCTGAGGTTTGGTTGGTCTCTGGCCACTCTGGAGGCCAAGCATGGGCGCAGGATTTAAGCGGGAGCTCAGGTTGAACCCCGGAGGGCAGTGGGATAAGTCCTGGACAGACCCGGGACCACAGAGAGGCAGAGACTGCTCCTGGACCCTGATCACGGGGTTTGACAGCACATTCATAGTCTGTTCAAAAGTGTGCTATCTTCAAAATGACAAACCAAAAATAGCAACAAAAAAAATACTTCGATTCTGCTTTTTAAAGGATAAAAAGTCCACAAAGTGCAAAGATCAAGCCTTCATTCCCTCCACCTGCTGATCTCCCCTTTGCTTGCGGAAAACAGCCGGCATCCAGCACAATGACGAGTCACCAAACGTTTGTACTTTTGGCTTCAGAGGTTTCTGGCTGCTCAAGTGAGTGAATGAGAGCCTCCTAAAGCGGCAGCTCAGTTTTATCTCATTTCCACAGCTGCATGCGGTGAGAACGACAGCTCACACAGTGGAAAAGTGAGCTAAATGCTCCCCTCACTGCCTCCCCCACCATCCTCCCACCTCAGCTCAACTCCTCCCAGACACATGATGTGCTCTTTAGAAACACACATATTCACTTTTAATATTATTATTAACTGGACAGTTAAATGATGGTGACAACACTGAGCAGAATCTCATTGGAAATTGGGATGATTTAAGACAAGACAAGGATTATTTGGTTAATCCTTTAATTTCTATGAGATCTTCCTTTGAAGAGAAAAGAGAAAACCATGCAACCATGCAGAGGACTGTATGTATTCAAACACTCAGTTAAGTCCATGGCGTTTTGAAATCTCTCGTTTTGAAAGTTTTTTTTGTCATTTTGTATTATTCCATGAGAAGCTTTGATGTTTTATCAAGCTCAGATGGATCAATAAATGTCCATCAACTGAAATTACCTGTATTTTCAGACTGCAAAAGCAAACAGGGAGTTTTTCCAGGCTATACTGGAACTTCTATATTTTATATGATCTTTTTGCTGCTGCCTTCCAGTACAATCGTGTGGCAATTTTAATCCCAGTGAGGCTCTGTCATCGTTAAATTAACTTACCAAATATAAAACACTAGGGCTGTCAACTAATTAATACAATTATCACAATAATAATGCATTAACACAAATTTGTTTTAATACCATTAATGTCTTTAACGCATTAACACAACTTAAGCAGGCTCAGAATAGAACTAGAGTGAAGATACTGGTATCATATGACACCAGAAAACCCAAGAAATCAATTGGTACCAACCATGTCATACTTATCGCAAGGTTAAATAATGCTACAGACTTTGTCTAGGAAAAACTGTCATGGCCATTTTCAAAGGGCTCCCTTGACCTCTGACCTCAAGATATGTGAATGTAAATGGGTTCTATGGATACCCACGAGTCTCCCCTTTACAGATATGCCCACTTTCTGGTAATCACATGCAGTTTGGGGCAAGTCAAAGTCAAGTCAGCACACTGACACACTGACAGCTGTTGTTGCCTGTTGAGCTGCAGTTTGCCATGTTATGATTTGAACATATTTTTAGGCTAAAAGCAGGTTTCTGGACAATATTTGTCATTGTTTTGTGTTGTTAATTGATTTCCAATAATAGATGTATACATATATTTACATAAAGCAAGAATATTTGTCAACTTTTAAGTTGATAAGAGTATTACATACCTGACATTTATGATTTGAACAGAAAAAAATGCACAATCAATTTGCGATTAATCGCGATTATCTATTTTTATTGACTGAGAGCCCATTGACACAACATCGCTAAGTGACAACAAGGTCATTTGATATGATTACAAGAAGCATTTGGACAAAAATGTTTTGAAATCTTGAACTAATTAAATGATAATTACACTTGTCGTCAGTTTTTGTGTTTTGTGCCATTTGTGAAAAGGATCGATTTCTAAATAGTTTTTCCAGGGTCAGATAAAACATTTCGACTATCTAAAGTAAAGCTGTCATCCTGTTTGTTGGACTTTCTTTTTGTTATTATTTTTATTATTACTGATTATATTTTTTTACCTAATCAGAGTAAAAGTCAATAAAGAAGCACTACAGAAGGTGCTGATCCACAGATGGGGTATTGCAGGTCACATTAATGAATACAGGTAAACAAGGACATTGTCATAATTCTGATAAGTTGGTGGCATGACAACATTAATTTACTGTGACGTGCTTTTGCACAGTTTGGCTTTTTTATGACCAAACTGCTGCAAAACTAGAAGAAGAAAACATTTATTTTCTTTTTTTTTTTTTATCAAAAAAACACAAATCCTAATAAATTTCAATTTGGGTTTTAACCCCACCATGGGGTTTTGGTTTTTTTCCCCCCCCAACACCTCCCCCCCCTCCCCATTTTTTTTCTTTTTTTTCCCCCCCCCCCCCCCCCCCCCATTCCCCCCCCATTTTCATTTAACCCCCACCCCCCCCCCCCAAAAATCATACCCCTAACCAACACCCAAACTAGTCAGTCCCATCAGCCTCAGCTTCCCTTACAAAACAGAACCTTATTCAAGTCTGCTATTAGTATACTTCTTTTAAAACTTAAAACAAGAGAGTATGCTTTCAGATTACTTTTTACGTACTTATCAGAGATGAACATAACTAAATTATGCTGAAGTGTACTTGGCTTATACTGACATCTATACAGAAAAGACTAAGTGTACTTGGCAAGAACACAGAAAAGTCCAAGTATACTTGACTTATACTGAAAAGTATATTTGGATAATATGTTAACAAATTAAACTTAAATTATAACTGCAGCGAAAAAAATAGTACCAAGAGTTCTGTAAAGTATGCTTTCATAAACTAAAATGTGGGCTAAAAGTTTTTAACTAGTAAACTAAGTATAACTAAAAGTTCACTTGTAGTACAGTTCATGTTATAGTTTCAGTGCAAAATACAACTAGGATGTAAACACTTTTAAACTAAACTTTTTAAACTAAAAAGTGGGCCAATTTAGTCCCAAGAAGTAGTACACTTACAAGTGTACCACTCGTGTTATGATATTAGTATACTTATTACATAAAGTGTACTTCAGATTATACTTGATCTACACTTAAGTTTACATCTACTTGAAGTATACTTTTTTCATTAGGGTGCACTTTGTCTTTAATGCTAATTAGCAAATGTTAGCTAAAAAGTAAATATGGTGAATGTGATGAACATTAGCTGCTAATCATCAGCAAGTTAGCATTGCCACTGTGAGCGTGTTAGCATGCCAGTGTTAGCATTTGGCCCAAAGTGCTGCTGCAACTCAAAGTAGCTCTAGACTCTTGTTAGCACCTGACAACATGAGCAACATTGCTTTTACTTTTCCTTTGTGTGAAGTTAATTGAAAGCGCACACAAGAAACACAACAGCGTGGGCTTAATGGAATGTACCTCTACAGCCGTGGAGCAACTCGGAAGCCATTAAAATCATTATTTATGTGACGGAGGGCAGGTATTAGCAGTATTAGCGCGGGTATTAATCGTGTCAGAGAAGAGTTTTGGCAAACAGTGAATGGACGCATCATTGTGCGCTGGGAGTTAATTGATGGTTGTGAGGTGGAGGTTATTGTTGCTCAGTTCTGAGTGGCTACGCTAACCAAATTGGCTGGCGGAGAGCTGGGCACGGTTCCAGACAGCCAGACAACAGGCCAATTGACTCCAACCACAGGTGAAGCTGGCTTGGGGCACCGAGCAAGGCTGAAAACCTCAAATGTGCCATTCATGAGCCACAAAAAGACCTCAGCATCACTCGGTTGCACGGGGAGCCTGGCCGTCCTCCTCCTTTGCACCCTGCACCCTCCCTCCCTACCTCCTCCTCCTCCTCCTTCTTCTCCTTGTAAAGCCCATCTGAGCAGGAGAAAGGGATGGCAGGGGGAAGTGGGGAAGGACAGCACCGTTACAAACAGAAAGCAAGTTGTTTTCGATGAAAGCAGAAGGAGACGCGGGAGGAGGAAGACCCTTTCTTTTCTCCACAGCCGCCCTTCACTTGTCGTTCAACAAGTGAAAGATGTGTGCGGAGGCGCTTCCCTTCCCCGCCAGCGGTCCGGTGGCGTCCGGCTGGTGCTGCGATTGAAGCTGAATGGACGAGTGCAGACGGACAGGAAAGGGAGGGCCTCATGAAAAGAGCCAGGCGGATGGCCCTCGCACCTGCAGGAGAACAGAGTGCAGGCAGCCAGGATGAATGTGTGCATGTGTGTGTGCATGTGAGCTCAATTTGATTTCTAGTGCCAGCGTAACAATGAGGGGTAATAAACTGAGTAATGAAAGAAAACAAGCCATGATGGTTTTGACTGTATTTTGGGATCTGGTTTCGGTGTCGAGCGAAAAAAAAAAAAAAAGGACACCTGCAAGGATCCACACATGCAGAAGTCAGAAAAGAGGAGAAAGAAAGAAGCTGGTGTCTACCAGAAAAGTGCACCTCCCCCACTTTTTTTTTTTTTTTTTTACCCACCACTTACAAGGGAAAGAAAGTGAGCTTGATTTGGGGCTGTAGCCCAGCATCCGCCTCTGCAGCTTCCAGGCTCCTTTTGATGAGGCTGGACCAGGGCAGGAGCACCGGTGGCTTCAGGGCAGGGGGAAGACTAGTGCTTTTATGGTGGAAGGAGTACTGTCCATCTGGGCAAGGCCGTCCAATGGTGGGTCTGCACCTGGGAGCTAAATGCCTCGTCTGTGCGGAGCCATTTCCTGCGGCTGACAGACAGGAAATCACCTCAGCCAAACTCATGGGTCAATTTATCCCTCAATACGGGATGAAAACTACACCCAGAGTGACACCACGGGAACAAAAAAATGACTATGAATTCCTACGTCAAAGGGACTGAAGTAAACATTTTGTATTTGTTTTTTCCTTGTGTATTTTTCTGGTTTGTGTTTATAATTTAGAAACCACAAATCTCCAGCAAGGAGGCTTGTTGTCTTTTGATTTTTATAGAATCTTTTTAGCAGTTTAAACTAAATGTTCCAAGGATTATTACTGATTTTAACCAAGGTTTTTCCTCTACAAGATGACAAGTTTACAAGAAATAAGGCAGATGGCCCGCCATTTGATTCTGGGAATAGAATGGAAGCAAAGAAATGGGGAAAATGAAAGTTAGCTTCTGAAAATCCACCAGATTAAGTCTAAATAAAGACAAAATAAAAACTAAGCAAAATGCAAAACTAAATCATAAACTACAGCATATAATGTTAAATGCAACGTGATGTAAAAGTGTTGAATTTCAAAATATTTACACTTGTGCACAAAATATTACACTAATTGCATGATTGTTCATAGTTAATAGCGATTAATTACAAATTAATCACGGTTTTTTATCTGTTAAAAATGTACTTGAGATTTGTCAAGTATTTAATACTTAACATAAAAGTGGGCAATGCTTACTATATGAGAATGTATGTATACATCTATTATTGGAAATCAATTAACAATACAAAACAATAACAGACATTGTCCAGAAACCCTCACAGGTTCTGCATTTAGCATTTAGCATTTAGCATTTAAAAAATATGCTCACATCATAACATGGCAAACTGCAGCCCAACAGGAAACAACAGCTGTCAGTGTGTCAGCGTGCTGACTTGACTATGACTTGATCCAAACTGCATGTGATCATCATAAAGTGGGCATGTCTGTAAAGGGGAGACTCGTAGGTACCCACAGAACCCATTTACATTCACATATCTTGAGGTCAGAGGTCAAGGAACCCCTTTGAAAATGGCTATGCCAGTTTTTTCTTGAAAAAAATTCGGCATCATTTTGGAATATTAATGGAGTAACTTCCTTCCCAGCAAAACAGTATGACATGTTTGGCACCAATAGATTCCTTAAATTTTCTAATTTCATATGATGCCAGTATAATTACTTTAGATTGCTACAACCTTAATGTATTAAAAGAATTAGTGGCGTTAAAATGAATTTGCACGCTTTAGTTATCTCTGACAGCCCTAATATACACTGAATTTTAGATCTTTTTTCTTTTCTTTTTTTTTTAATACTCTTAATATCAACAAATAATCACTGATAACATGTTATTTTGAGGAGGAAAATAAAACCCAAATCCTGAGTTTGGACCACCAGAGCAGAGCAGACGTTTCCTCATTGAAACACACAGAAAACAGCCTCCATTGGCTCTTTAATTGAGTACAAATTGGCATTATTATAAATCCACCTCAGTGGGAATAACGACCGTTTCACAAATGAAGTCAAGCCACAGGCTGGCTGCTGCTGGTCCGGACACAATCTTAACTTAATAGAGTCAATTTACATCAGGTGTCTGATTGAGCTCTTTTGTGTATCACTTGATGGCGTGTCGACGTGTTCGCTGCCTCCGTGGGAGGAGTTATGTTGTAAATGTCTGAAGAAGGCTCGACAAAATTGGGACAATTACGCAGCTATTTTCCGTGTCCTTATCTGTTTGTCACCGACTGTCTCGCTTGTTGCTCAAAAGCTCCTGAATTAAACGAAAATGCATTTCTCCGACTGGCTAGCAGCAATAAGGCCTCTCCTAGCTGGTGAAACCAGCCGTGCAGCTCGCAGGTAGTACACCTGCCTCATTCCTGCATTGACGCAAAGCAGTTTTTTTTTTTTCCTTAGCTAGTAACCTCACTGACTTTTACACTCTAATGCTGTGCACAAAGATCTGAAAACAAATACTACAAAATACACATTCATGAGTTTGAGAAAAATAAACAGCAATTCTACCAAATTTGTGTTGCTATGGTTGCAAGACTTTGACAAAAAGGGTCAAAAATGTTTCCTAATTGCTTCCTTTTTCTATTTAAACACTTCAATCCAGCCACTGTTAAAGCTAGGGTTGGTTCAAAAATATATTTAGTTATATTTGTCGTAGGGAATTTTGGAGCTATAGTGCTGGAAAAGAGCTGGCAACCCTGGGCCGTTTTTTTATTCAAATCTACTGTACTCTTACTAGTTCTATAACATTACTAAGAGCTCCAGTGAAACATCAACACATTTTGCATATTACACCAGACTCTCAGAGAGTTGAGTTGCAATAAAACCCTATTAAATGCTGACTGGATTAATAAACTTTTTGTCTTCAAGCTTTTTGACAGAATAGTTAACCAGAACGTTAAATGAGGAGCTGCACCTGCTAACTAACTGTCTCCGGTTTACAATGTGCAGAGAGAGTCTAATGAGAAATTAACAGTTGCCAGTGACTGATTTTCTCCATGTGCCCCTGCAGGCAAACAGGTGCAAGCAGCAACAATAGAAATATAACAGAACGGGACTTTTCAGAGGGGAAAAAGGCTGCTTGACATCAAGGCAGGAACGGAGGACACACTCGTCTATTCGCCCTAACTCCTGCTCTGTGAGGCCTGGCCAAAGACATGAGAAGATTACAAGCTGTTAATAAGGTGGAACCAATCGGCTGAAGGTCTGCTTTTGTCCTTCCCAGCATGCTTTGTGAGCGCTGCCCTGGGATAGTCGGCATTTGGTGCTGATCATAGCGCGGCAGGGATAATGAAGGTGGGAGGGGTGTGAGGTTTTAGCCCTCGGGCCCTTTGTGAAAGAGAGCCTAAATGCTTCACTCTCAATAGCTGCACACGCTCAGCTGGTTGCGGTTGTTTAAATACAGATGGACATTTGCCACGTTCATATTTTGGTTGCTAAGTGCTCCACTGACACTTTCTTGTCTTGAGGTTTATTGTTTGATTTGATTGCTTCAAATTAAAAACCTGAAAATCCTTCCTTGGACATTTAAACCTATTCTTCATTGTTAATGTTTTACATTGATTTGTTTTTAGGGCTGCTAATTTATTAAAATATTTAATCATAATTAATAGCATGATTGTCCAAAGTTAATTGGAATTAATCGCAAATTCATTTGCAAAATGTACCTTAAAGGGAGATGTACTATGTATTCAATAC
Source organism: Pterois miles (assembly GCA_947000775.1). Lineage (NCBI taxonomy): Eukaryota > Metazoa > Chordata > Actinopteri > Perciformes > Scorpaenidae > Pterois > Pterois miles. Next base: position 3,935,974 of record CAMQGK010000637.1, on the reverse strand, counting down.
TCTTATCAATATGGGAGACAAATGCATATATTTATCATTATCAATCAATTAACAACACAAAATAATTACAAATATTGTAGAAACCCTCACAGATACTGAATTTAACATAGAAAATACGCTCACATCATAACAAACTCAAGCCCAACAGGTCGGTGAGTCTTGACTATGACTTGCCCCAAACTGCATGTGATTATCATAAAGTGGGCATGTGCCTAAAGGGGAGACTCGTAGGTACCTGTGGAAACCATTTTCATTCACATACCTTGAGGAGAGCAAAAATGTCAAAAATTTAGTGGAACTTCAGAGCATTATTTAGCCTCCTGAAAAGCTAGTATGACCCGGATGGGTTTTGTGGTTTCACGCCAACCTAAAATTCAGTAGGTGCGTTAATGCGTCAAAGAAATTACTGGCATTAAAACAAATCTGCATTCACTTTAACAGCCCTAATTTGTTCGCAACAGTCAAACCAAAGCACTCTAACCTTTCGCTGTGGCCATTTAAAATGACCCCAACTCAATGATTGTCTATTGTTATCGCAGATGTTCCTCTCTGAAACAATGCCGCCAGGGATTTGTAGCGCGGCTGCTAATAGGAAAGCGTTAGTTAACCCGTCCCCCACAAAGTATCCTTACAACCCCCGATCCTATTTAACCGTGACAATGATGGATTCACAGACACTAAACTTCCCCAGGAATCCTCGTCCAAAGTCAAACAGAGCTTCCTCTTCTTCCTCTTCTCACCAAGCGGGCGAGGTCAGAAGCACCCCTAGTTAAAGTCTAAATGTGGAGGGGGCGTGTTGAGATGTTTCTTTTTGGGTTTTATTAGCGGTACAAGGCCAAGGGTGGGATTTCAGAGGTTATCCTCATCTGTATAGAGGGCGGTGCGGCGAGACCAAAGTCACTGTTAAAGTGAAAGCTGATAGCAGTATGATGGATGAGGCTACACATCCCAGAAATTGGACTTGTGAAACTGAAGCAGTTCAGCGAGGGACAAGGGGAGCAGGCGTTGAATGTGCTGTTGCCAAATAAAGAGACTATAACAAAAACGGGGTGCAGGGTGGAAATGTGGGGTTCATCTTTGTGATCCATTGGCAGACAGTACTTTTTTCAACACCCACCTGCCTACAAGTCTACAAACATTGACATTTTAAAAGATGAATCTGGTGTCAATTTGGGTTTTATTTTCTTAGCTTTGGCTGTCCTGTCTATCAGTAAAAATGACATTGTACTTGTAACATTGCTATAGAGAAGTAAGATGGAAGAAAAACGAGCAGTCAGGCTGGAAAAACACCTCCAGGTTAGAGAAAACTAAGACGAACGGTAAAATTAGTCCCCAAACTGTCTGTAAACACCCATCACAGTCTTAACCAATAACTTGGCCTGATGTCTAAGTAATTAATTAGAAGAGCATCCTCTTACCTTAAGCGTTATAGACGATGAACAAAAGAACATCTGACCCAATTTGTAATAAACAGGAATTATACTATAATAACATATTAAAATGTGTTTTTCTCTGACCATCCATCCAAACAAAGGTGGAATAAATACACAAATCTAATCAGAATACATTTTGAAAAATATCCATCAGACTCCAATCTCTGAGCCCAATGGCCGATGACGGATAAACCTCTGGGTGCAAGGGGCTACCGTATATTTGTGGGGTTTTGAAGAAATCCAGGCCGCAACTTCCTTTTCTGTGTGCTGCTCATTGCACACTCTGTTAAGCACCTTGGGATTTACAGTTTACAAGATAATTTGAACCCATAAAAAGCAAAATCTTTGTCAGACAATAGCCGGCGTGATTGCATTTCAGCCAATGCTTTCCGTCTGATTTGCTCTTCAAACAGACATTTTACCTGAATTCAACAAAGCCTGCACGAATGTGATTGGTCAATACTATTCGGAATACAAAAGGAAATGCTTCCAGGACCCCAGTTGTGTCCCGTTGCGTACATATTCTACATATGACTGCAGAGTCGGATATAGAAAGCCATTATTGGGACCCCAAACTGACAGTCAGATGGGAGCAACTCAAATTCTGAGTGTAGCCGATGTAAGGTGTGTGCAGTTATCCAGCCTTCCTACGTACGTCACTGTCAAATATATTGCAAAGTTGTTATGTTATCCAATAATTTGTGGACATAGCAGCCGATTAGACTGTTGCCAGGCTATTAAATAAGTGTTATCAGTCACTATAAGCCCCATATATGTGGATCAATAGGGGCCTACTACACCCACCAGTAAGTATTATCATCTATTGACAACATTTAGTATAGAGTGAGAAAGTCCATTGAGGGTGAGTGGGAGGGTTGGTGAATGGGTCAAACAAACACATGATTTTCACCCAGGAGAGCAGAATTTACATCCTATGTGCCATCAACAGTATGTATTTGTCTTTGTGATCATAGTTATTTTAACCCAGAACATGATGTTTTTCCCTAAACCTAAAGAAGTTGTAGTTTTATGGCCTAAACATTTTTGTTTGTGTTCAAACCGTGATGTTTTATTCAGTTTTACATGTTATATGTATCTTTAAAGTTTCATTTTCACTGTACAACATAGTAGGTTGATATATAGATAGATAGCAGCATTGTGAACCTACTATTAGTTCAGTAGGCCCCTACTAGCCCAGACACATGGGAAAGATGTGTGTTGATAACACCTATTCAATAGCCTGATAACAGTCAGATTGGGTTGAATAGCCTGGTTGGTTTTGACCTCTCTTTGGACATGTTTCGCGCTCGGCCAGCTGGGAGGATGCCACAAGGCAAGACCAGGACACGCTGCAGGGATCACACCTCACAGCTGACCGGAAAGCGTGGAGGGAAAGATATTGCTGGGTAGAGGAGGTCTCTGCTGCTAATTCCTCTAATTTGCTATGCCGTGAGTGAACGGATGCTAATGAGATCAGTGGATGAATGAAAACTTTGCTCAAAGCAGAAAACTCTGGCGTTTGTCAGAGATCGTTATGACCACCCATACACCCACTGACCACACTCTTTCTATCACAATTTGTTATACTCAACTCCGGTAACCTCTTAAGCACCCAATTTTCACCTTAAATGCCCTCTTTATTAAGAAAACATCACATTCAGATAATGAACAAATAATAAAATAATATAATAATAATTTTCTCAAAATTTGGGGCCTTGAGTAGAACCTAGGCTGTCAAAGTTAATGAGATAATAACGCATTTTAACACCATCAATTTCCTTACCACATTAAGGCAACTTGCCATATTTTGGTTGTAGTTTTAAAGTTAGAGTGAAAGTGGCATGATATGAAACTAGAAAACCAAATAATCCATTGGTATCAACCATGTCATACTAGTGTTTCATGAAAGAGGCTAAATAACGTTCCAAACGTACGTTAAATTTTCACAAGTAAAAACTGGCATAGCCATTTGCAAAGGGGTCCCTTGACCTCTGACCTCAAGATATGTGAAGGAAAATGGGTTCTATGGGTACCCACGAATCTCCCTTTTACAGACATGCCCACTTTATGATAATCACATGCAGTTTTGGGCAAGTTACGTGTTGGGTTTGACTTTTCCATGTTATGATTTGAGCAGATTTTTATGCTAAATGTGAGGGTCTCTGGACAATATTTGTCATTGTCTTGTGTTGTTCATTGATTTCCAATATATACACATATTTGCATGGAGCAAGCATATTTGCCCACTCCCATGTTGTATTAAATACTTGGCAAGGTATATTAAGGTACAATTTGAACAGATTAAAAATGTGTGTAATTAATTTGTGATTAATCCCGATTAAATATTTGAATCGATTAACAGCCCTCATTCTTTTTTACTTGTGATTCATTGCACAAGCAGAAGTTGCACCCACTGGCAGAGTTTAAAAGGTTAAGGGTGGTCTGTTCATATTGGGAAACCTCTCACTTGTGTCATGAATAGGGAATGTCATTTTTAATGACGTTGTTCTGATTTCCCAAACTCTTGCCACACCAGGCTGGCAGATGGATGCTGTGGATGTAAGATGATTCTTTCAGGCGTTGTTGGACACATCTGTCAGGCTATACATTCTATATCACACACTCACACACACACACACAACCCCCTCCTCCCCTTGAGACAGCCCAGAATCTCTGCACTATGGCTCACAACCTCCTCCTGCAGCTCATTCGCCTCCCACGGTGCTCCTGCTCCTCACAGCACATTCAAATCCCCGCTAAGACCTGACAGATCAGACTGAGGCAGCCACCACTCTCCCTTTCCATTCAGCCTCCACTCCGATTAAACTGCAGCAGGTTTATCGCAGATGTTGTCCAAACTCACGACGGGCCTCCCACTGAGGACTGTTGACTACCGAGAGTACAATAGCAGGTGTCTGACACATTATTTTATTGATTAAATGGTTAAATACAGATGTAAAAGTAAAAAAGAAAACATCATTTTCAATGTCCAGTCTACTTGTAAATCAAATGACAGCCATGTGGACTTTGGTGCTAATTTGATTTATGAAACAGGGGACCCCAGGGGAGGCAACAACTCAGAGAGCAGACATATGTTGCAGTGCAACATGATAGCAGGCTTCAGTAACTTGACAAATTGGGGTTGTAGTTATTAAAACATCTCATGGCGGCGTGGCTGCTTTAGAGGCTGAAATAATCACACTGGACTGGCTAAACCACAAACCCAAGAAAGTTATTTTCTAGCTAGACGACGGTCGACTGAAACCCTAACCCTAACCCTAACCCTAACCCTAACCCAATTGCCACTGAACAAAAACCCCACTAACACCCACTAATATCTGGCTTTTGGTTACAATTGGCATTCATTCCCAGCTGGGACAAACAGCTCTGTAGTACTCAAAGGTATTTATCTTTATCAGTTATAATGTATTATTACATGGCATTGTTTAATATTCAATGATTGGTAATCACAGCATTCTGCGGTCAAACACTTGCTATCTATGACTGCTGCTAAAGGCACAGTTCTGATATCAGACTCTGGCGGACCATTTTGTGTCAAATTATTGATTTCTTAAGTAAGTAATCATGTAATAAGCAGGATAATGAACAACTAGCGAATCATTGTTATTTGTGTCGAGGTCCACCCCTGTCTGGGTTTCTTTCACAGCAATGACCGGCTCCCTGTACATTATCCCTTACGTAACATATAAAACATAAAATTACTACGTTCTCCTCAAAGTGTCCAGTCAGACAGCAGTCACTCAAACTTGGCAAAAACAAAATAAAACTCGTCACAACTTTTTCTTCCCACTATTCCAAGAATCAACACATTCTCACTGCCAACTCGTCAAATTTGGTTGCCGTTTAGTCAGTGCCCCTCGACATTGGACTCCAATGCACGGGGAACCCATCTTGCATTACTGCTGGATGGACCAGGGACGCCGTTTCAATGTACTTATTACATGCATAGTGTTCTTACAAAACAAACTTCCATTTTCACAGGAAGTTAGGTTTAGGCAACACAACCACTTAGGTTAAGTTAGCTCAGGAAATGGTCAAGGTTGATGCTAGCTCCACTGACTACCAACTCCCGTGACTCACAGATACCAATGGGTCCCGTGACTAACGACTCACAGGACTGACAATACCGATGAGTCATGTGACTGAAGACTGATGTGAAAAAATAAGTCAACGTTACTTTAAATACACATGGGACATGAACGCTGGTCTACTGGTTGAAAGTCTTGTGTTTGTGTGACCCATCCATTACACCACACGCTCCGACTGTCAAATTATGCTGCAGGTGGGTTTACATTGGAGTTAGGTGAAAGCCTGGTTCGTCACATACTGTTGCTAAAGGGTGCCTCCGTGCGTTGGTTTCCGATGCTGAGGGAAACTGATTAAAGAACTGTATTTGACAAGCTTATCGGCATGGCTACATACACTACATGACCAAAAGTATGTGGATGCTCTACCATTACATCCATATGACCAATTTCATGGGCATTTATCAGCTGCTATGTCAGCCTCCACTTTCAGGTTATCCCCAGGATTTTGAACCTAGCTGCAGGGATTTGCTCCCATTCAGCAACACGAGCATTAGTGAGGTCCAGCACTGATGTTGGGTGATAAGATCTGGCCCACAGTTGGTGTTGCATTTCATCCCAACGGTGTTGAATGAGATCAGCACTTAGTGCAGGCCAGTCAAGTTGTTCAACACCAAACTGAGAACACTCTTTATGGACCTGTACTTTGTGAATGGTGATATTGTCATAGTCAAAACCATGAAAATATTTGTTTGATCATTTTGTCATAGCAACTCTCCTCCTCACTCCAACAGACTGAAGGAAGACAGGCAATGCAGACTTATTTTTTTACTTAATTTGATGCTTATATGTTTCTCAGATTGGGGGGCAGGTGCACACACCACACCATATCACTCTACTGAAAGGCATTTAGGAGGCCCTCATCCTGGAGTCATTCAAAGTGTTGTCCACCCATCAGACAACTGGTCCCCACTGGCCCCCAGCACACCCCTCTGAGACCTCTGTGTTTCTGCATTGGTTGATTCATGTCCCAGTCCTGCACTCCTCACATTCACTTTGATGTTTAATCCCATCCTGACTGTGTCCTCCTTCAGTCCGCCGAGCCGCTCGGCCAGTCATGAATATCCAAAGGTCTGCTTACTTGACAGGATTATCCCTCTTTTCAAAGCCAGTGGGGACGATTCTTCAGCCACAAAAAACACACTCAATGGATCTTCTGCTCTCTCGCTTTGTTTCTCTCGCTTTCCTTTAGTCTCACTCCCTTCTGTCTTTGTCCCTCTGGGCTTTTGCTAAACACATTGATCTACCCGATCGAGGAGTTCATCTGCTGCTGTTCATGGATTATTGAATCAACACACAAACACACAAGTATTGTTGAGTTCCTGCATATCTAGTGTTGCAACTATATCCAGATTCATTTCTAAATGGCATGAAGTACCTGCTCTGCTATACATTTTTGCCTCATGATTATCTTATTGTGAACACCACATTACAAGTCAGTACTCAGTAAAGACAAAAACAGTCCTATATTGAAATGGATTCAGAATTCAATTCAACTGCCTCGCTAACACATTCCAGATATCCAGCATGCGAAGTATTTGGGCAGTCAAGTGACTCTGGCCGCTAGCGGTTAGGATTCCTGATTTTCACCCAGTCGGATTAATAAAGGTTCATCTTATCTTATCTTATCTTTAGGCAAGAGGGGCAAGAGGAGGGGTCACCTGTAACAATAGGATGGTACTGCGATCGGATGACTCTGAAAGCCATGTAGTGTGAACAAGGCAATAATCATTCCCAATCCAACCTGTTAATGTGAGACCCACAGAGACCCAGACCTTTAATCAGCGAGGATCAGAGCTGGCTGATGTAAAGGAAAAGGATTGGACACTGGGCACTGCAGGGGTGCTGCATAGCCTGGGAAATAAATAACTGTATAAAAAAGACAACACAGCGCTGTATTCATACTGCAGAGGCAAAAGTCCTTGAAGTGAATTTTTATCAGAATTATTTTAGTCTTTGCAAAATCCAGCACAAAGCATCTCTGCAACACAATCTCATCTTATCATATTTTACATTTCGCTGCCACTACAACGATGGCGGCAGCATCCTTTTGTGCAGTAACGTAACTTAAACTACAAACATAACGGTATGTGACTCAGGGGCATAACGTCACATGACATAATACCATGTGACATAACAATACATGACATAAGATTACAATAGAGAACGTTAGGTGACATAATGCTACATGGCATGTTACATGACATAACATTACGTGACATAGCATTACATGACATGAAGAGTTACATGACATAACATGACGTGACATAGTACTACATGACATAACATTACATGACAGCGTTACATAACATGGCGTTACATGACATAACATTACATGACATAGTGTTACATAACATAACTTTACATAACATTGCATGACATAATGTTATGTGACATTGTGTCACATGGCATAATGTGACATGACAGAACGTTACGTGACATAATGTTACATGACATAGCGTTACATAACATTACATGACATAATGCTACATGAAGGTTATGTGACATAGTGTTACATGGCATAACGTTACATGACATAAGGTTACATGACATAGTGTTACATGGCATAACGTTACATGACATAAGGTTACATGACATAGTGTTATATGACATAACGTTACATAGCGTTACATGACATAATGTTACATAGCGTTACATGACATAATGTTACATGACATAAGGTTATGTGACATTGTGTTACATGGCATACTGTTACATGACATAACATTATATGACATAACATCAGTAAAAATCCCGAATGATTTATGACGCAACAAACAATAACAGGTAATACTACTAGCCTATAACAAAATGAGATTAAATGATCACAGACTAATATAATTGCTACAAAAGCACAATCAATTCTGTGATTTTTGAATTTGTAATTCACAAATCAAATGCATACGAAAAGGTTATGACAAGGCCTAACAAATCACAATCCAAATCGTAGTTACCACAGAAAGTATTTACAAAATGCTGTAGCTGTGACCAGAAACGACTGGAGCACTGTAGTTGAATATAGTATGTGGAAACAGGACTGCACAACTACTGCTAGCAACTGCCTGCCAGCTAGCAGGACTGAAGCAGCCTACTTTCAGCTTGCGATGGTAACTTCTAGTATCAATGCGGCTCGTTCAGGCAGTGACAAGCTGTTTTTTCAGAACCATGGACAGCGCTATTCATGAGTTAATAGTTTGTACTGTTATGCTACATTAGAATGTCATAACGTGTGCCCTATATCATACTGACATACTGCCACTGAAATTTACTGGCTTGCTAAGGTTAGCTAACTGTTGACAAGATAACTTTGTGTGAACAGGTTTGAGTTAAGTGTGTAATTAAGAGTCCATTGTGATCAGACAGTAACGTTAAACTTTGCTCCTCTGGTTAACATCTTAAAGATCTATTCCTGGATGCCTTCATCTTTATTTTTCAATATGTTATAATGGTCAGTTTAAGAATTTATCAGCAGCCAGGTAAAAATGAACATTACATTAGGCGTGAGGTCTCCTGTAGGCTGAATATTGGGATTAAGTCAAAGATAACAACTTTTGCCGTTACAGTTTTGCTAGGTTATCCTAAAAGTGATGAAAATTAGGGGGGGGGGCTCAGTCTTTTTCAGGGGGACCTGCAAGACCAGTTTACATTTATACAGATATTTTCAGAAATGGATATTCTCCGATATGTTTTGACCTCTCGTGCACATGCAAAGTCTTGGGTCACAAAAACCGACATGTTTGAGAATGTTGTGATATAGTGAAGTATACACTGTCCTACATATATGTTACTACTTGGACTGTTATAGTTGTGGCACTCTAAAAAAAAAAAATGCAATGCCGAGTAACACAAATAAACGTGTACATGAATGAGATACACCGTTTTGAGTCTCATTGAGAGCCTGATCACTGCTGAAGATAACTGATTTAAAAACTATCTGTGTGGATATGTAAAACAGAGTTTTGTTAGCGCTGCTCGGACTAATTACAACTTTCATGTTACAGTTCAACATAGTCAATTCATCCTATTTGATTCATGTACATAGACAAGAATTTCCCTTTTTTGCTCAGCATGACTTTCAAGACATGACTCACAAGTCAATTTCTTCTACTTAGGTTTAGGAAAAGATCAACTTGGTTAGGCTTAGGCAAAAAACTACTTAGAGATAGGAAACGATCGTGGTTTTGGGTTAAAATAACTGCAAAAGTACCGTAACTTAAGTACGGAAGTTACATGGCAAATAAATCAACTCTGACTAGTAGTTTCACACGGGACACAAATTGGTCCTGTGTTTTTTGACCCGACCATCCACCCCGACGTCCTCCATACACTGCACCCGCCGCTCTTTATACTTCCCGGCTGACAGTTATGTAGATTACATAAAAACTGATTTCATGCTGACCATCACAAAAAAAGTGAAATTTGTGTCTATGTACACGAATCGATGTATTATATATTTATTACTTATTATTATTATTATATATATATTAAGTCCTGTGACTATTTCACAAACTGCCGTGTGACTGGACTGTACAGTCAAAGGAGGCCACAGCAGCACAAACATGTTGAGGCCGAATGGTGACTGAATGTGCTTTTGGCCGATTTAAGTCAAGGTTTGGAGCACTCAGAAGGACTATGACATAAACCTGAATGACCACCTTTTCTTCATTTATGCATGTAAAGAGACAGCTGACTAGAGCAGAGATCGAACTGACTGTAATGAAGCTGAAAGAAAGCGAGTGAGAAGGGTGGTAACGAAATACCTTGAAGCTTAACTTGTGATCAACCGGCGAGCATTTGGAGTCGTTTTCACGTTTGAGTGTGAACGGAAATATTTTGTAAAACGAAGGTCCTGTAGACAGATTTTTTTTTTTTTAAATGGAGGGGAAAATGTCTGTTTTTAAAAATATCTGTATAAGTGTAGACCCCTCCCTCTCGCAGTAAGTGTAATGGTGGTTTAGGATGAGCAGATGAGACTGAGTTGGAGTAAACGTCACTCCCATGGGAAAGCGTGACCTCTGAGGTCTCATATTCACCTTAGAGCGCCATCCATTCCCTTGTAAATGTTAAATCCCGCTTTTGTCTCTGACAGCCTCTCTGTTTGTTTATCTTCTCTCTCTTATTCCCCCTTTGTTGCATCATAGACTCTGTTTCTCTTTCTGTTATTCCGCCACCTTTGATGCATCCCACCGATCTTTAATCCTTTCAGCTAACACAACATGATGCACAGAGCCGAAAGGGTGTACATCTGTGCAGTGTTTTCCAGAAGGTTTAAATCCAGTTACAACAGTGTAAGACCGATGCTCCCCTTCTGTCCAAAGTTATGAATATTTAAACTGTCACAGAATCAAACCTCACACTCTAAGCATCAATAGATAAGTCAGCCTGCCACCAACAGTGGATAAGGAGCTGTTTATTCAAATCCAGTCACAGGGATGTGAAGCCCAGCTGCTATTGGCCAGAGTGTTCAGGCAGAGCTGAAAAGATGCTACCCAGTCAGTTTCTCTTTCAACTTTAGCACCGTGTTTATCGGGCTGTATAATAGGGAAACTCTCTCATTGTGTTGTCAGTGCAGTCTTCCAAAATGTCTCCAACATAAGAAGACAAAAGGTTTCAAATATGCATTGATATTAAATAAGAAAGGAGAGGAAATTTGTTAAATGGGTGCAAAAACATTGTCAGTGTGGGAGTGGATGGAAGGTAAAGCATAAAAGTGCAGGACTTTGACACAAAAAGGTTTGTGTTCACATCCTGGTCAGGGTTTAGACCATTAAATATTTTGCTCACAGTAAAGGAAAAATATTGTGGTATTGACTGAATATCATAAAAATACCCTCAAGATTATTTTTGGATATTTTACCAAGAAAAAATATAGGATAGGTGTTAGTTTTTCCACTCGGATTTGCAGACTTTAAATGCAGTTGCACCACCTTGTTCTTTCTTTAATTTATTATCCATCAGTAATATGTGTTACATATTGGAGTAATTAAGAGTAGAATGCCCCCAAAGATACCCGATGTAAAGCACATATTATAAGACAAATGATCCTACATTTTAAGCCTTTATGTGCAATCATAATGTTAGTTCTCAAAACTGATTATTTTGCGCACTCCGTTCGATCCTCGGGTCCTCCAGTCCACGTCAGAGTGTGAAGATACTGAACCCCAAATTGCTCCCGAAGGCTGCGTCTATAAATGGATTATATTAGGGCTGTCAGTGAGCGATAATAAAAATATACAAATTTCTTTAATGCATTAACACAATCGATCCAGGTTGTAGCGGGCTCAGTTTAAAATCTAGTGGGAAGATACTGGAATCATATGAAACTAGAAAACTTAAGGAATTCATTGGTACCAACCATACAAGCTTGCTGCCCACGTGGTTAAACAATGCTACGAAGTTATGCTAAATTTTGTTAAGTTGAGTTAAAACTGGCATGGCCATTTTCAAACAAGTGTCCCTTGACCTCTGACCTCAAGATATATGAATGAAAATGGGTTCTGTGGGTACCCATGAGTCTCCCCTTTACAGACACTTTTTGCTATGCATATACAATACCCACCCACCTGCTGCACTTTATTTACTTATTACTATTTTACTTATCTTATTTAGTTTATTGCCATTTCCTTCAGTGCACCTTCTCTTTTACTTATATTGTATTCATCTGTACTGTTGTTTCATCTGTACTGTTGTTTCATCTGTACTATTGTTTCATCTGTACTGTTGTTGCTGCTGTTACACCCAAATTTCCCTCTGGGATTAATAAAGGTTAATCTTATCTTATCTTATCTTTATGAAAATCACATTCAGTTTGGATCAAGTCATAGTCAAGTCAGCACACTGACACACTGACAGCTGTTGTTAACTCTTGGGCTGCAGTTTGCCATGTTATGATTTGAGCATATTTTTTATGCTAAATGCAGAACCTGTGAGGGTTTTTGGACAATATTTGTCATTGTTTTGTGTTTTTTTTATTGATTTCCAATAATAAATATAGCAGAAAGCAGCATATTTGGCCGCTGCCATGTTGATAAGACTGTTAAATACTTGACACATCTGCCTTTGACCCTCTGAGACCTACAATAGACCCATTTAAGCCTTTTTATAAGGGGTGCAGGGGGTATTTAGCGGGAGATAGCAGGTCAACAGTAGATGTCACATGGAAGTGGTGTACATCGTCTGAAAGCGGAATCCGAATATTAATTGAGATGCAGCTCTCAGCACTCTGTCAAATCAGAAATAAGCATGACTTAATTAATTCATTAACTGATTAACTAATTAAGTAATGGATTGATTATTAATTAATCAAAATGAATGGTAGAAGTTTATAGGGGTTTAGAACATTATGATCAAAGTATATGATGACCATCCACATGCTCTACGATGTTCATAAGTTGTTGCAGCAATTTTTAGGTAGATACCATTTGTTACACTGATTTGATGCTAAATTTATCCATTTTTTACGACTTGAGAATCGATAACAGTGATCAATAATCCCTCTAAAATGCCACATTAAGACACCAAGATGTTGAGGAACACCACAGAAAAAGCCATGCTGTGATTTGGCCTCTGAGAGACAATAAATTCAGTCTCTTAAGGTTATTAATTTGAACAGATTAAAAATATGTGTGATCAAATGAAACTGAGGATTTAAAAGAAACAAATTGAAAGTGAATAAACAGGTTGCTAATGTGAGCGGCAGATTTTTGACACATCAGTCACATCTACCTTTCGAACGAACGAACAATAGTGATAACTGAAATTTCCTCTTTTTGTGGTTGGTGGCCTGTTTAACGTGTTGTCTTAACATGGACCTGACTCTGCAGGGGAGGAAGAAGTCAGACAGGATGTGCTGTTTAATGTACTGCTGAAGTGGATGCTGTGATGATGGAGGTGTATATAATATACATATAAATTTAAAGTAGCCTATATAAAGTATAAGTAAGAGCAAACGGTTTCTAAAATGCAGGCCATTTTGTTCCCACATGCTGAAAGTGTTTAAAGAATGACTCCTATAGCTCACCTGTAAATCGAATGTATTTCTGCTGTATTGCACCAAATGACCTCTTCCTCTCTGAAACGTCCTACAAAACGATGAAGGACTTTGAATAATTCAATTCCAGTAATGAGACGAATAAACAAATGCGTGCATGAATATTCAGAGATTTGGTTTGTATTGTTCCAGCTTCAAAGGCCTTTGGAAAAACATTGCAACAGCATGCACAATCTGCTATGCAGCTGCTGCCTTCTCCTGAAGTCTATACCTTTACTCACCACCAGCTTCATGTACGCATTACTTTAAAATGATGATTCCAAATGCAGTTTTTCCCTCTTGTGTTTCCCTCTCGTTTCCCTCAGCACAGCTTAGACAATCAGTAACTGTAATACATAAATTCTTTTGGTCCATTACAACATTAAGTCAGTACTGTTTTGGTTTGACAGTCAGTTTGAAAGTGACTTTGCTGTGATTGTCCAGCAGGAGAGACAAAGTCAGAATAAGTTTGTTTCATGAGGGCACACACACTATATCATATATTAACGTTATATGAAACACCTACTGTATATTTTATCCGTTAAGTCAAAGAAAAACATACATTTTCCAACTCATGTCTTGTTTTTATTGAAGAAAATCCAGTTTTTATTAGATGGACTTATGTAGGACTAATAATTAGGTTCAAAGTAATTGAAATATCAAAATGTTCTCAGAAGTACTAAACTATTTTTTTTCTGGCTCTACACATAAACTGTTTGAAGGATTTTTTTATGAAATCAATTTTATTTATAAAGCTCAAAATGGTCTCACTTAGCTAAGAATCCTGAAATAGTATAAAGCTATTTTTTATTATTTTTTAAAAATGTGGCGAACTGTGTTTAATTATAATAATATAATAATATTATGTTGAGTGCTTCACAATTCTAATAATTATGATTAGATAAATTTCATTTGAAACTGTAAATTTGCTTGCGACGTGTTCGTCCTCCTATTGCGTAAACTAAACACAACAATAAATAAATAAATCAACAAACAAGCAAACAACAACAAAAAAATCATCACCAACGACTTGTTCCACCTTTTCAATTAATCGCCTTTATTTTACATTTCAAACTCCAACATAATCAGAGATTCGTCTGAAATTCCCGTCCAAAATAAGTAAATAAATATTTCATTTTTTTTATTAAAAAAATAAACAAGTGGTCATTGTTTGCGTCGGACAGAGAATGACAGCCTACTGGGGAGAAAAATAAGGAGAGAAGCGTTGAATAAGACGGATAGAATAAAGCAGGTGCAACATGTGAGGGGTGGGGGAGTCTTCCCACACATTAACAAGACTCTAATATATGAATAATCCATCTACATATTTACACTCTATATATTTGCGGTTTGATTTTGGGACCTTTCTACCTTTGCAGGCCCGTAGAAAGGATTCAATTTGATCTATAAGTAAGTGTGGAGACACAGATGTCCCATATTTCCAGAAATAAGCTGTTGTGCTTTAAGAAAGACCTGTTACAATTGAGGTTAATTACCATAAAACACTAAGTTAGTTGCAAAACCCCAGAGTCCATGTGAGGAAAACCAATGTTCTGTACTGGCGCCGTCGACGCAACGGATTCAGCGACAAAGATAAATAAAAAGAGTAATAATGTGGGGAGAGAGTCTGTCACAAAGTTCGTCTCCATTTAGTTTGGAGTCACTTGGAGTCGCTGGCCAACCTCGGCATGGTGACCGCGCTCATGCTGGTCACATGCGGAGGCGGGACTTGGCACATGCTGCACGGACAAGGCATTCCGGTGCCGACGCCCCAGTGCTGGAAACTGCTGCCCAGAGGCCCCGCACCGGCTGCGGGAGCTTTGAGAAGTCCGTGATGAGGTCTGACCGAGGTGACGGCGGAGATGCTGGGCGCGGACAGAGAGGCGGTGGAGACGGCCGGGGGGAGGAGAGGGTGGTGCACAGCCGGGTGTGAGGCGTGGGAAACCGCCGGGTGTCCCGGCACGGGCCCCGCGTGTGTCATAGTCCCACAGGCTGCTGGGTGAAAGCCGCCGTGGTGTCCGCTGCTGCCGTAGATTTCGCTCACCAGCCGCTTCATCTCCTCCAGCGAGTTGCTCAGCATCAGGATGTAGTTTCTAGCCAGCAACAGCGTCGCGATTTTGGAGAGTTTACGCACCGACGGTCCGTGCGCATAGGGCATGACCTCCCGGAGCCCGTCCATGGCCACGTTGAGGTCATGCATCCTTTTCCTCTCTCGGCTGTTGATCTTGAGGCGGATGGTCTGCAGCTCGTTCTCTGACAGGAGTTTACGGTCTTTCTTGGCCAGCCGGAGGGCGAGCGACTCCTCGTCGTCCGCGGAGAGGCCGCGCAGGCCGGGGATCTCCGACAGGGAGTCGCTCTGTGTGGAGGACACGGCGCCGGAGAAGCCGTGCACGGACTTCTTTAGGGTGGAAAGGAAGATGTCGTCCACCTCGGGGGATGAGGGTCTGCTAGACACGCGGCTCGTATCTGAGTCCATGGTCTTGGTCAGCACTGTGCTCTGGAGAGAGAGAGAGAGAGAGAGAGAGAGAGAGAGAGAGAGAGAGAGAGAGAGAGAGAGACAGACAGACACAGAGAGAGAGAAACTTTATGTTAATTTACTGACATAATAATCCACCAATAATCCACATTTTA
Source organism: Pterois miles (assembly GCA_947000775.1). Classification (NCBI taxonomy): domain Eukaryota; kingdom Metazoa; phylum Chordata; class Actinopteri; order Perciformes; family Scorpaenidae; genus Pterois; species Pterois miles. The sequence continues at coordinate 3,919,775 of CAMQGK010000637.1, read as the reverse complement.
AGCCACCACCACAAAAGATTATATCAACTTTTGGTGATAAAAAGTTAATGCTATTTTAGTTATGATGATAGTATAATTATGTAGCTTTTGATTAATTGGAAGCCTTAAAGCGGATCTTTTTTGGTACATACAAACTTAGTACATTTCTTGCAAATTTGCTTTACTCTTTTAATATTTATATTAATATTTGATTGTCAGATAAGGAGTAAGAGATCATTGTCAACTTACCTCTAGCTCCGCATAATTAAAACACCAATAAAGCAGCCATACAAATCTGTATATATATAGATATATATACAACACTAATTGTCTATCCGATGTCCAATAAATAAATAATCGAACACGTACCAAGAGTGTTTCCAAGCGCGACGGTGATAAAACCCCAAACGTCAAATTCCACTTGTTACTCCAAATCGCATCTGACAGCCCATTTGGCACGCCTGCGTGCGACCGCGGGGTTTTATAGCGGGCTGAGGCGCCCAGAGGCCGGGTCACCAGGACAACGCTGTCTCTGCCCCGGCTGCCTCCCTGCGACCAATCAGCTCCGTGTATGAAGGAGGGAAGGGGGGAGCGGGGGGTGGGGGGACGCACGGTGTCGGAGGGTCCTCCAGCCTGACGTAATTACCGACATACAGCATTAAGTGAAATCAGACACACTCCCTCCTACATATGGCCCCTTCTTGTGAAAATGTTGGCCCGCGTGTGGATGGATTTTATTATAATAACACAGTTAATAAACCACATTTTTTGGACCTCTTAAAAATGTTTTTTTTTTAATTCAGTATCCAGAAACAGTTATATAATAAATCAGACCTCTGTTTAATGATTTATATAAATTAGAATTAATTCATTTTGGCCGAAACAACTTTTGTTTAAAAGAAATAAATGTTTTTTCTATATTTATCATCCAATGATTTTAATTTGTTTTGAAAGAAAGTTCGTTCCCCGTCTCTTATTTATAATTATGAATTATTTAAAATTATTAGAATTATTTTTTCTTATCAAACCGTCCGAACTGTAGCCGACCCGACCGTAAATCACCTCTAAATGAACAGCAATAACGGATCGAACCTAATAAGCAGCGCAATATGTTTCCTGCTTGCGGTTTTGCCGTTAATACGGTGTTTTCCGTTGTTACCCGCTGTCGACCAGCAGCTGCCGTTAAAGTGCATCTTTAACGTTAATTAATGAAGTGTGCAAAATTGTTTCTAACGGTTATGATCCGTAACATTTCAATTAGTCCGCAGTGAGCGATAGCGCTGGGGCCTGCTGCTGGCGCTCAGACGGCCTCTGGTGCGCATAAGGGCCCAAACCGGTGATTCGCTCTCCGACGTAACTCAATGTGACAGCAGCTTTGTTTCCGAATATGAGCTGTAATGTGCAGTCAGACGCAATCAGCGCTAATTGCCTCTACAAGTTGATTTGTTTTCATAAGCCCGGGCCCGAAATATCCTCTGTATCCGAATATCGATGCAAATAAATAAATAGTTGAGATAACTAAAAATGTTAAGTTAATAACTGATTCAGTCTCAGCTTTTAGTTCTTTTGAAAATACTTGGATCCCATTTATTATTATTATTATTATTATTATTATTATTATTATTATTATTATTATTATTATTATTATTTTTTTATTATTATTATTATTATTATTATCGTTTGTATTGACTTTTTATTTATTTATCTGTTTATTTATTCATTATTATTCGTATGTATATGTGTGTACTGTATGTGTTCTATTATTTCATGTGCCATTAGTGTGATATTATTTGTTATTATTGGGGTGGGAGGGAAAAATGGATGAAAAAAATCGAAGATTACCCATTTGCTCTATGATTTCTATATTTATATGCCTTGCAATGTTCCTCCAGTTAAAAAATAAGACGGGTACAGAATATTTGAATAAATATTAATAATAATAATAGAATAATAAATAATAAAAGTCTGATTTGCTATATGTGTGTATATATGTGTATGTGTGTGTGTTTCTCATAAAATGTAAATGAGTGATCTATCTATCTATCTATCTATCTATCTATCTATCTATCTATCTATCTATCTATGACGCATGTTTTTTTCCGTGCCAGTAGCCGTCAGTCCGGTGTCACATTGGTCCGCCGATGATGTCACAAAATCAAGGTAGTTAACCCCCCCCCCCCAACACACACACACACACACACACACACACACACTCACTGCCCCTTTTCTCCCATAGTTAATCGTTATGCTCGCGTTCTCGTGTTTACTCCCGTTAAATAAGATTATGGTAATGAAGGCGGTTAAAGTGGCATTTTAAATCAGGAGGTTTGTATCTGTGCCACCTCTTGCTTCATTAGACATTCCCACACTCTCACTGTTGCACCGGATTCACAATGAGACACACAGACTGAAGACTAGCTTTCCTCTTCAGCTGAATTCCCTTCACCTCTTATGCATTATTATTTAATAAGTCTAGTTATAATCTAGCCTATAATTAGCTTGTAAAATGACCAGGAATGGTGGAAGCTGTGGCAACCCCCACAGGGTGTTTCAGAAATACAGCCCATTAATTAAACTGCTAATCTTAAACCACTGATTAAAAAAAAAATTGAAAAAAGCTCAGCCTTTTATGATACGACTTATGTGCTCTTAAAAGCCTTTATTATAGCTATTATGAACTTAACAAATTAATATGAGTATGCTGTGAGTCCACATATGGGTCCCAAGCCAAGGTTGAGAAACTCTGGGTTATGAAATGAGCCATGATTTATGCAGAACTACTTTTATTCAACGTATTACTGTAAAGGAGAGCAAATCAAAAAAAAATAATAATAATAAAAATGTGGTATTTTATGTAATTCTAAATGGGTTAGTGCATTGCACATTTTTTCTTACAAAAACTGATGTGGATCTGAGAAAACAATTTTCTGTATGTCTCACACACCAGCACTTAAAAAATGTGTTTCATTCCCTCCTCAGCAGCATGATATTATACAAATCCATGTGTATTTATGAATGAATGGCACCATGAGCGTTGATCTGCTGCTTTAAGAGCCTCCACTCTTCTGGTTCCAGGCTTTCCACCAGATTCTGAAACCTGGCTGCAGGGATTTGCTCCCATTCAGCCTCAAGAGCATTAGTGAGGTCAACCACTGATGATGGGTGATGAGGTCTGGCTCTCAGTCGGCGTTCCAGTTCACTCTGAAGCAGGGCTCTGTGCAGACCGGTCAAGTTCTTCCACGAAAACCTGGGAGAACCATTTCTTTCTGGACCCGGTTTTGTGCACAAACGCATTGTCATGTTGAAACCGGAAAGAGCACAATTGTTGAAAATATCAATTTGCTGTAATATTAAAGTTTAACTTGGGGGGGGGGGGCAGCCCTAAAACAAAAGTAAAGTGGGCAGGGGTGTTTATAACGTTTCCTATTCCCCTCCAACATCGACTCCCCTCAACTACACTCCTCACCACCACCTTCTTTCACCCTCCTCTGTCCATCAGTCTGGGTGGCGGTAGGCCCGGTGCCGTGGTGAATACCAATAGTGAGGAGGAGCATATGTGAGCCATACTTAATCCTGCTAATCTGCCTTCAAAACAAAAAAAAAAAAAAAAAAGAAAAGGAACAAAAAAAAAAGCAGAAAAGAGAGGAGGGTGGAAAAACACGAGCGAGGGTTTCTCTTTCTGTCTGGGGAGCTGACCGGCTGAGGCCAAATGAAGTGAAAGACATGAATAACGTCCTGGCTCTCCCCCTCCATCCCCTTTCTCTACGAAATCTTGGAACGAAATGAAGCAAAATTCTCGCTTTTGTTGAAATCTGTAGTGAGGAACGTGAGATGCCGCCTGCCACCACCGCTGCTGTTACTGTGTGTGTTTGTGTAACGTCCCCTGGTTCGATTCACAAGCTGCTGTCCTGCACAAGTGAGTTACTGTACGTCCACAGCACTGTATTGCGTTGCTCCGGTGTCGGTGATCCTGTCTGTTTCTCGATGTTGGTAGAACGTTGACATTGAGATCTTTAGGTAATACACAGAGTCTGGATAAGTATGACATGCAACCCCACTTAAAAACACCCAAACTGTCCCTTTAAGTTGACAAAGTCAACTTAAGTAACTAGATAACGCTGGTGCTTTACGTCTCACAGATATGCAAACAACGTCAATCATGGCTCTTTCTGTTATCATTTTTTGATCCATGGAGGTTTTATATTATATTTGTAAAACCTTATCACGATGTCTCTGGACTGAGCAGGAGATCTCAGGCGGGAGAAACACTAGTGGGCATCAGTGAGCCGCATGCTAGAAGCTAGAAAACCTTTTTGCCATATTCGTCAGGGACCGGTATCCAGTTCATATTACACATCCATGTAATTGGGCCATAAATGTCTGTACCATAGACTTTATATAAAGATGGCCAACACGTCACCACTTCCTCCCGCTGTGCAGAAGTAGAGCCAAAACATCCCAGATAGGGGAGCTGCCATCTTGACATTTTGACATCATTTGGAGCCAGTGTATGTGCAGTAGTGATTGGTCGGAGGAGCCGCCTGAACCAATCGATGGCCGAGCATTTGTCAGAGAGAGACTCACAGCTGCCAATCATGACATCGAATCCTCTTTTTATAGCATCATGTATTTTGACTTTTTAGTTTGGCCAATGTCCCATTTACTAACATGGAGGGGGTGGATTTTATGACCTATACTGCAGCCAGCCACCAGGGGGTGATCAAGATGTTTTGGCTTCACTTTTGAGGAGCTGTCATGTCGTCCAACTTTATACTCTATAGTCTGTACCATATTTCAAAGGCAAAGGCCTTAAAAATACATCTTAAAATGTCCTTTATCTGACATAAAATTACCCTTAAAAAAGCCATTTAAAAACAGGTACAGCTCCACCTAACCTGATATCTTATAGGAAGTTCTTCCAAAGTCTGCAATAGTCTGATCAACTTAGTGACTAATCTGCAGATCTGTACAGGTGTATGTGGGGTGAAGAGGTCACAGAGTAAGGCATCATCTAACACAGGATGAACCATGTGGATCGTGGCAACAGAGAGAGTCTTCAGGCCTCTGTATCAGGGGCTGGACAGTGTTAGGTAATGCTGGCCGGGGGCTTTATCTCTACAACAGCTATTAGGAGGTAATTAAGTCCTAACACTGCAGAGCCTCCCATGGTTACTATAACATAACTGCAAATGGGAAGCTTACAAGCTCCTTTAGACGGCATGACAAATTGAATGGAACTCATTGGGCTTCAGCTATTATTCCAGCGGCCCCATCTGGCTGGGAAAAGATAAAGGGGATTTGCTGGAGGTTGTGAGGGGTTGAGCCTCCATGCTCGGTGTGTGTGTGAGGGATAAGGGGGGGTGGGGAGGGCGTCCCGGTCCAGAGTAGGGAGTGTTTTGAGGGTTCCAGGGGGATTTTTTTTTTTTCTTCTCCTCTTTGGTCTGAGCTTCAATTCAACAGGCAGCCTGAGATTTGCTTTGGCCAAATGTTACAAATGTTTCGACAACCTGGTCTCTGATCCTCGGGGGTCACCCAGGAGGGCGCGGGGGTACAACGGCTTTACGCCCAGAGATTTAACAAAGCAGCATGGGGATGAATATATTCACACTTGTATTCACTCCCCGGGCCTCCAGATGCTTGTTTTAGGGGGACGGAGGACTAGACTGAGCCGCACACCGCCCAAAGCAGGCCAGCTGGCAGTTTGTGTCTATAGTGCGTCCGTGACCAAACTTGTGTGGACAAAAAAAGTGTCATGTTTGCTGGAGTGATGCTGTCAATTGTCATCGGGGGGGAAAGATTGTGAAATTACTTTAAGATGGTTGAAAGTTTTTTTTTTTTTTTTTAAGATGTTTAGAAATAGAATTTACTTGGACTGAAATTTCACATTTCCATTGATTTGAATACAATTTAAACAACCAAGACTCTGTGTCATCTGCACACAGTTTTTCTCCAATTTAAAGTGGTAAGATTATGCCGATCACGAGTGGAAACCCTTGTGCATCAGTGTGAATGGTGTAATCCCGCTAAGCATTGAATTTATAATCTGATTTGGTCCATTTTTATGTCATGAGTTTCATTTTAGTGTCACAAAATAAGCAATATAAAGCTGAAAGAGCCAAATTTGATCATTAGCCTGTTGTGTTATACTGACAGGTGTTTCTGTTACTTTTGTCCAACCCATTTACTGTATATCAAGGCTACATAACAGAAACACCCCTCTGTTCGACGTGATACATTTGATCATCACATTTGAATCTACATCCTCCAAAATGAATTTTTCAACAAAATTTTTTTTATCCACTCTGTGGTATTACTGCATTAGTTTGAATTGGGTGTACTGTAACAGGCCTGGGCAGAGGACAGGGACATAGAAAGACAGCAATTAACAGTCAGCTTAAAGGACAACAGGGGTTTTATTTACCCTAACTCAAAGTCTCACAACACAAGAGAAAATCCAGCTCCTTCAGGAGCCCAAACCCCATAACTGGCAAACCAAAAACTATCCTGACCAGGCCGCTAGCTGACTGACTGTGAAGAGACTGAGAGCTGCTCATTCGCAGCATGTGTCACACTAAATGAAGTCTGGTGACTTCCTTATTTTTCCTCTGGCAAGATCAGCTCCAGGTGTGTGGCTCTCCACACCTACTCCCAATATTCTCAGATAGGAGTGGGTGGAGCTGGCAGGAATCCAGTTACCCTGCCCCTCAGCCCCTTACAGTACTCAGTAAACTGAGTGTATCTCTTACTCTGATTACTCTTGAATTTGTAAATGCTAATTACAGATGAGGTCAGATGCGATGCCATCCACACTGGCATTTTCAGGTTGCTCTAAAAACTCACTGTCCACACTGAAAGCACCATATGCAGTGGCCTAATCTCTTCAGTCCAGCTCCAATCCAGTCCACTCTGGTGGGTCACACTGACAGCTCAACGAAGCATCCTTCTTCAAGTTGTAGGATTTAAATACAGCAGCCACTTAATCACGTCATGTAATCAGATTATTGCACAGCAGAATTTTTGCACAAACTTATTGTACTGTTAGGTCTGTAATGCACAGTTGAATATATAATAAATTATGAGGTTATAGCTGCTGGTAGGTTTTATATACATCCATCCATCGTCAACCGCTTTTCCCGTTAGGGGTCGCAGGGGGGCTGGAGCCGATCCCAGCTGGCATAGGGCGAAGGCAGGGTTCACCCTGGACAGGTCGCCAGTCCATCGCAGGGCACATAGAGACAGACAACATATAGACAGACAACCATTCACGCTCACATCCACACCTACGGGCAATTTAAAGTGATCAATTAACCTAAACAGCATGTCTTTGGACTGTGGGAGGAAGCCGGAGTACCCGGAGAAAACCCACGCTTACACGGGGAGAACATGCAAACTCCACACAGAAGAGTCCCAAGAGTCCTGGAATCGAACCTGCGACCCTCTTGCTGTGAGTGCTAACCACTATACCACCGTGCAGCCCCAGTTTTATATACAGTATATGTATAATCATATAGCATTATACAATCAAATCTATTTCATATATCTATTTTAGCTTGAGCAGTTTGCCTGTAAATGTTTGTTCCTACACTGGATCATGTTCCATGATGAAAAAAGTGCTGCACATTGTCAGTAAGGGCAGCATTGGTGCAGGCTCGCTATTGAAGGGTTCTTCTTCTTCTTCTTCTTCTTTGTCCCATTTTAGTTGGCACACAACATTGTTTTAGCACCACCATCTGGCCTGCAGCGGGCCTGAGTAGACACATTGTTTCCAGCAGGTTAAAACTGAGCCCTGATTTTCTGTATTGCTGAATTGCAGACGGCTGCGATAAATAAAATTTGCTCGATAGTTTCAAGGTTTAGTGACATTATGGGACTGGAAAACTGCTTTGAAGATACTTTATACTGAGGGATTCAATTGTATATACTCTGCTGTGCATTGTAACTTTTCTTTTTTTTTTACAACAGAACATTTAAAAAAAATGACTACAAAAGATGAAAGTCTAACCTATAGATGCGTATAGTTATATTCATGTCATTTTTAATAACACTAGTGTCTGAGAATGGTGTGTGATTAAGTGGTTAAAAAGACTATAAGAGGCATTTTCAAACTTATCCATCCTGGAGAGTGTTTTCAAAAAGTTCCCAAAAGGGGAACATGCTGCCTTTGTGTGGATGGACGGCCTCAACAAAAGGAAAATGTATCATGTGTTATTGTGGACCTGGCCTCGTTCCTGCTGAAAGTCACTGATGACTCTACAGTATCCTCAGTGCTGCATCACAATGGGTGTAAAGGGGTCTAATGATGGGGATCTGCCAGGCTTAACAGGCTCTCATTCACATGGCGATTGTCAGAAGGCCGTAGACAATAGGCTGAGGAATAACAATGGTGTACACAAGCAGCCCAGGCCATCCCTGTTCTGCTGCAATTAGCGTCATATGGAGGGACTGAGAGGCTGGGTTACATTCCTTTACTCTCACTACCAGCCTCCTGATCCCATCACACACACACACACAAGCTCATCACCCCTAACAAAGGGTCCCGACTACTTTATTACCACCCCATTGCTAACAGCTGTCACCCCCAACGCACATACACATACATTCACTCTGCAATCAACCCATTCTCTTAACTCGTCAAATACCGCCATTTACTGAGTGTCCCTCAGCACCGCAAACCGATGCATGGCGGTACCCTTTATCAGCAGTATGTGACAAACCAGGCTTTCAACTCAATCCAATGTAAACCCACCGATGGCTTTATTTCATGGTCGGAACAAGTGACAAGTCAGGATGGGCGGGCAGGAGGCGTAGTGGATGGTTCAAACAAACACACTTTCAACCAGTAGGCCAATGTTCATGCCCGTGTGAAACTAAAATTAATGTTAATTTCCTGTGAAAACAAAAGTTTATTTTGAAAGGACATTTGGCTTGTAACAAGCGTGTATTGACAAGCCGTCCCTGGTCCATCCAAAAGTAACGCAAGAGGGGTAACCCCGTACGTCAGTCTCTGATGCTGTGTGACACTGACCAAGCGGTGGTATTTGATGAGCTGGGAACGAGAATGTGTAGCCGCAATCCCCCCTAGCTCATGGTAGTCTGTATTTGTCATTTAAAAGGGGAAACCGGAAGATCGAGGACTGCAGATAGACAAGCTGCTGTTGCTCTCACTCACCATTTAGCTTCATTCCAGATGGCCATGTCATTGTGAATAGGAATGATCAGATGAAATGAAGATGAAAAATGAGAAGAGCCCTGTGTTTTTCCTTTTCTTTCCTCACTTCCAATTTGTCTTACGTAACCAACACTGCTGACTCAGAATGCTGAAGTGGACACAAAAACTGGGCCAACGGACACTCACCGACAGCTCCAAACTGTCTGATGGCAGAGCATCAGCTTGGTGTGTCCGGTCCCTTAGGGAGGAGGTTGGAGTGGATGGTTGGCATGCAAAGTAGGCGACTTCAACACCATCTTTATTTTCATTCTCCTGACAGAAAATTCCTTCGTGCTGTCAGCACTGACTGGAGGGACAACAGTTTGGTCATGGGCCTTCATCAAGCGTATCAGGTATCGCTCTCCTGCCAACAGCCAGTCTTATTTAATCCTTAAATTAGATTTTCCATAAATGTAAACAAGTCATTTTCATTAACCTAACTTAAACAGAATCAGACCAAAGGTACTAGCAAAACTCTACTTTGTCTCTTTGGGTATAAAGACTTGTTGCACAAGAAGGGTATAGGACTGTTTGGATGGCCTGGATGGGGCAGACGTTAACAGACTTTTGGGGCTGAGAGAATGGACAGGTCTCCAGAGCAGGGCCCCATGGAGCTGCAGAAAGGGGGGGATTTATGGGCCCACTTGGCAACTCGACACACTAGCTCTCCTTCAATTCTTCAGCAATTATGCTGTCATCAAGCCATTTTTTTTTTCTTTTTGAGAATGAAGAGAGGAACACAAATAAGGGCCACGCTGCTTTAATTAAACTAACACCAATTCATGTTCCAGCAAGATGCTTGAGGCGTCATTAGGAGAAGAAGGACAGAAAGGGTCTGTTCCTGGGTGTGCGCGCGAGTGTATGCATGTATGCCCATTATGTATGTGAGAAATTTTGAGTATGTGTGTCCGTGTTTTGTGTGTGTGAGGGGCATTTCCAGTCCATTGAGCGGTGGTGGTGCTGCTGCGTGCTCTCTGCTGCCCTGGTTTTGGTCCAACAGAACAGAATGTGTGGAGGGAAGGAGGGAGGCGATGGGAGAAAGCAGAAAAGGGGAGGAGGAGGTGCAGGAGGGGTCTGCTTGGAGGGGGCTGTTTGTCACTGTGAATCGGCTCAGGGTGGTTCACATCATCTGGCCATTGATGACCGCCCCTCCCCTGTTGTAAAACAAGCTCCTGTGGGCCTGCCTGAACACTGGGGGCATTGTGTCCCACCCTCGCAGGAAACATACCACCCAAAGTGCTGCTACCCCCACCGACGTTCACCCACAGCATCCCCATTACATCTCCCTCAGTCCATCTCCATCTTTTCCTCCCTTGCCTCGGGACAGTTCTGATGTTAACCTCGAGTTGGAGATGAATCTGCAGGAAAAAAAAGGACACAGGGATGGTGGGGTCATTTGAAAGCAGCAGGTAGGACTAATGAGGTTGGACTGAAGGATGGAGGGAAAGAGGGGAGTCAGCAGCGAGTGGAGGAGGCTGAGGGAGGTGCAGAGAGGAAGACAGATTTGAAGGGCCGGTGTAAAGGGGGCGTTCCCCGTGGTTTCCGTAATATGGAGGGCTAATGGGAAGATTGATGGATTGAGACAGCAAAACAAAACAAGGGGTGGTGATAAAATGTAGAGTGGGGGATAGAGCAAGTAGGGATCGGGCTGAATGGTGTCTTGGAGCCTCAATTCTGAGGCTGTGTGAGTGTGTGTGTCACAAGGCCAGGAGAAGGAGGAAAATTTACTGCATTTGGGGGCAGGGAGTGGGTGTGACTCGTTCCCTAATTACCAGGGAGGTCTCGGGAGCTTTGGGTACAAGACAAGTGTGAAGGGTGGGAGAATGAGACAGGATACAAGGGGTTAGTGCAGGTCAATGCTGACCACCTAGGATGCCCCTTGCAAAAGACACGCACCCCCATTCCGTTTCAACCCTCCCCGAGTGGCCTGGCTGAATGCTATAAATAAATATTGCATCTTCTCCTCTAAAAGTTGATAATTTACTGCCCACCCATTCCGTTCTGCCCATCTCTTCTCCATTTCTCAGCGCCGTTGCCAGGCGGTGAATGGAGCTCGTCCTTTGAGATTGGAGGGCCAGGCCTGTGTTTTCTGGAGGGGCTGTCCTCAAAGTTTGGAGCACCCTGGAGTGGACACACACACACATATGCTTATATGTTGAATGCCACACATGCTCCTTTATCAGCCACTTCTAAAACAACTAACCACATGGCAAGAATTTGAGGGATTCTTATGGGAGTAACCTGTTGTTCAATGCAGGAAAAGAGAGCCAACTCTTTTCTTTCCCAATTAAATCTGAGACTAACAGGTGCTTCAGGTTGATGATTCTTAACTCTGGATCAGAGTCGAAGGCTGACATGTCCGTACATGCGCTTGCACTCTCCTGCGTTGTCCCTTCACATATCAGGTAAAACAACCTGTTTGCCAAAAATAGTATTTGCTTCAGTGTTGGATGCTCTTGAACTCCCGATTTGAATTTGCTCTTTCGCTTTACGTTTGATATTATTTTGTATTTTGTAAATGTATTGTGTGTAGATTTCATAACACCAGTAAGTTTTTTTAGTCATTCTTTGGTCAACATAAAAGCATAAATGCAATGATGAATTGGGTTGTCCTGGTGTAGTGGACGTCCCAATTCCCCCCACTCTCTTTCTCCGTGTTTCCTTTAAATTTCTGAATCTGTATTTCTACGTTATTGCTGCCCAGCTGGTGACGTGGTGGAGGGAGTATAACTTTGTTTGCTTTCAGTACAAAACAGGAAGTGGAATATTGTTTTTATAGTGCAGTAAGACGTCAAAGGGAGGAGATGGGAGGTGGATGGATGGGTATCGAAAGTGGCTCTTCCCAACAGTCAAAGTTGCTTTTCTACATTACAGCCACAATCTGTCTTTTTTTTTTTTTTTTTGAAAATTCCACTTAATTACAACTTGGATCTTGGTACTGTAGGCCATGTAAGATTGAGGTACATGGCATCATGAAACTCCTGGTTACAACAGAAAACGGAGGCAGATTGTAAAATTAATGCCCAAACATTAAGCCCAATCTCATTCCCAGGGCGTTAAATACCAAGGCTTTATCGGCTGTTGGCATCTGATGTTGCCACACAAGGCACCCCTTAGTGTCAGTAATGAAACACACTGGCTGTTCCGTTAACTATAATGTAAACCCATCCACAGTAACGGTGAACACTCAGAAAAAGTGCTTTCAGGAGTGTGGTGATGTAGTTTAAAGAGCGAAAGAGACACACGGGAGGGGAGGTGGATGAGTCCAACAAACACAAGGCTTTCATCCAGGAACCTGTCCTGTGTTCACAAAGCTCAGTGTCATTTTCACTGTCCAAACATAGTAGTTTTAAGCTCAATCATGTCGTTATTTCCTAAACCTAACTATAATGGCTTCAGTGATGACGATTAAGTGACGCCAAGAGGTGTCAAAGCGCTAGAAGTAGTGTAACGAGTTGGAATGAGAATGCGTTGAAACATCCATCAGGGGCTTATAGACCAACTACCTGGTTCAAATTTCTCCAACCATACTTATCTTCGTTGTGCATACACTGTTTTCCCGTGCAATGATTATTCCCGACATTTCGGGTGTGCTCAGTTTTACCTGCAAATAAAGTAGGTTGGGTCATGTGGATAAACTTCTGACTTTCTTGACCCTTTGGACTTCATTAGAGAGATGTCATCGTGTTCCTAGATCTCAGTATTTACTTTGGTGAGTACAGTGTTCTCATATCTGATAGAAACAATAGCCACAGCTATGAAAATAAGACTCAAGTTGTAATAAATGGGAATTATTTCTTTTTTTTATATCTTTTTTTTTGTCATGTAAACTTAACTGGACTTAACTCATAGAGACAGTCAGTCATATCAGTCAGTTTTAGATTGGTCATATGTGCCATTTTTTTATAGTTTAGGTATGAGTGCTTGTTGCTCCATCCCCTGTAGTGTTTAGTATTCTCCACAGGGTCCCTCCTCTACATTGTTTTAGTTCTTTTTGTCTTCTGCATGCTTTCTTTCTCTGACTTGAAGCCATCTGCTTGCCTGGCACCCTTTCCTGCATGGCATTCACCTGGAGGAACAGAACAAAGACAAACAAGGAAAGTGTGCAACCGAGACAGATACAAGTTTTTAACTGCCAGTGCTGCCATGGTGCGGTTCACCCAACTACTGTAGCTTGACAGAGAATTGAGAGTGAAAGACTGAGAGGGTGAGAGAAAAAAAGAATCAAAGAGAAGGAGAGTGTGCTGGCAGCTCTACCCTGCTTCTGCTGCCATGGTCAACTCAAACAGCCTCAGCTAAGAAATTATAACCCTAACAGAGGGCACAGGGAGGGCAGAGAGGGATGGGAGACATGGAAGGGAGAGGGGAAGAAAATAGTGTCTGTGTCCCCAGTAAATCAGTGTTGTTGAGAAGCTCGGCCCTCGCCAGTAAAGTGAAGAAACGGCAGTGGCAGCTGCACTCAGTTCAGTGCCTGCTGACAGAGAGGAGGCTTTTGTTTGCAGCACAGGCGGCACAGTGAACAGCATAGGGTGGCATGGTCTGGAATGTGACATTATTGTTTTTTTTGATAGAGACTGGGTCAAAATGGGGCACACTGAAGGAGCAATTCAGACAGAACATGTTGTCTGTGTTTATGAGTGTGCACACATATAATGCATGTGTGACACTGTAGCCAGTACTGACATACAGCCAAGGACCGTAGTTTTAAGCTCATACTGAAAATACCTGCCACAAAATCAGCAAATTGTAAGTTACATCAAGTCTAAAGTAAACGCTAACAGTGGAAGTGGAAGTGCCTGAAACTTTCATTTTTTCTAACAGCCAGCAGGGGGCGACTCCTCTGGTTGCAAAAAGAAGTCTGATTGTATAGAAGTCTAACTCATTCTCACTTGACTTTGTAAACTTACAAACTTACAGTTTATGGTCTCAATCACTAGTTTCAAGTCTTCTTCAATACAGTATGATGTCCATTTAGTAAATTACGGCCCCATTTAGAGTCAGATAGACCATAACACAGGGGATGCTTTAGGGCGTGGTCACCCTGTGATTGACAGGTCACTACCACAGCGTTGTCCGTGGGAGTTGTCTGTGTTTTTGTCGTAGAACTTTAACCCTTCCACAGTGTGTTTTCAGTTCATGAAATTTTATTACAAACTCTTTGGTTGCCTACAAATGTCTTATTCAGCATTTGGTTATGCTTAGCTCCACCCTCTTGCTTCATTTTTGGTTGCAAAAGACCAAGATGGCGACAGCTAAAAACACAATCTCGAGGCAGTCCACAGACCAGTGGGTGACGTCACGGTGAATACGTCCACTTCTTATATACAGTCTGTGGTTGTAACTAGTTGGTTTCACACTTAACTCTCTACTTTGTTGTTGCACTACCTCTACAAGAAAGGATCACTATTAAGCAGGCTGCTCTCATACACTGTTTATAGCTATGCCTACAAAAAGCAATGCACTGTAATTTGAATATCCCACAAAATTAATTAAAAGTATGAAGAACAACAAGTTCTGTGTAGGGAGGAGGTCAGGGTGGGTCGGACTTACATCTAGGATGCCTCCGTTTGTGTCCAGAAGTCAACATTGATTTATTTGTCACACCACTTCGGTACTAATTTTAACCGAAAACCATGATCTTTTCCTAAACCTGACTAAATACTTTGCTGCCTAAACCTAACCAAGTTGAAATATGTTACTGGACATTCATAGGAGAATGCATGAAAAATGAGGAATAACTTTCTGTAAGATATCACACAAGGCAGTTTTATTATAAAAGTTAGAGCTCTGTGTACAATCACATGTACACTATGGCAACGCATGCTCACCTGTTACATCGTTAATAATTTAAGTCATTTATCGATTACTTCTGTTGTACTGTGTATGTTTTTAATAAAATGAGGACGGTTGTGTCGCACATAAATATTAATATAAATAATAAAAACATCAACAAAAGTCTTTGGAAAAAGTCCATCTTGGCCCTAAAGAATGCTTCCTACGTCAGCCTCTAAAACAGTTATAAGTTTATGTTACGAGCAACAAATTGATATGAAATTGACTGAATTCCCAGGTCAAGTGAATGAATTGTTAAAAGTATTAAAAATAATGAGCGCAACCTATAACATGATGCAAACAAATCATGAACAATGACTGTTTGCAGTGACTTTGGACTAATGTCACATGATGCAATGAACATGCTTATACACGCACACACACACACACACACACACACACACACACACACACACACACACTGTATTCCACTGTTCAACACTTAACAAGTCAACACCTGACTTCAATCTGGCAGCACCTGCAGTGTTCTCACAAGTGCATGTTTACTTGTGTGTGTGTGTGTGTGTGTGTGTGTGTGTGTGCGTTTAACAGGCAGGTGGTAATGAGGCAGACTGTGCTGTGCTGGCTTCTATAATGAGGTGGCAGGCAGTGAGGGGTAGGGCCAGTGCCACTAATGGGCCTCTATATAGCCTCTAATAAGCAGTAATTACAGTGTGTGTTTACCAAGTGCCTCCAACACAGTTGAAAAGGTTACCTTCACACATAGCTACTCCACTGCTGGCCTTCCCACCCGGGGGCACAAAGTGACAACACTGGAGAGTTCTTTGTGTGTGTTGGAATTAGCATGTATGCTGTTTTGGAGGTGGAGGAATCATTATAGTAGGGGTCATGATATTTTACAACATTTTTTTCATAGTCATGTATTTTCATTATTCTTTCTGACAAGCTGAAATGTGATATTACAATCTTGAATCCATACAAGATGAATACCTAATACTATAGTATAGTAACCTGAATGCATTGAGATACAAAAATTAAGCATGAGCAAGTTAGCACTGAATTTGTAAGCATACAAAATGTCTAAAGACTAAATATGCATAGCTGGTACAATTGCATTAACAGTAATTGAAGCAAAAAAATATGTAAAAAGTGAAAAATATGTCTATATTAGGGCTGTCAATCAATGAAAATAAAATAAAATAAAATAAAATAATAAAATTAATCCAGATTGTCTGTGGTTAATCATGATTAATTGAAAATTGATTGCACAATTTAATTTTGTCACGTATTTAATACTCAAATATGCTTACTTTATACAAATGTATGTATATATTTAGTATTGGAAATCAACTAATAACGCAAAACTCGGACAATATTGTATAAAAAATATGCTCCAATCACAACATGGCAAACTGCAGCTCAACAGGCAACAACAGCTGTCAGTGTGTCAGTGTGCTGACTTGACTATGACTTGCTCCAAACTTCCTAACAAGCTAGTATGACACGGTTGGTACCAGTGGATTCCTTAGGTTTTCTAGATTCATATGATGCCGATATCGCCACTTTAACTTGTAGCTTAGCCCACTATAACCTCATTAATACGCTACAGAAATTTGTGGCATTAAAACAAATTGTGTTAACATTTTAATATCATATTTTTTCTTTAAGAGCCCTAATCTAAAAATATGAATATCACACATATCCTCAACTTCATAACTGCACTCTAGCAAGAAGAAAAAGGAGAAAATGCATCCACTTCAAGTTTTATCAGCCGATGGAATGGATGTTATCAGCGGTTGTCAGTGGCATTCAGATGGACCAACCTGCCCCTCCCACATTGTGAAAGTGAAACATTGAATAACATCGAACATTGAATTTAAGCAAAATGGCTTAAGGTTTAGGCAGCAACGCTTGGTTAGGTTTAGGAAAAGATCATGGTTTGGGTTAAAATAAGTAAATTACGTAACAAAACTAGAGTATGTATAAATCAACTGTCAACTTTTCAATCATTTCAATCATTTTCGACCCATCCATTGCCCCCAAACACCACCGCAAACATACTTGTTGCTCACCTGACTTCCACCTTTGTTACCCGTCATACAAGGGTCACTAGAAGTCGGCATCATCTTCTTGTATTCGTATCAGTGATAAACCATATCAATAGAACGTAACAGCCTTCTGGCATCATCGATTTGCAACCTCCAGCACTCACTGGATGGGTCATTTCCCCCAAGTGAAGGAGTTCAAATACCTCGGGGTCTTGCTCGCGAGCGAGGGAACAATGGAGCAGAGAATTGGAGCAGCGGAGGCAGGATTGCAGTCGCTTTACCACACCATTGTGATGAAGAGAGAGCTGAGCTGGAGGCAAAGCTCTCAATCTACCGGTCAGTCTTCATTCCTACTCTCACCTTTGGTCACGAGGGCTGGGTCATGACCGAAAGAACAAGATTGCTGGTATAAGCAGTTGAAATGGGTTTTCTCAGGGGGATGGCTGGCGTCTCCCTTAGAGATAGGGTGAAAAGCTCAGCTATCTGTGAGGGACTCTGAGTAGAGCCGCTGCTCCTTTGCGTTGAAAGGAGCCAGTTGAGGTGGTTCGGGCATCTGGTCAGGATGCCCCCTGGGCACCTCCTTAGGGAGGTGTTCCAGGTATGACCAGTTTGAAGGAGACCCCAGGGAAGGCCAAGGACTACGTGGAGAGATTATATCTCCACACTGGACTGGGAACGCCTTAGGATCCCCCAGTCAGATCTGGTTAATGTGGCCCGGGAAAGGGAGGTTTAGGGTTCTCTGCTGGAGCTGTTGCCTCCACGACGATAAGCGGTTGAAGATGAGCTATGAGTGCCTTCTCCACCTACCAGTAGGTGTAGCAGGCCGCTTCTAACCCAAATCTATGAGACTGAAACCTGCTGATGGTTAGCGCTGTCGCCTCACAGCAAGAGGGTCGCAGGTTCGATTCCGGCTTGGGACTCTTCTGTGTGGAGTTTGCATGTTCTCCCCGTGTAAGCGTGGGTTTTCTCCGGGTACTCCGGCTTCCTCCCACAGTCCAAAGACATGCTGTTTAGGTTAATTGATGACTCTAAATTGCCTGTAGGTGTGGATGTGAGCGTGAATGGTTGTCTGTCTATATGTTTTCTGTCTCCATGTGCCCTGCGATGGACTGGCGACCTGTCCAGGGTGTACCCCGCCTTCGCCCAATGACAGCTGGGATCGGCTCCAGCCCCCCTGCGACCCCTAACGGGATAAGCAGTTGACGATGGATGGATGGATGGATAACACTCAACGCAGGTAGAAAATGTCTGAAGAAATTGAAGGTCCTGACCAATTTTAAGGTCAGATCACGACACACCAGCTGTTAGCAGGGGTGACCATTTTATAATCTGTGACTCAATGTGGTGATCAAAAAGCAGAGGCGGCTAAAACATTCAACTGCAACGTTCAACGGCATTCAACTTCAGCTGACATTAATGTCTCATACTGGTCAAAGAAAAGAGAGGCATAACGTTAACAGAGTGTTGACACACTCCATCCTGGTGACTGGGGAGAAACAGAAGTTTAGATGTACAATAGCAGCTAGTCATACAAAGATTTACTTCGACGTCATGATGGTCAAATATGTTTTGATATCAGTCAAAGACAGCACGCAGTGGCCATCAGGGAGAGGGTAGACTGTTTGCTAAGAATCATTTTACTGACATTGGTTGTGTTACTTTCAGACTCAGCGTCTCCCCTTTGGTTGCACTCTGACCTCCTCCCAACCTCTAACTGACCCTCTGAAGACACTCTGCATTTTGGGGAAGCCCTCTCATTGACCTCATCAATCACAACACCAGCAGCCAACCAGCAGGTTCACCCTCTTTCTCTGGCTGCCGCTGCATTGTTTTCTTTCTGTCTCCTTCTCTGCATCGATACGCCACTCTCATTCTCTTGTTCCACTCTCATCGCACCCTCAAAGCTCACTGTGATTTTGATGAGTGTCCAGCTGCCAAATCTGACGGATTACGCAGTGTCCCTACACGTTGCTGCTCAGCAGATTGATATCTGTTCCTTTATCACTGCCTTGCATTCACTTGCTCAACCCCTCGCCTTCCCACAACTCCTTCCACATTGTCTTCTTCAGAGGTCTCCGTGTTCTCTTCTCTCTTGGAAAGACAGAAAGTGAGAGTTATGTCAGCACTCGTTTTAAAAACAGTTGATTATTCCGCTAGATAACTGCATGATCATAAAACTGTGATTTGATGGAGGGTCCCGTTCCTTTCCTGCCCATACTTTTGTGTACTTTTGATCCATAGCCTTTTTTTTTCTGGCTTTGCACCTTCATTCCAATTAGGAGAAATCTTCAGGCTACATGATACGTTGATATTTTAGATAAGATGTGTCCAATTTTGTCTTAAAGTGTTGTGTTTGTCTCTTTCTTGTCTCAGCATGACAATGTCAAGGTCACAAAGCCAGATCCATAAACTTTTCCGCAGTTTGGGGTGCAATCATATTCCCAGTTCTACCTACCTGCAATATCTGTACATGGTAACACAGCAGGGTTGAAGTAGATTAAGATGAATGTACATTGTACATTGCACTGTACACAAAGTCACATATCCTGCTTGAAAGTCAAAATGTTAGCAGTATGGAGGACAAAAGTGTGTTCCAGGGATGATTTGTAGGCTAACCAGGAAGTTTGACAAAAAGCCAATGGGATTTTCCCGGGTTTTGGACTATCCCAGAATATAACCTCTTTGGCAAACACATGTTTATGATACTTACATGTTTTGTTCAGCAAAATAATCTTCACAAATGAACACCACTTTTATGATTTTTGAAGTGTGAATGCAATCGATAGAAGTAAAAAGATAACGTTTGGCTATAAACGAACTACACCATGGACATGAGTGAGTATACACAATGAGGCTGTAAAGACAGACAAGTTAGGCATCTAAAAACCCTCTGACTTCCAGATGTTGGAACGCCGACTGTGAGCCAGACCTCATCACTCAACATCAGTGTTGGACCTCATTAAAGCTCTTGTGGCTGAATAAGAGCAAATCCATGTAGCCAGGTGCCAAAATCTGGTGGAAAGCCTGTAACCAGAAGAGTGGAGGCTGTTACAGCAACCGATTGGAATTACATATTATGCATATGGATGTAATATGTTGTTTGTTTGGCAATACTGGAACAAAACTAAATGATCACTGACATCTTTTGGTGACACAACCAAGGTTTAATGAGTACAAGGAGGTGGATTTAATGTGATATTTACTAGGGTTATCAATTGATTAAAATATTAAATCATGATTAATCACATGATTGTCTGCGGTTAATTGTGATTAATCGCAAATTAATCACATTTTTATCTGCTGAACATGAACCTTAAAGGGGGATTCGTCACATATTTAGTACTCATATCAATGTGAGAATGGGCAAATATGTATGTTTTGTGCTAATATGTGTATAGTTATTATTGGAAATCTATTATTGTCCAGAAACTGCATGGTACTGCATTTAACATATATAAGTGAACATTGCAAACTGAAGTCCAACAGGCAACAACAGCTGTGTCAGTGTGCTGACTTGACTATGACTTGCCCCAAATTGCATGTGATTATCATTAAGTGGGCATGTCTGTAAAGGGGAGACTTATGGGTACCGACAGACCCACTTTTCATTCACATATCTTGAAATTTTGTGCAAGTTTGGAGCATTATTTAACCTCCATCATGACAATCTAGTATGCCAGTGCAATATGACATGATTGGTGCCAATAAGTTCCTTAGATTTTTTAGTTTCATATGATACCAGTATCTTCACTCTAGTTTTAAAATCCACCTCAGCCCACTACAACCTTTGAAAGATTGTTTGTGTTAATGCATTAAAGAAATTAATGGCATTAAAATTAATTTGCGTGTGTTATTATCTCGTTAATATTCACGTCTATCTCCTCTTTGTCTGATAGGAATAAGCTCAAATGCTTCATTTTGACAGTAAGAGGGAGACAGACTGCAAGCCAGCTGAATAATGTCTTGTTTTAAGCAAGATGCATGTAAAAGAATAGAGAAGTTAGCCTGACCAGATATCAACAGTCACTCGTAAATACTACACAAGCTACTTTCTGCTTTTGGATCTCTAATCCAACATTAGCAACAGGGTCTTTGCTCTCTTTCAGGGTGGTATTTCATCGGCCGTTGGGCTCATCTTTGATGTGGAGATGAATGTGTAGTATAATGTTGGTCCACTATCTCACTGGCCATTCACATGTCATGAGAACAGCAAACCAGCGAAAAAACAGGGTCCCTAATCTGGTGCCCATGCTGGGACAGGGCCACGAGTTCGCTCACAATACAGTGGTAATGCTGCAGTGTGTGTGTGTGTGTGTGTGTGTGTGTGTGTGTGTGTCTGTGTGTGTGTGTGTGTGTGTGTGTGTGTGTGGTGTTTGTCAGGAGTGGAAGAAGTAATTCATTACTTTACTTTTTTTAAAAAAAGGAAAATCCTTTCATTCCAGACTTTATTTGTAGTATTAGAAATAAAACATACTTTAGTATCAAAAATAAAAGTACTCATTATGCAGATTTTTATACATTTTAAACTGTTCATATATTTTGTGTGGAAAATATTGGCAAAGTATCTAACAAGCACAACTATCAAATGAATGTTTTTGTTAACAGTTATTCCACTAAGTCAGGGGTTGGACTGGTTTATGGCTGCTTCTACAGGTGGAAATACAGCAAAGTGAATCAGAGTTTTGTAGGCATGACTGAGGATGGAAATCCCACCTGAGGCAAAAAAAATGTAGGACTTTCACCCAGGAGACCACTGCTCATGTTCTGACATGATATAGTTAATGTTGACTTTACGCTTATTTTGCAGCTTTACTTGTGAAAGTCCACCAAGGGAGGTTATTTATGCTAGTTGTGTTGGTACAGCTGTTGCATTACATTGTTGCATTTCGTCAGTGCGTCACCCTGTGACATTACACCGTTACGTTACATCGTTACGTTACATTTTTATGTTACAGCGTTACATTATGTCGTTACATTACGTCGTTACGTTACGTCGTTACGTTACAACATTGCAACATTATGTTACATTGTTATGTTCCGTTATTATTTTAACACAAACCATGATCTTTTTTCCAACCTAAACCAAGTAGTTCTGTTGCCTACACATAACCACTTATTTCACACCATTAACCATGTGTGCATTTCTACAAGCATGATTTGAGATAATTTGATATGAAACATCAAAATTCAGCATATCCCTTGGTTTGCATAAATGTACGGTGGAAACATTTTTGATTATTTGTTGTTTGATTTGGTAGACTTGTTGCAAAAGTAGGGAATCCTCACAGTTCCCCACAGAGGCTGCAGTGATTTTTTTTCTTGTAATTTTGCCCATTAAAATTGTGTCGGCAAAACTGATGTCAGTTGATAGAAGTCCATCACCTGATCGGTCAGATATAACTTAAATTGTAATTTTAGTATCAAATCCATTTACTCAAGTACTGTATGGATGTACAAGTACCTTCGTGAATGTATTTGGGTTCGTGCACATGTCCACATCCTTCCCCCATTTGTGAGAACCGAAAAATAAAGCTACATGTGAGTAGCTGAGTTATCACTTAGTCCATCGCTGTTTTTCCATGACAATGAAAACAAATCCAGCTTACACTCATTTCTGTTTTCTCTCAGTCTCTGTATGTGTGAGAGAAAGCCTCCCTCTGTCCTCACTCTATAAAGGCTTGATCTCTGCCTCTGTTGAATATGTTAATCCATCTGGTGGTCCCCCCTGCTCTTTCTCTCGGCCCACAAGACCCCCACTGCCCCACTCTCCCTTCCCAAGTAGGCAAAAGGGGATCTGGGATACTTCAGCGGAGGCTTGGTGGGCCAGGACTTCATCCTCTGGTTGATTATGTGTGGTGGAGAGAAGAGGGAGAAGGAGAGGTGCACAACGTAATCCTATTGACCATCCCTGTCCCATATGGTGAACGCACTGGCCTCTCCAGTGGTACAGTCAGTGGAGTGGCAGGGCCAGCTTGCCTCTCCAGTCAGGGCACATTTTCATTAAAGCTCACTGTCTCACGCTCTCATGTGGGATCACTGGTGTAGAAAAGACCTGGATTGTTCACTGCCGTCTGATTACAATTTAATTCTACACATACAATCAGTCATGATCAATACTTACAGTTTAAATATTTACACTCACTATTATATACTGTACATGAGGTTTTATTCTACTGCTGAATGGATGCAAAAAATCCAGGACATAATTTTAATGTAAGGCCTTTATTCAAGCCGTCAGATAATAAAAAGAAAAAAGTTGGTTGCCCACTTGGCTCCCTCTTGAGTGGTGGTGATTTGGTTGCACTGAAATGATGTGTTAACATGTAATTACCAAATTTTTAAAACTTTTCTTTTGCTATTTTATGCTGTCATCTACTTTTAGCATCTTTCTTTTGATTTCATTTATTGTTTTAACCTTGCATTTGTTTTTTTATTCTTTGCTTCTTCTTGTAAAGCACTTTGTCAAGAAAAATGTCATACATATAAAGTTTATTTTTATTATCAGACCAAGAGAGAAACCAAGGGATCAATAAGTGCAACTTTTCATGAGTACATTGTGAATTTGGAAAGTTTTCAGGAGAAAAAAGGACAACAGAGGTCAAAACCAACCAGCTTCTAAATGTTGTTTCTCTGCTAAAGCTATCATGGATACAATGAAGAGCAGATATGAGACCTGAACACCACAGTGGTGCAGTGGTTAGTCAGCTGGGGGTTTCTCTACTTGCTCTGCTTATGCCCAGAGACATCAGATTAGGTTAACTGGTGACTCTAAATTGCCTCTAAAATATTGGTTGGCTGTGTGTTGGAGTTTCCTCATTGGCTGTTGCTCCAAAGAGTAAAGAAGCAAAGAGACAAAACTCTTGTGTCGCCATTTTGGATTGAAAACATTTTTATATTTATATTGTTCAACACAGGCCATTTCTGTATTATGTCAATAGGCACATTGCAGGCAGATGTTTTACTGGTGTCTGGTAGTCGCTTTCAGTCCAAAATGGCGGAAACATAGTTTTGCTGTTGGGTGCTAATATTGCAATGGACAGAACAATTGACGTTTGTCTTTCTTGATTTCTTGGAAATATACTGTATGTTCTTTGGTTCCTCTTTCAAAATAAAAAAGCAAGAAACAGTCTTTTATGGACATGAGCCTGTCAACGCGATCCGTCAGGACCAAGCTGTCAAACTAGGCGATCTGGTTCAACAATGAAATGAGGTTCAGCAGTGGCATTGTCTGTTTCTCTCTTAAAAAAGTAGATTTTGGTGGATTGTTTAGATGGAATTGCAGAAAATTTACGAGCATGCTGCCATGTTATTTCGTGTTTGAAACAATGACCAGGGACCGATGAGGTGCCTTCCACGATTGGGTACATCAGCGTTTGATCGACCAGTTGAGTGGATTAACGTCTCCCCTAGTGTCTTCGCCAAACCTACTGGACATGCACCACTGGATTTAATATTATAGACATGAGCACTAACTATTTGTATTATGATTTAGCCACAAATTCATAGTTGGCAGTTGGCAGGTATACACCAGTTGTCACTTCTGTTAACGTAACGCAGTTCTTCTAGTTTTTGTCATTTGTCATGCAACTGTTGGTGATTTTTAACAACAGGTTTTAGCTCGACAGTGTCATTTGTGTCCAATCCTTGTTTTCTCAACATTATATCAAAAACATGAACGTCAGAGGCCAGTGGGGAACCAATATTGTGTGTATCAGTGTGGGTGAAGCTGGGGAGGGGGTCTGGCCTTGTGTCAGCGGCAGCCTGAACGTCTGTTCCGTTCTGGTGGAGGTGTGGGAGCCCACGGGGGGCTTTTTGTCCAAGGACCACTGTTACAATCCACGTCGGGCCATTCAGACCCAGCCATGTCGATTGGCATATGGTTGATCCACCCCCAATGGGTTCATGTAACCAGAAAATTCTGCCTTTCAGGGACCTGCATTCTCCATCAAGGGGGTGAGATTAAGATTTAATGTCGCTCTCTCCCTCCACAACAGGGGGTCAGTGGAAGTGATGGGGAGAGGGGGACGATTAGGACACATGAGCCTGCAGAAGACGCCCTTGGGGCAAATGAGAGCGAGGCAAGAGGGAACGTTGGGCACGATGGCGTTAGCGTTGCGTTTCTCACAACATGAAGAATGATAATCATATAATTGTAGTTTAAATATGAACCCAGACAGTTTCCTGAGCTTTTCCCAAGTTAAAATTTGACTCTTATAACTCTGTTTTATTAGGGTCAAAGTTCATTATGTTGACAGAACAATCTCGTACTGAGGTCCATTTAGTAGCTGGTGTTTTCAACTTCTCATCCAAGTTGACTTACAAGTTGATCTTTTTTGCCATCGGCAGGTGGAAATCAAGCACAGATGCAAATCCCTTCAGCCAAACTTGAATTGCACCACTCAAAAGTTTCATTTTTTTTTTCTTTTTTTTGCCTCAGATATTGATTTAGCTCATTTAATTTTGTGTATCTGCCAATCAAACTTTAATATATTTAGTTAAGCCACACATTCGCACTAACTGTCCCTTGGGAGCAAACAGCTCTGATTACACCTGCAATATCAGATTTTTGGGACTCTTTCTGGCAACAGAAACAAGTTGTGAACACAACATTGTCACCATTTAACTTGTTATGGTGAACTGGTTAACAAAGTCAACATCCAACCATTATGGAGCAACAGTATCATTCATTTGGAATCATGTTTTGGACCACCTGATGAATGTAAGTCCAATACTCTCTCTTTTAACTCTGGTTTTGGTCTCTTCCAACTCCTGAGGTAATAATCACTCTTTGTGTCTGATGTTTGCTGTTGAGCAGTGTCTGGGTTTTAGAGATTTTTCTCCGAAAGCAGCCAAAAACAAATTATGGATTGTACTTCACTACAATACCCAATGAAATTGGCAGTTGTTTATTGCTTCCTGCTCAAAAGTTCATACACAGTGTTGTAGAAAACAGTGCCATTGTTTGAGGGGTGTAATCCAGAAATGTATTTTAACTTCCTTCCATAAATTTAAGGAGCCTCACAAGAGACATATTTAAAAAAGGATGGTCAAAAGTCATCTACTGAGGCCGAGATACCTTGACGTTTAGTCCCTGGTATGAGTCAAACTCCCAAAATCAGAGTTCTACACCTCCCATAATGCAACTCAGTAGCATCTTTCATCAAACAGGCATCCTGTAATATTTATGTCTCAGACTCAAGCTGAGATAACATCATTATGACATCATCAAGGATATTTATTTTTTTTCAATATTTGGAAAGCTCCCTCCACGGCCAACTGTCCGGCCCACTGTCACCGCAGAACATGTAATAGACCTGCCTGTCCACTGGAAAAAAGTGTGTCAGTGTCACATTTTGCCACGTACCCAGTTTTATGAAGTAACGGTTGCCATGTGACATTTGTCACCCATTGTGTAGTGACGGAAGTCTAATGTCAGAGCTAGTTATATATTGTATTTCAGTTATATACTATATAAAGTGAAAAAGACCAGTTATGGAGCCAGGGTGTATAGGTGTATGGGTCCAACAAACACAGGTCTTCCAAGTGGGGGACTGGTGTTTTGTAAGTTACATTAGTGACATTTATCACAGGTTTTGTAATGATGTTGTCACATTTCCTATACTGATTCCAAACTGATGTTTTCGTACGTGTTTTACTTAGTTTCCGTATGTATTTAATGCCTAACCATGACCTTTTCCCTTAACTTAAGTGGTTTTCTTGCCTGAACCTAAGTGAGAGGCTTTGTCACCACCTGTTGGTACTGCATCTTTGTACCGGTGAGTAATATTCACAGCTCTGCGAGGCAAAACATGACACTAGCGTCTGGTGGACAGATGACTCTATTTCACTCTTTGGCGTGATATCGGGTTGAACTGTCATATAGCTGTTTTCGCAAGGTGAGTGGTACTCCTCACTACACAAGTAAGCAAAATCTAAAGTGTAAAATTGATGGAGTGGAGACCAGACATGGCCAATACCAATCAATCACATAAATAAGATTTGTGGTTCATCGTGGTTCATCTGATCCTTCTTGTGAAGTTGAAGGTGACGATAAATTCACAGTTACTCCAAGTGTCCCCAAACTCATTCTCTCTCCATCTCGACTTTACTTTTTGAGTTCCCACAGTTCAATTTTCTGTTTCCCACCAACAGAGCCAATATTATGAGAGCAGCTTGTCAGGAAGCCTTATCCCCAAATCTGGTAACTCCATTGTCCGGCGCATACACAACACCTTCTTAGCAGAACCCCTTGGACTGACATGCCCCCACAGACGCATTCAAATATACGCATGCACAAAACTTGTCACTCCCCTGTCAACCTAATTTGCCACGAACATGGAGGATGGACACGCCTTACACTAATTAGAACAAGTCTCTCCCTTTTTCCCTCTGTCTCTCAGTTTCCCTTTCCTGCCTTCATTCTCTCCATCTCCTCACCCCCCACAGTCCCTCCAGCCTTTGCTTCCTGCCTTTTGATATTGTAGCCATCTCACTCATGCCACCAATTAGTCACATAATAGGCCAGCGGGCTGCTGCCGGCTGACTGCTTGGACCTCAATGATCCACTGCTGCTGACGGCACAAGGGACAGATGTAAAGACAACGCAGAGATGTTTTAAATTTGTCAGGAACAGAGGAAATGAAACGGTGTGGTCAAATCGTCCTCCAATAGTCCCAACCCCATGAAGTCAGGGAACATTTTGAAGGAGAATTCAGAAGTTAAGTTTCAGTATTTAATTAGGGCTATCCACTTCTTATGCAATGACCAGAAACTATTTGAAGCTATATACGACTTGATTCTTCATTTGGAACTTACTTACCAACCTGGTCTCATTCCCAACTCTTCAAATACAGCCAATTGGGCAGCACCACAAGGAATCGGAAACCGACACACCGAGGCACCCTTTAGCTAAAGTATGTGACGAACCAAGTTTTCAGCTAACTTTAATGTAAATGCATCCACGTTATTGGACAGTCCAACCAGGTGAGTGTCCTGTGTGAAACTAAACACACTGTGTCACGTCAGTTAAGGAAATCTTCAGTCCCGTAAGTTGCTAGTGTGACTTCTTGGTATTGTCAGTCCTGTGAGTCCCGCGAGTCGTTGAAATTATTTTCAACCGTGACTATTTTGTAACCCTAGTATGCCGAAGGGAACTGACCAAGTGGCTGTATTTGACAAGTTGGGAGTGATGATATGTTGTACTTAGGTCTTTGTATTCCCCAAGGAACACAGGCCACTGACAAAAGCTCTCCATCCTTTCTGGTCTTCTGGTCTGGTTGCTGCCGTGACAGTCCCTCAGTCTTGATCTCTTGTTCTGTGCTACTTTTCCAGGTGGTTCTAGGTCTTCTTCTCTCTCAAGCCTTGCTGGTTCCATCTTAATGCCTGCTTGGCGATTGCTTTATTTTGTTTTCTGTTTATGTGGCCTATGCAGCTCCTTTTCCTTCTCCTAATCTCCTAAAGTTCTATGGGTTGTTTCCTCCCACAGGTTGGTGTTAGTATCTGACCAGTAGATTCCCAGAAGGTGTGGAAAGCAATGGTTTGGTCAGTGTTGAATGTTTGTTAATATGTTGGTGGTAATTTGTCATGCTTTGCGTCTTTACAGAATGATGTTTAAATTAAAAATTTTCAGGATTTTTGAGTGTTATTTTGTTTTCAGATGATATTTAGGATGTTGAATGCTGTTCTTGCTTTTCCTATTCTGGCTTTGACATCTGCCATTTCTCTGTCCACACAGTATACTCCCAAGGTATGTAAAGCTGTCCCCCTCCTCTCGTGTTACGACTGGTGACCCTGCAGAGAAAAAGATCGGACTCAAATGCACGACTTGAGTCAAGGCAGGTGCAATCAAACAGTCTTTATTTGCCAAAAACAGAAACCAGTAGGGGCGGGGTAGGAAATCACACATGTGGGAAACATGCAGGAGCAGGAAGTGAAGTTTCTGAAACGAGAGAAACAAAATAAAACCGGAAATTACAGTAAACAATAAAACACATAACCTAAAGAGCGAGTCGAGACTTGAGAAGTTGATTATGATCTATGATTACTGGTCCATTGTTTTTGTCACTGATTCTCATGACGTTTGTTTTGTTATGTGGTGTGTGGTGAATTGTACAGTAGCAGCAGTTCTTTCTAGTTTTTGTCATTTGTCCTGCAACTGTTGGTGAGTGGGTGTAAATAGCAAACTCTAGATCCTTTAACTGTTCAGTCATTTCGAACACAGTCTTTTCCTATCGAGGGACGTACCTTATTAAGTACCTTATTACCTACAAACTTTCTCACGCACATACATTAGGGATGTACCGATACTGGATTGGATATCCGGCCGATGCTGACTCAAACAGCTGGATCGGGTATCAGTGACATTAAGGCCAATATACTGTATATTCGGTTCTCTGCTTACATACTAGCCTATATACATTATAGACTGGAATTGTAATTCCTGTTTAAGTTTTGACCAATTTGTTGCTGCATTGAAACGTTTCATCTTGAATTATAATTCCTGTTAATTTTGAAGTTGCTGGTGTATGATTTATTATTTTAATTTTAAGTAACAATTCAGTAAACTTTTATCTACGTATTTATTTGTCTTATTTTAACCCTAGAACACTAACGTCGGGTGATTTTCACCCACACAATTCTTGTTATGTGATTTTCATTGTGTTGCCATTGTCTGAGTTTCATGGGTCCTTGGGTAGCTTCAGGCTGCTTACTGATGTTATTAATTGTATGTTTGTTTCCCTCCTCCCATCTATGGTTTTTTCAAGAGGCATGCGTTCGGGTGATTTTCACCCGACTTTAGTGATAGAGAGTAACATATTTTACGGGTGGAATTTACCCGAATTGATAAAACTGCTTTTTATCAAGGATATTGTATTGGGTAAAATATACCCAACGTTAGTGATGGTGTGACTTATTTTAACGTTAGTGTTCTAGGGTTAATTACAAAGTTAGGAGAGCAATGTTTAAGTCAAGCCTGATGTTGCCTTACACTCAAAAGAATGATCCCAGTCACTTGACAATGAGCACACAACTTACTAATTAAACACTGGTATCAGATTGTACGTATACCCAGAGGTATTGCTATCGGTACTGGGACTGTCAGATTGGTGCATTTTTAGCATACAGCCCATGAAGGTAGGGAGCCCTATGCTTGTAAAGATGCAATTGTGATGATGTAATTGTGATGATTGACTAACACACCCACCTATAATGTATGACAATGTTTTTTCTCTTGTTCCACCCACTATCAAGTGCATCACGTGCCCCGAGGAAGAAAAAAAAAAAACACTAGTACACGTTCACACACGAAAGTAGGGCCTTCTTTGTTATTGTTAACTGTTTGCTCTAGTTTTGTGATTGTGGTCAAAACGGCCTGTATCCATCTAGTTTGGTTCACATCATCTCTGATCTGAGGAGATCTGTGTTATGTAGGTTAATACCCAATGCAATAAAACGGCTTATTCAGACACAACACACCTCTGACTGTGTCTGGTTGCAGGCATGTCAATCACTGTCTGTCGCCATTGTAATTTTCATAATGCTTATTAATCAGTGAAATATCCAATCTTTTTAATGGTGTTCCCAAAAATTTTTTGTGTTTGATTTCCATATGCCATCATGACAAATATTATTTTCTCATAAAAACTGCACCTGCCAATGTCGATAACTGTGAGTATAAAATATTTGCCAGCTAACTAACTGCCAAAAGGTTTGAATGAATATTGTTATTATATTCGTACATACACATACACTACTCTCTGTCTCCAACGGCAGCTAGTGTGTCGTTAAAGGGGGCCATTGTTGCTGATTAATTAATGAGAATTGTTTTGTTCATGGTAAACTGGGATTAGCATATTCATAAGGGCAGACATCTTTCAGACAGCTTTGAGCGAATCTGGTGGGTCTGTTTTCTCACTGTGTTCTTGTTTGTGCCCATGCATAACCCCGTTTGTTGACCAGAGTCCTACCCCATTAACTCCCATGATCCTCCATGTCACAGACGCAGAGATCGAAACACAAGACAGAGAGAGAGAGAGAAAGAGGCGAGACACATATGGCCACATTTTCACACTTGAGAGAGCACGCCCCCCGGATTACAGACTAAATTGGTCAGGGTTACAAACTGATTACCATGTCGTGTTGCATCTTTATTCTCATACATAATAAACAATGAACGACTATTAAAACATGCTGCACTCAATACCCCCCACCTCCATCCCAACCAGACTAATCAAATCAAAAGAGGAGAACTGAATAAAAACTGCAATCATATACTGTAAGTCCTGTAAGGGTGTAGTGTATTCTCAAACAGCAAATGCAGCGACATGTTAATGTTTTCATTTGCAGAGGCACATTTTTGGCTGCTTATAGAGGTATAGGTTGAGATAAACCAGGATGTTTGTAACCAGTCGCACTATATCTTTAAGCTTGTTGTAGTGTTTTCTTATGAAAAGTTTCATTTGTCATTATTCTTAATAATGTATCTATGCAATAGTCAATAAGTCAGGGATAATGTATAGCGAACTGGTTATTGTTGTGAAATAAACCCCAACAGGGCAATGTGCACCCTGACACAGGGTTTATTTCACAACACTGACCCACCCGCAGATCATTATCCCACTTATTACATGGCTACTTACATAAAAAAATCAATAATTTGACACAAAAATGTCCGCCAGACATCAGAACTGCACCCATAACAATGGTCTGTTATACATAGCAACAGTCTGCTATAAAGAAATAACAATGTAGAACACAGTGATTGACTAAACAGAATTAAGTATTCAACAAAACTGTATAATAAACGACAATATTTATATTAGCTATTCAGTAGCATTGTATATACAGTATGTAGTATATGCAATTGAGAAGCTGTTTGTATGTTGTTACTACTACACTATCTTTAACTGTGATATTATATTAATATTAAATTAATACAACTGATATACTATACTGTATTATATTAATAGAACTGCTATAGTATTCCATACCTTATCATATATCATCATATTATTATATCTTATACTATATTACACTATTATACCATATTACACTGTTAAACATACTGCATGCTTTTGCATTGCACTTTATATACATACATACATATGCACCATATCTGTCACTTTAACTTTTGCCACTTTACTTTGATTTGTATAGTGGCTGTATATACCTTGTATTTACTTTATTCTTAAGTTACTTATGTTACTTATGTTTATCTTTGTACCTATTCTTACTCTATACTGTACTACTGCTGTTGCTATCAGAGCTGCTATAACACCTGAATTTTCCCCCCCTGGGGATCAATAAAGCACTATCTTATCACTATCTTAACCCAACCCTGAAAGTGATGGAATAAAATCTATGTTTATGCCATCTTAAAGGGCCAGAGTGTAGAATTTTGGGGGATCTACTGGCAGATATACAGTGTATATGTATATTGGGGCGGCAGTAGCTCAGTCTGTAGGGAGTTGGGTTGGGAACCGGAGGGTCACCGGTTCAAGTCCCGACATGGACCAAGAACTGAGTGTGAACTGGTAGCTGGAGAGGTGCCAGTTTACCTCTTGGGCACTGCCGAGGTGCCCCCCCAGCAGGCCCCCACCCCCCCACCTCCCGGGGCCCTTGTCAGGAGCAGCCCCATCACTCTGACATCTCTCCATTGTTGCATGTTTGTGCATGTGTGTGTTTCGGGTCTGCATGTACTGTGTATAAGTTAACAACAGAGTGTAAATTGAATTTCCCCTAGTGGGACTAATAAAGGACTATCTATATATAGTATATACATATTCTTAACTCACTAAGTCAGTCAGTCTTCTGGACGGTGTAAAGGGCCACTATGACACAAAGTTTAAATACTGCAATGCTTGAAAGCTAAATTTTGGCAAGGAAAACATGTCATGGAATGCCAAGGAATCCATTGATACCAACCGTGCTTGCTTGTCACAAACGGGGATGAATCATGCCCCAAACATGCAAAATTGTGGCGAGGAAAAAAATTTCAGTTTTCAAAAAGGTCCCTTGATTTCTGACTTCAAGATGTGTGAATGAAAATGGGTTCTCTGGTGGTTCTCTCTGCCTATTTCATTCTAACCACATGCAGCTGGTGGCAAGTTATAGTCAAGTCAGCACACTGACTTGACTATAACTTGCTGACAGCTGTTGTTGCCTGTTGGGCTGCAGTTTGCCATGTTATGGCACGGGCATATTTTTTTCATATTATATGCAGTACCTGTGAGGGTTTCTGGACAATATTCATCATTGTTTTGTGTCGTTAATTTCCAAATAATTTCCAATATACAGTATATATATATATATATATATATATATATATATATATATATATATATATATATATATATATATATATATATATATATATATATATATATATATATATATATATATGTATATATAGACACACATTTTTTTTTTTTTTCACAGACACATTTGCATAAATCAGCATATTTGCCTACTCCCATGTTGATATTCAGTACTTGAAAAATCTCCCTTCAAGGTACATTTTGAACAGATTAAAAATGTGATTAATTTGCCATTAATCACAATGGACAATCATGCAATTAACTATGATTAAATAATTTAATTGATTGACAGCCCTCAGTGCTCCAGTCTGGTTATTTTATTTACAAGAGAACTTAAATAAAAATCACTAAATCATGATATATAATCTTACTGCTATAATAACGTACATGAAGAACACTGAGGTCGACTTGCAGTGTTAACCCTAAAGTTCAGCTGAAGCCTGTTGTGATGTATTATTGGGGTAATGACCTCCAAATAGTTGCTTTAGTTGTGTTAAAGTTGGACTGTTTTAAAAGTGTTGCTCAACACACTTAGCTGGGATGTGGAGGATATTTAAATAATGTGCAGTAAACTTGTGGCCTTGTTTGTTTCTGGTTGTTTTTTAGTAATTAGAGAGCATAACTATGTTCTTGTCCAGTTAATGATGCAGAGAACTTGACCGCTGGCTGCCTGATGGGACAGCAAAAGGCCAGGTTTGAGTGACTTATCTTTCTCTCCATCCCATCTCCTCCCCGTCTCTCATCTTATCTGATCACCGAGACACATATCTGCCTTATTAGTTCCGTCCATCTAACTTTCTCTGACCCATTATTTCAATATCTGGCCACACACAGACACACTCCTGCTTATATACGCTCGTGTCACTCATACACATGCTCATACATGTGCGCACAAGGACACAGACAGGGAAACACACACACACTCGCACACATGCAGACTGACACACTCCCCTACTCACCAGCAATTTGTTGCCTGTGACATCACATTGTGTGTTCAAGCCGTACTGGCACCGGGCTGCAGCTTCGTTAACTTTCCTCTTTAATGAGCGGTTTAATTGAGCTGTCTAGCGGGCCACCTGTCGGCCCACAGCCTCATTACCATACTAATGGACTGGGATTGTTGCTGCTCTGACAGCTCGGGCTGCACCGGCCAGCCCTAACAGGCAGAGAGAGAGGCCAAGTAGAGAAAGGGGACTGGAGGCCACACTGGAAGCGAAGGAACAGGAAAGGGGAAAGAGTAAAAGGTGCAAAAAGAAGAATGGATTTTGGTTTTTGGAACAAATGTCATAAAAACACCAAAACCAACAATGAATAGATCCTACTAAGTATTACAAATTATGATTAGAGCTCCATTGTTGTCTAAAAACTATTCTAACTAAGCTGTCAATAAATTAAAATAATTAATCGTGATAATCACAAATTAATCACACATTTTTATCTATTCCAAATGTGCCCTTAAGGGAGATTTGTTTAGTACTTGATATTCTTATCAACATGGGAGTGGGCAAATATGCTGCTTTATACAAATTATGTCTATATCTGTTTTTGGAAATCAGTTTATATTCATAATAATATAATTCATTATAATGACAAATATTGTCCAGAAACCCTCACAGGTACTGCATTTAGCATTAAAATATGTTCAAATTATAACGTAAAACTGAAGCCCAACTATGACTATTGACTATGACTTGCCCCAAACTGCATGTGATTGTAATAGAGTAGGCATATCTGTAAAGAGGTGAATGGTGTGTACCCATAGAGCCCATTTTTAGTCATATTATAGGTAATATGACCCCTTTGAAAATGGCCATACCAGTTTTTCCTTGCCAAAATTTAACATAAGTTTGGGGCATTATTTAACCCCCTTTGTGTGTTAGTATGACATGGTTAGCTTTAAAACTGAGCCTGGAGCCATCATAAAATCACAATGCGTTAAAGAAATTAGTGATGTTAAAATAAATATGCTTTAACGCATTATTATTGTGTTCACTTTGACAGCCCTAATTATTACACATCAATGAGTCATGCTGTTGCATTAACACACACTATTTATTTTGCCTTAATCCTGCATAAAGTATGTCGTCCCACTGCCATAAACAAACACTTGAGCACCAGTTGTTGAAAATAGTCCCCAATATTATATTATCACTATTTCCTCATGTTTAAAGTTACTGTGAAGAATTTTTAGCTGGTTATGAAACAGTCCCGATTTAATGCTGACGCCTCTATATGACCTACATGTGTAAATGAGACCATCAGCGAGAAGATCAGATATTTTTATATAGTTATTCTTAATGCTTGTCATCAATGCCACTGGGTCAGATTAAATGCAAAATCAGAAAAAAAAAATCATTAAGGTTCACTGGAAACTCCTTCAGCACAGATCTGTACTGCTGGGCCCACTGGAGGTGGGAAGGAGAACCAGAACCAGGACCGACTGTAAGACCCTGCTGTAGTAAGGTTCTCTAAAGGGAATCTGGTGCTCAGAAACACCGTCCACAGTGACAATCAACACATAAAGTTCCGTGTTGCAGCTTTAAGTACCATTTACTAAGAACTACAGCACACAACTGTTTTAGGAACTCACTGTGAGCTGTTTTTAATGATTTACCGTGTGTCTTCAGTAGAAACCAGTGGACTGGGTGAGTGCCACATTGGAACAATAATACAGACTAACATATAACATGTTTGTCTATCCATGGGATTTGTTGATGATGAGAAAGATATTAAATAATTGGGGATGTCAAAGTTAATGCAAAATCGTTTGAACAGCATTTATGTCTTCACGCAATAATGCAATCAACCTTCGATCTTTTGGAGGTTTGGAGAGGAAACTAGAGAAGATACTGGTATCATATGAACCTAGAAAGCTAAAGAATCCATTGGGACCAACAATTTCAAACAAGCTTGTCACAAAGGAGGCTAAATAAAGCTCCAAACTTATGCTAAATTTTGGCGAGGAAAATCTGGCATGGCCATTTTCAAAGGGGTCCCTTGACCTCTGACCTCAAGATATGTGAATGAAAATGGGTTCTTTGAGTACCCACGAATCTCCCGTTTACAGACATGGGAGGTTGATTTTTAAGCTAGATCATATGAAACTAGAAAACACAAGGAATCCATTGGTACCAACCATGTCATATCAAGGGGTCCCTTGACCTGAAAATGGGTTCTATGGGTACCCACGAGTCTCTCCTTTACAGACATGCCCACAGCTGTTGTTGCCGGTTGGGCTACAGTTGTGATTTGAGCATATTTTTTATGCTAAATGCAGTACTGATGAGAGTTTCTGGACAATATTTGTCACTGTTTTGTGTTTTTGATTGATTTCCACTAATGAATATACATATATTTGGATCAAGCAATCAAATTTGCACACTCCCTTGTTAATAAGAGTATTAAATATTTGACAAATCTCCCTTTAAGGTACATTTTGAATGGATAAAAAAATGTGTGACCAATTTGAGATAAATCATGATTGATCATGGACAATCATGCGATTAATCATTTAAATATTTTAATATTTTAAATGGCTTGTTACCATATCCATTTCCCAGTTGTTTTCTTTTTTATTTAGGAAATCCTCATAGCGTCATATCTAGATGTTAGTGTATTTTATTTCACTTTATGGGTGCAATATTACTTCATATTATTATGAAAAGAATAAGCTCAAAACTGTTCAAGTCTGTTATCAAGCAAAAGTCAACTGTTGCTGTAATCATTCCACCTCTACATACTAACCTCAGAGGTCCTTTTCCAGTGTGTTTCCAATGTAAGTGATGGGGGATAAAATTCACTGTCCTTAAACTGTCAATTAAAAATGATTATCTGAAAAAAATGAGGCTTAAGTGGGCATCTCTCAAATTCACCTCTCTACTATTACTAAGCCTGCTGAAGTCTATTTTTTTTTCTCAAAAGACTTGATTTACAATATGCTGACAGGTTATTATGGATTTTTTGCCCAATGATGCCAAAAATATCCTGCCTACTGACGCATTAATTGAGGACTACATACTAAATTATTATTCTGCACCAACAAAACAATCCCCACTGAATCTACACTGAGTAGAAAGAGTGAAACCCAATGGACAGTCTTCCTTTCTGTGTGGATTGTGTGTTGCTCAGGGTCTTGATGTGCGCTAATGTGACAGCGGAAAGCTGGCATGAGGTGATCTCAGCACAATGGAGGAAAAGGCACCACACTGGGCCCACTACTTTGCTCTTTTCCAGGCTCATATAGCAGAGACAGCAAGCTGAGTGAAAGTCAGCTCGAAACAGAAGCTGTGTCAGGTCTTCAACGCACTAATTCAAGTCAAAATGAGTTTTTAATGCTTCCCCAGGAATACTGCTGCACAAACTGCTGAGCAGCTTCCCCAGTTTTTGGTCAGGCATTCCATAAACACAGAACAAATGTATATTTGGTTGTAATACAGGACGATAACCTTGTGCTTTTATTGGTGTTGAGCTTGACGTTTCATTTGTTCCTACATCTAATTATCCAGCTTAATTTGTTTTGATTTCAGGATTCTAGGGAGTCTATTCCAGTCATGACGGCATAAAAAGATGAGGGCGACAGAGAGGCCGTAGAAGTAAATGAAAAAGGAGGCTAAACAGGGCGATTACAAGTGAAAGGCGGCTGTGGGGATGATGGACGGACTAAGGAGAAGAGAGGCGGGGGTACAGCCGTGGTAGCGAAGCCATATGCATTCAAGGATCCCGTGAATACGCTCCCAAATCCACACAGCCACATGCTAATGACGGCCACCATTTAATGTGTCAAATTCACAATTCCCCTTCGTTATTCCCTCTTTCTTTCTCTCTCCTCCGTGGGGCTAATTGCAATGTCCCCTCCTTTTTGACAGAGAGGCTGTTGGTCTGAATTAAAGGCCATATTGTGGCATCCGTGCTCAACATGCAACTCCCCGAGCAGGAGCACATGCACAAGTATCTGCAAACAGACGCCCACACAGTGCTAAACAACCACTGGACCACCTTCCATATGTAATAGGTTTGTGCACATTAATTGATGTTAACTTGAAAACGACGACTCTGTCCACATTGGGATGTCAAAACCCCTCCTGTTTCTCCTGTTTGGCTTGTTTTGACGTACACAAGTGAAAATGTGATGTCAGACAGCCGTATCAGAATAAAATGGTAGACTGATTGTTGCACATGAATGCATGTTAGCTAACATTAGTTCTTGGGTGTCTGCGTTGCATATCTATTCATTTACCGCTGCAGGAACTTGACAAAATGTAATGTAATACTCAGCCAGTGTCACAGATTCTGCCTTTGTTGAAGCTCAGGAGGTGATGCTGAATGCGATCCTTAAGTAAAAGTAGATGTACCTTCATCTAAAATACTCCACTACAAGTAAAAGCCTTGAATCAGTATGTTCCTTAAGTAAAAATCCATAACTGTCATCAGCAAAATGTACTCAAAATATCAAAAGGAAAAGCAGTCATTATTTACAATGGCTCCATTCACGGTGTCATAGAATATATTTTATTCTTTTGTTATTACTAGCAAATACATCAGAGCATTTTAATGTTGTAGTTAGTCAATGTTTTTAGATATTTGGTGTACTGCTGGGTTGATTAGTAGGCTAATATTGTACATTACTGCATCATATCACCTTTTTATGTAAAAAGTAGGGCTGTCAATCAATTAAGATATTTAAACATGATTATTTGCCTGTTTGTCCATCATCAGTCATCTATTATCTGTTCAAAATGTACCTTATAGGGAGTTTTGTCAAGTATTTAATACTCTTATCAACATGGGAGTGGATAAATATGCTGCTTTATGTAAATGTATGTATATATTTATTACTGGATATAAATTAACAACAAAAACAATGACAAATATTGTCTAGAAACCCTCACAGGTACTGCATTTAGCAGAAAGAATATGCTTAAATCATAATATGGCAAACTGCAGCCCAACAGGCAACAACAGCTGTCAGTGTGTCAGTGTGCTGACTTGACTATGACTTGGCCAAAACTGCATGTGATTATCATGAAGTGGACGCGTCTGTAAAGAGGAGACTGGTGGGTACCCATAGAACCTATTTTCAGATCAAGGTATCCCTTGACATGACATGGTTGGTACCACTGGATCCCTTTTCTAGCTTCATATGATCCAGCTTAAAAACTGAGCCCACTACAACCTCTGAAAGATTGATTGTACTTATGCATTAAAGAAATTAGTGGCATTAACATGAATTTGTGTCAGTCAATGTGGAACCAGATTTACATATCTGGTATACTACTGTGTAGATTAGTAGTATATTACTGCAACATATCACCTTTTTGAGTAAAAAGTAATTATGAAAGTCAATTAAATGCAGTAGAGTAAAACACACCTGGAGTAAAAGTATAAAGTAGCAGACAAAGGAAATACTCAAGATAAGTAAAAGTATGTCAAAATACTTTTACTTGAGTACAGTATTTATGTAAATGTACTTAATTACTGTACATCCTGCCATTTATGATCAGTCACACATAACAATAAGGATGACTGCTGCGATTTCCATATCTGTATGAAGCACGACAACCAAAACTTGAGAAAGGATGACAAAAAGGACACAGATGGTCCTTTGTAACATAATATTCTACATCCAAAATATTTGTTTGTAAAATACTGCGGAAAGGTAAAAAAAGAACCTAGCAGGATTTTAAATGGTCACGGTATGGAAAACCCCAGATAGCAGGTTCCTGCAGATGAAAAGGACTGATATTAATGTAGCACCATAATTTTTTAGAATTTTAATGGGAACACCTGTGTTGTTCATCTTTTATCTGACATACAAAATGAGCAGGAAGAATGAGCACACTGTTATAATGCTAGTGTTTTGGCAAACAGTATTGTCCAAATCAAAGTCAAATAGGAGCAGTCGCACAAAAAGTTGGCCCTGGAAATTCTGGCTTAATACTTTTTCTAAAGAAAGTGAGGATCTTTCTAAAATTCTGGGATATTTCTAGAAACTGAGCACATTTTTTGAAAGTCAGCAACATTTTTAAAACGTGAGAATATTTGTAGAAAGTGGAGACAGTTTTGGAAGGTGAGAACATTTTCTTTGAAAAGGTGAGTACATTTTTAGAAAGTGATGATATTTTTGGAAAGTTAGGACATTTTTTTTTAAAGCGAGGGCATTTTTAGGAAGTGAAGACATTATGAGGATAGCTGTAAAAGGAGCTCCGTTAGTCAAACACATCAGACGTCCCTCTCGAGCCCTGTTTCAAATGGCCGGCTGCAATGTTGGATTGAATGAATACAAACCACAACTGTCTTACCTTGACATGCAAATCTGGACAGAGAATTTTTTTAAAACCTAGCAAAAACAAGATTTCAAACTGAAGCAGTTGTTGATCACTTGCGGCTCCTACCGGCCTGTTAAGAACAGTCAGTAAAACATGTTTTTCAAAATTTGTGAATCACCGCAACCACGAGAGGTCCTTGACAATACAGTCATAAATGTGCACATAAAATATCAGGCTGATGGGTCCAGTAGTATGGTAGATCAGCCGCGGACAGACAGATACACACACGACCGAACGCATAATCCCCTCCATGCTTATATAAAAATGGATTGGCGCCATTTTGAAAGTGTGAAAGGAACCAATGCCATTCATTCTAAGAAAATATTATATTAGGAGTATTTTTTAAAGTCAACAAATGTACTTTTTCTTAAGTTCATTTATACTGAAAAAATGATGAAAACAATAACAAACATCTATAATAAACTTTATTTTGCCCATTAGGTTTGCTTGTACAACTCAACCCAGTTGTCCCGAGTGCCTAAATTTACTATAGATTACTCATTTCAACCTGTTGAATGCCAGCTGCTCAGTTCACGAGTAGGTGCACATTTGTGAGATGTGATCATAAGCATAAATAATGCCACCAAATTGCTAAAGCCTGTCTGTTTTTGCCCAAAAATGTCAGTCATGCATAAAAGGGACAATTTCAAATACAAAAACAACAAAAAAGTTAGCAGTGTAAGTAATAGTACTAAGAGACCCCCCGAAATATGAATTATTACTACAGCTATTATTGCAGTGTCGTACAGGTTTAATGAGAAGTTACATGCCAAAAAACATCTTGCTAAAGCCAAGCGGCCCATGTTTTAGATTTGATTTAGTCTGTTCATATGAGTGGTTCTTGCTTGAGACCTAGTTTACATTTTATGAACAGACAATATTTTGATCTGACAAGGAAACTAGAGGCAACATATACAAATATCCCTGTACTTCACGCTATCTAGTTGTTAATTTACCATTTCTAGCTTCTACCTTTATATGTCAGTTTATTAGTGATGGTTGTTGGATTTTATATGAGTTATGCCTCTGTGTATAAATTCTTCATAATTACTGTTTTCTTTTGTGTTTTTAATGGCTGGAAAATTGAGCTTTTCTTGAAGGGACAACAGGGGCAAAGGAGAAGAGATGATGCATTTTACAAATTGCCCCATATACTCACATGAATTAGTTAAAAAAAAATGTAATTATTCTTTTAAATTTGTCAAATTATTTCCCCCCTGTGCAAACATCGAGTGGCGGCACTGTGGTACCCCCTATTGCCGAGCTACCATCAGTGCAGGGAAGTGTGTGGTCCTCATGATGCGCGTCTGCTTGCCTTCTTGTGTGGGTGCGTGTGAAACCGGCATGTACCTCATCTTCCCCACATGCCTTTCCCTTTCTCCAGCGGGCTCTTGACTCGACGCCGTCTCCGGGGCCTAATCCTCTGATCAGCATGCCAGGCAAGCACCGAGGGGCCTGGCTGAACTGATGGAGGACAGGGGCCTGAGGTGATGCAGGGCTCCAGCCACTTTCTCAGATTGTCTCGGCCGCATACTGCTGCGGTGACGCCTCAGTTCATTGTTGAACAGGTATACAAGGACTACATCGTCCCTACACCCATCTGCTCCCCATCCAGCCATCCCCCTAACTGAAAGGTACAGAAAATATGACCAAGGGTGACAAAAGCCTTTAAAAAAAAATCACACTATGCCTGGAAAATGGTAAAAAATAACTTGAATTCCCTGGTCCGATGTGTCAGGTTCAAGTTACTTTCCAGACAAAGACCGGGGTGAATAGAGTGACTTGAGAGACCAGGGGATTGAGGGGAGTTGCTTGGCACACAAACAATTAGCACTCGTCCCTGCATAGCTTGCCGTGGCCCCAAATCCCCACATTTGTCCAGACAAATTGACTGGACCCCGGGTCTTGTTTGTCTAGCTCTGTTGGTCTGCTGGAGAGGGCTTGAGGGCAGCGGGGAATGCCCCCTCCATAGTGCACACCTCATGGGAACAGAACAAATAATGGGTTCTGGTCAGAAAATGAGTCTTCCAACACTTTTAAGACACATTGGTAATGCCTTTAATTCATCCTGTGCTTGATCAAGCATCTAATCACTGGTTACACCGTGGTTTGGCAGTGCCACCCTAATGGTACATGTCCACCGTCCTTTCCATGATTCCCATTTATTGTCAACGTAAGCAGCCGTGCAATGCATTCTGGTAGCGTGGTGGTGTGATTCAATAGAAGAGGCGTCACGATGGCCGCTCCTCATTTGCATAAAGTTGAGGTCTACGCTCCTTGATGCAGATCAGCATACTTTTAAACATACTTGCAACCATCCTGTTTTCATTACCCCCTTCCAGTGACCTCAGGGGGTTACAATTCTTCCATATATTTCTGAATATATGGCAAATTTTCACACTACACCTCTTTCTTTCTGGCTCTGTACAGCACGTATAATCCTAATTGTTTTCACCCAGGTGACAATACAGTTACATCAAATGTCGTTTCCTGGCAGACGAGAGCAGTCTACGCTTGTGACAGCACATGGTTTGAGCTCATTGTTGCGCTGTGCCCCCCCCTGGGTCCACCCCCAACCAAAAAAACCCCCGCCCAAAATTGGGTTTTTCCCAAAAAAAAAAAAACCCTATTGGTGTAGTGCAAATTTTTTGAAATAATGGGTTTCAGCAGTGCCATTTTCGGTTTATGTCTGAAAGGATCTTCAGCGAGTGAGAGATGGAGAGAGAAAATGAGAGTAGTAAGAGATAGATATACTCAAGCAGAGACAAAAAACTATAAAAACTGATGAACATTAGTTTATGCCAGAGATTCATGTAAGTTTATAGCAGAGGGGTAAATTATTCACTTTTCTTTCCTGAAAATTAAAGGTAAAATTAGAAGTTTAACATAAAAACACTATTGCACACTCACTATGAGGGTGAGTGTTCATCCAATCAGGTGCCTTGTGTCTAGTTGCAGCCCATCAAGCATCTAATGGGAAGTATGTGGGAATTTGATTGAACATAAATGAATTTAGCTGAAAACTTTTTTTTATTTATTTAGGTTACGTATAACTTTATATTAACAGCTTTTAAATGACTACATTCTTGTAGGGATTGTTGGGACTTGCTCAGGGCTGAAGTGGCGTTTCACAAAGATAATTTAAAATGGTCTGTAGTGCTATGCCACTCTTAATTTTGCTCTTAGATTAGCCTAATTTAGGGGTTTCCAAAGTGGGTGCCATGGCATAATGGGGCGCCTCGAGGACGGGGCCAAAGGTGCAGCAAGATTCCTTATCAGGTTTTGGCTGCATGTGGAAGATGGATGTCGATTCACTGAGCTGAACTGAATTTGTTTTAATCTGCTCAAGACAAAACGTCATCCTTACATTCAAATTACTGTCTTTTGTTGAGATACTGATTAAGTAACCAACTAGTCTACCAATACCAACAGCCCTTTAATTTACTGACTGGTAATTTCTTGGTGGTGAAAAGCAAAACTCTAACTGATAAAGTAAAAAAAAAAAGAGGGTTTACTAGTTTCCAATCTAAAAATGCTTTTCTATATTTAAAGTACAATTCACCTACATAAAAATAAAAAATCTTCACCTGACACTCCTGTGTTTTAGACTATTTTGTCTTCATTTGGGTTGCTTTCCCAGTTTTTTATCCATCAGTTAGCCTCTGAGAAGGAACTATAAATTGCAGTACCACCTCCCCATTTCCCCATTAAAAACATCCACAGCCAAACAATGGGTAAACTGCAAATAATTAACATGGAATATTTTATGTGTAGATACTTGAGTTCTGGGGTATTCTACAGAGATTCTACAGTGTAACCAGCGTAAGCCCTACTGGAGCCAACAACTCAAACACTGACCTAAATCATCCACAGAAGACGCCTTTAAAACACTCAAATCCATAGGATTTATTAACAAAGAAATGCAAACAAGATCATAAACTGAGAGGCAGCAAAGCCAACCTTCCCCTCGCCAGACGCCTCCCCCTTTTCTGCTGCTGGCAGAGCAGCTTTTAAGCACTTTCTCGCTCAGTCTACTTGAGCAATGCAGCACACTTGGGTAAAGCTACTGAGGAGGGAAAAGAGACAACAGCACTGGGAATACAGAGCCCAAAACAACAGTCATAA
The DNA here is from genome assembly GCA_947000775.1 of Pterois miles. Classification (NCBI taxonomy): domain Eukaryota; kingdom Metazoa; phylum Chordata; class Actinopteri; order Perciformes; family Scorpaenidae; genus Pterois; species Pterois miles. The sequence continues at coordinate 3,874,981 of CAMQGK010000637.1, read as the reverse complement.
GACGCTTGAGTTTAAAAACAGGTGCACTCATGCTGTAGTATGTGCTTGGATGACTACTTTGAAACGTTACCCTGCAGTGCTTATATTGTACTGCCATCTAGTGCTCACTGTCGGTGAAAACATATATATAAAAGCTTTTATTTTATTGGACTCTTGAGCATGAGCTGTTCTGTTTGCAGATTATTTGCATCTGAGAGCCACTGCCAGAGCGATGTCTAGCCACACTGTGGTCATCTGGTTATACTGGAAGGATTGCCCAAAGGTCTCTTCTGCTCTATTTCAGACAAACTAACTACTCAAGGACTGTTTGCTGTTGTATTAAACTGTGCTTGGTGTTACCACGGTAACCAGAGGTGTTGCCAAAACTACCACAACTTGACATAAATAAATAAATAATACTCTACAGGTAACAGCATGAGCTGCATTGCTCATGGTACTCTTTAATTGACCAAACACATTAAATTACACAATGTTACATTATACATACACATAACAAAACTAATAATAACTATACATTATAGAATGCATTAAAACCAACCTGTAGGTGCATTGCCTTTCAAAAGTTTGGAACCACCTCATGTTTTCTTCTTTCTTTCAATAATGGCTATTTTAAGAGATAAAAACAGTGTAATTTAGTTATACATTTTAAATAGTGGGGCTGCACGGTGGAATAGTGGTTAGCACTCTCGCCTCACAGCAAGAGGGTCGCAGGTTCGATTCCGGCTCGGGGCTCTTCTGTGTGGAGTTTGCATGTTCTCCCCATGTAAGCGTGAGTTTTCTCCGGGTACTCCGGCTTCCTCCCACAGTCCAAAGACATGCTGTTTAGGTTAATTGATTACTCTAAATTGCCCGTAGGTGTGGATGTGAGCGTGAATGGTTGTCTGTCTATATGTTGTCTGTCTCTATGTGCCCTGCGATGGACTGGCGACCTGTCCAGGGTGAACCCCGCCTTCGCCCAATGCCAGCTGGGATCGGCTCCAGCCCCCCCGCGACCCCTAACGGGATAAGCGGTTGACAATGAATGAATGGATGGATGGATGGATGGATGGAGGTAACAGCATGAGCCGCATTGCTCATGGTACTCTTTAATTGACCAAACACATTAAATTACACAATTAAAATTACACAATGTTCACATAACAAAACTAATAATAACTATACAGTATTGCATGCATTAAAACCAACCTGTAGGTGCATTGCCTTTCAAAAGTTTGGAACCACCTCATGTTTTCTTCTGTCTTTCAATAATGGCTATTTTAAGAGATAAAAACAGTGTAATTTAGTTATACATTTTAAATAGTTTTGACCCCAAAAGAAGATGAATTATTAAAACTTCTAATTTAGTCAATGTCCCCACAGCGTTGCCCGACAGAGGAGAATACTGTTGTAACAATTTTTCCCACAATTACCCTTTGATTTTAAATTTATTATCCAGTAGAGAAGCGACCCAGTGACCCGAAATCATTATTGAACCACAATGATGCAATTAGGTTTAAATATTTTGGGAAGCCATTTTTCTTTAGGCCGTCTCGATCGGTTTAAGCGGTGATTTTAGTCCACAGTATGTTCATCTAATATTCCCTGAATCCTCACACATTTTGATACTAAACTTCCTGTTTCTTGCAGTGACTGCTGATTTCTTCTACTGTTAATGAAATGTTGCTCAGAGGGATCTTTGTCTCTTTTTACCGTTTTAGTTGTCAGTCTGGTTGAACCATTGCACAGTGTTTTCTTCTCTATTTACATAACATGACTTTTTTGTATACCTTTCATGAATATTAACATATATTCATATTTTGTAGTTTACTTTCTACCACCTAAAAGCATGAAAGGTCATTCAAGAGTAGTGCTCTCAGCCTCTCTGGACCCAATCAGGCTTTTGTGGCAGACAATTCCAAACTTTTGAAGACAATGTATGTGTATTTCGGTTCATTTTACACTATATTTTGTGGGGTAATTCTGAAATGTGAAGCCAATGCAGGAATACCTTAAACTTCTTTCTAATAGCCAGCAGGGGGAGACCAAAAATAAGTCTGATTGTATAGAAGTCCATGAGAAAATTACCCTACTTTCACTTGATTTATTACCTCAGTAAGCACTGTAAACATACTGTAAGTTTATGGCCTCAATCTCTAGTTTCAAGTCTTCTTCAATGCAGCACGATTTTCATTTATTAAATTATGGTCCCATTTATAGCCAAATAAACCATAAAGCACGGTATGCTTTAGGGCGTGGCTACCTTGTGATTGACAGGTCGCTACCACAGCGTTGTCTGTGAGTTGTCTGTGTTTTCCTCTTAGAAATTAAACCCTTTTTTTGTCTTATTCAGTGGTATTGTTAGCTGTATTTAGCTCTACCCTCTCATGTCACTTCCAGTTGTACAAAATGAAAAAGATGGCAACGGCCAAAAGCTGAGAGACAAGGAAGGAACGCAATGGAACAAACACTGACAAGTGAAGCACAGGACGACAAGGAGGGCGAGGAAATACACAGGGTAACACCTACCAGAAACCAAGGAAAGACAAAGTTACAAGGAGAGGAAGGGTGTCTAACAGAGAACCGAGGAAAACAAGGAGGCAGAGGAAAGTCACAGTGGTAAAACACAAATGAACCAACAAGAACAGAGGGAAAAGGAGTGGTTTAAATACAGAGGGTGATTACACACAGGTGGCAACAATCAGGGCGGGGTAGACAATTAGAAAAGGAGGGAAAAACAGACAAAGACAGGATGTAAAGCTTGAAACGACACAGAGACGCAAGACTTTCAAAATAAAACAGGAAACCACCAAAGACAAGACACCAGGACCAGGACAGGGAGTGAAACACAAACAATGCACTAGAACAGAAACTCAGTATAACAAAACAGAAGCAAATGACAAACTAACAGAAAAACTAACTAACACAAAAGTCCATAACCGTGACATTTTGGAGTTTATGAAATAATTATGTTTCACCAAAGCAATTGGCGTATACTTGTAGGTATAGTGATTATTGTGTTAAGAGTTTTTTGCACTGAAAAGTTCAGAAAATTTACTGCATTTTATGTGTAAACAATAATATAACAATGTGTCCATGCAGTAACATTGATGACTTAGTGTGTAACTTTCTCTTTATGCGTCTAAAGTGAAACATTCCTCTGTCTAAATAAACATAAAGACATAAATACATAAAACATAAAATAAAGTTGTGCAGAAATGAGTCCAACAACCCAGAAATGAGTTCCCATTTTAGCACTTCCGCTTCCGTCGTCTAGAAGTCAATGGGTTTTTTGAATGTATTTTCAGTTAGATGACTGAAGTAAGGTCTGTGGTTAGCACAAGGGATTTTAACGTTTTGTTTTAAGACATAAAATACATTAATAATCACCTCACTTGTTTATTTTGAAGCTTTTATGTGTCTTTAGAAAAAGCAGTTGCTAACAAGTGGCTAGATGAGACTAAATGTCATCACGTCAACTCATCCACCTTTACAGCCTTGTTGTGTTTACTTATGTTCATGCAACCATGGTGTAGCTCATCTATAGCCTAACATTAGCTTTTTACTTATTGCAATTGCATTTACACTTTGAAAATTAAGTGGCGTTCATTTGTGAAGATTATCTATTATAGTATTATACTGGGGGCGGCAGTAGCTCAGTCTGTAAGGACTTAGGTTAGGACGCGGAGGTCACGGGTTCAAGTCCCCCATGGACCAAGACCAACTGGTTGCTGGAGAGGTGCCAGTTTACCTCTTGGGCACTGCCGAGGTGCCCCTGAGCAAGGCACCAAACCCCCAACTGCTCTGGGCGCTTGTCAGGAGCAGCCCCCTCACTCCGACATCTCTCCATTGACATGTATATGTACTGTGTGAACAACAGAGTGTAAAACTGAATTTCCCCACTGTGGGACTAATAAAGGAATATCGTTCTTTCTTTCTTTCTTATTAGAAATGTTTGTTTGCCACAGAGCTTAATTTCTGCAATAATCCAAAACCCAATGAAAAAAACCCATTGTCTTTTATTCTAGGTAACCAGGGTGATGCTAACTTTCCTGGTTGGTCTACAGAAATATGTCTGGAGTCCTCTATGTGAAGTATAATTCTGTATGGGATAATTATAACACCATAAAAGCAGCATAGCGAACTTTGACCTCTCAGATAGGGAACAAGCAAAAAAGAAGAACAAATGAGCATGTGGATATTATTATAGTGCACGCTAATATGAAATACAATAAAATAAAGCTATGCTCCTAGGTGTTTACTGAGTTGTCAGCTGTCTGAAGAATGTTTACATCCATTGAGGAATTGTTAAGTGTATCTCTGCTGTTATTAAGGGTCGAGCCACCGTCTCCGTTATCATCAAGCTCCAGTGGGTCTTTTGTATTTTTATATCTGATCCCAAAAAGACTGCAGATTTTCTTCAGCATCAGGTCGACAATCTCCTCCTCGTCTGAGGGCTGGGTAAGAGAGGAGAGATGACAAGATCATTTTTAGAGTGACTGAAGAGATTCTCTACTACTCACTTTAAGGACATATCATGTGCTTTTGGCCTTTTATCTGTTTGTATCTATCCAACGTAAACTGCAGCTGCCACAGAACACAAAAAGAGGTGAGAAACTGATGCCAGTGACAGGTTGGCAAAGTGATTTTCTGTTGCTTCTGTAGAAGGTCTAGTTGCTTGTTAGAATGTTTAAATATCATCTTTGTTTTTTGAGCTACACTGCATAATAAATATTAACTATTAATAATAGGGCTGTCAATTGATTAAAATATTTAATCACTATAAATTGCATGAATGTCCATAATTAATCATGATTAATCTCGCAATCACATATTTTTCATCTGTTCAAAATGTACCATAAAGGGAGATTTGTATTTGTATTTAGGAGTTGGAAAATATGCTCCTTTATGGAAATGTGTATATTTTTATTTTTGGAAATCAGTTACCAACACAAAACAATGACAAATATTGTCCAGAAACCCTCACATGCACTGCATTTAGCATAAAAAATATGCTCAAATCATAACATGGGCATGTCTGTAAAAGGAAGACTTGTAGGTACCCATAGAACCCATTTTCATTCACATATTTTGAGGACAGACATTAATGGACCCGTTTGAAAATTGCAATTTTTTTCCTCACCAAATTTTGCATGTTTAGAGTGTTATTCAGCCTCCTTCATGACAAGTTAGTATAACATGGTTGGTGCCAGTGGATTCCTTAGGTTTCCTAGTTTCATGATACTACAGTATTTGTAGTATCTTCACTCTAGTTATAAAGCTGCAATATTGCATTAACTTAATCAGCCCTAACAGAAATGCAATGGGTCAGAACTTTTGGTCAGCCCATTGGGACTGGACAAAGTTAGCCCAATGCTATATTGACCCAAATTGTTCTGTTTCAGGATATATCACAGATGGAAACTCTAAGCTAATGCCCATCGCTGTCATTTGAGAGTGCAGAACTCCTGTCAGACTGCAGGTGGTTTGGGGTGATATTTAACCTCCTTTGCCTTAGCTGGTTTTGTAGTTTCACATGATAGTAGAAGATAGAGTATCTTCACTCCAGCTTTAAAACTGAGACAGGCAAATCGATTATCTTAATGCATTAAAGAAATTAGTGGTGTTAAAATGCATTATTATCACATTAACTTTGACAGCCTTACTATTAACTATTAATAATTATGTCCGCTAGGTAGCAGTGAACAAAGCTCCGAGCATATCACCACCTTTTAGTCATGTTTCTAGCCTCCTGATGAGTCCGATAAGTCCAATATTCACTTTCCTTTTGGCCGTGATTTGGACACCTCCTGATGGATATACAGTAGTATCTGTCTCTTTGCTGAAAGCTGAAGTTTTCCTGCTGAAAACAGATGCCTAGAAATGAGGTCGATGAAACCGTTTCTACTAGAAGTAATTTTATTTTGTCCTGTTCTCAAAAACATCCTGGACAGGTCACCAGTCCATCGCAGGGCACATATAGACAGACAACCATTCACGTTCACATTCACACCTCCAGGCAATTTAGAGTCATCAGTTAAACTAACCATGTCTTTGGACTGTGGGAGGAAGCCGGAGCACCCGCAGAAAACCCATGCTAACACAGGGAGGACATGTAAACGCCACACAGAAGAGCCCCAAGCTGGATTCAAACCTGTGACCCTCTTGCTGTGAGGCGACAGTGCTAACCACTGCATCATTATGTATGAAAAAGTCTAGTGCTCAACAGACACTTTCACCAAGACAAAAGGCTCTTTCTAGTGGCTTTCAGCTTACACTGTAAAAAAAGAGCTCTAGCTAAAATATAAGTAAATGTAACTAGAATTAAAATGATGTGATCAACCCTGATATTGCTTTGGCAGATATGGGTGTTGGGAAACCCCTAACTAGCATATTTGTCAAAAAGCTTTGTCATATTACCCAGAGCATGCGGTTTGTACAGCACACTGTATGCCTTAAACAATATGCTGTATGATATGCATCAAAACAATTTAAAGAAAGGATTAGACTTTTATTTTGGGCCTAAAAACCTTGCCAAAACAATGACTTGTGATGAATGTTACCTTGTGATATATTTGCTCCTGGTTGAATGCCACGAGGATCGCTGAGAGGAGGAGATTGAGCACCACGAACGTCATGAACACAATACAGGAACCAAAGAGTAATCCACCCAGCACGGGGGTGAAGTCCAAGACCTGCAAATAGTGCATCAGTGAGACATCAACGCTAGTTTCAGCTAATCCTTATACATGCACATGGATATTGGTGAGAGAATCGGCAGTGTGCCATTATTATTACACCAGAAAATCTCATATATAAGTATTTTACATTGCAAATCTGTGAGTAGGGGAAGAGCTCATGTACCTCGTCATAGTTAAAGATGCCTATCTGCAAACTGATGATGGTCAGGAGAGCATCTGTCAGAGTTCTATATGAGGACATCTTCCAGCCATAAATCACATTGCACTAGAAAAAGATCAGCCTTTATCAACAGAGGTAGTACTAAAATCATTTCTGTGTATCTGGCCTTCAGTTTTGCAGTAATCAAACAGATCATTTTGGAGAAAATGGAGTGACGTTTGGTCATTTGTATTTCATACACTAAATTCATATATTGCCATTGTAACCATAGAACATGCACTGTAAATTAGAAGATTAGAAGTTGTGAATATATTAAAGACAACCTCCCAAAGCGCCACCATCACTTCTACACAATAAACCCAATACACATGCGCATTGTTCTGACAACTTTCTTTAAGGATACCCTCTCATAATAGCACTGAGGAAAATTAAACTTTTTAATTGAATTTAAAGTTTTATTTTAGACTTCTCTCACTTTTTAAAAAGTGCCTGCAGTAGGTAGAATGTTTTTGGCATCATTGGGCAATAAGCAGCATATTGTAATTCAAGTGTTCTGAGAGAAAACTAGTCTTCTGCACCTCCTCATTTCAGGATTTAAATAAAAATCTACCCAGTCACGGGAAACTTTGACCAATCACAGCTCATTACAGAGAGAGAGAGCATGCCTATTGGCTGTTCTTTCAATGGAGGCAGCTGTCAGTCACTTGAAAACTCTGATCGGTCAAACTATGCAGCAGTGATCAAATATGCAGATCAAATTCATATTCTGTTACTGTTATGCCTATTTCTCATGTAAAATGTCAGAAGCACTTGTAGTTACTGTTTTGCTGTAAAATGAGAGAGTTTGCTCCGGCTGGTGCTCGGATGATCTCAACATGGCTGCTGGGTCACAAATGTTCTCACTTTTAAACTGTACACTAAAATATGTTTCAGAAAATATTTTCGAACTGCCCTTTCTTGTGTTCCTCTTCGTGTAAATGCTACCCATTAAGAAGTGATTTAAAATCGATCCCCCTCCCCTAGGGAAGTTATTCGGAAGCAAAACATAGAGTTCAAACTTCTCAAGCTTTTGTTCAGTCTCCCTCCAGAGGACCTGTTCCAGTTAAAAGGGGAATTAAGCCACAATTTGCTTAGTTTGCTCATTCCAGTCCCCTCTCACGCACTCGCATTGTCGCATTCATTTCTTTTAACCTAAGTAAGTCATCGTACTTTTAAGACGTTTGTTGTTACACTTTAATATTTTTTGCCAATGTTTTAAGTTTATCCCAAGCAAATTGTCAAACGATACAGAAAATCAACGACTCCACTTTTCTCCTTCTCAATGAGCGATCCAGCCTCCACGAATATCAATCAACCGCTCAACTTCTTACTTGGTAAGAAAAGTAGAGACCTACTAAGGTCCCTTTTTTTGGCATCCAAGGGCAGAGCACCGAGTGAATCTCTCCGAGCATCTTCCCACAGCGCATCCTGCCCAACGCTTCAGACCCGACTCGGAGCCGACTACTGAGAAAGAAGAATATTTTGGCTGGACCGATCAATAGCTGTTGTCTATTGATCTTCCTACGTTGAGTAAACTCCAAACCGAAGTGTAATGTTCTTAGCTGTTAGGGAAGCCCATATTCTCTCATCACTAGCCACTTAATTATCTTTATTCATAGAATCCACTATTCATAAGGACAGCGACCATTGTTTAGAACTTATTCCACTTGTGACTGGTAGATTAGTTATAGTTTCCTCTATTTTTCTATAAAATGAGGTGGGCCCTATGGTGCAAACTAATTAATTAATTAGTTAATTAATTATAAAATCCAAATTGTCATCTTCATCTTCATCTTCATCTTCAACCGCTTATCCGGGGTCGGGTCGCGGGGGCAACAGCTCCAGCAAGGGACCCCAAACTTCCCTTTCCCGGGCCACATTAACCAGCTCTGACTGGGGATCCCGAGGCGTTCCCAGGCCAGTGTGGAGATATAATCTCTCCATCTAGTCCTGGGTCGTCCCCGGGGTCTCCTCCCAGCTGGTCGTGCCTGGAACACCTCCCTAGGGATGCGCCCAGGAGGCATCCTTACCAGATGCCCGAACCACCTCAACTGGCTCCTTTCAATGCAAAGGAGCAGCGGCTCTACTCCGAGTCCCTCACGGATGACTGAGCTTCTCACCTTATCTCTAAGGGAGATGCCAGCCACCCTCCTGAGAAAACCCATTTCGGCCACTTGTACTCGCGATCTAGTTCTTTCGGTCATGACCCAGCCCTCATGACCATAGGTGAGAGTAGGAACGAAGATTGACCGGTAGATAGAGAGCTTTGCCTTCCAGCTCAACTCTCTCTTCGTCACAACGGTGCGGTACAGCGACTGCAATACCACCCCCGCTGCTCCGATTCTCCGGCCAATCTCACGTTCCATTGTTCCTTCACTCGTGAACAAGACCCCGAGGTACTTGAACTCCTCCACTTGGGGAAAGACTCATTCCCTACCTGGAGTAGACAATCCATCGGTTTCCTGCTAGAACCATGGCCTCCGATTTTGAGGTGCTGATCCTCATCCCAGCTGCTTCACACTCGGCTGCAACCGACCCAGTGAGCGCTGGAGGTCACAGACTGATGATGCCAGCAGAACCACATCATCTGCAAAAAGCAGCGATGAGATCCTCAGCACACCAATCTGCAAACCCTCCTCCCCCTGACTACGCCTCAATATCCTGTCCATGAATATCACGAACAGGATTGGAGACAAGGCGCAACCCTGGCGAAGGCCAACGCCCACCAGAAACAAGTCCAACTTACTGCCGAGAACCCGGACGCAGCTCTCGCTTTGGGAGTACAGGGATTGGATGGCCCTGAGAAGTGACCCCCTCACCCCATACTCCCGCAGCACCTCCCACAGTATACCCCGGGGGACCCGATCGTACGCCTTCTCCAAGTCTACAAAACACATGTAGACTAGATGGGCATACTCCCAGGCCCCCTCAAGGATCCTTGTGAGAGTGAAGAGCTGGTCCGTTGTTCCACGGCCAGGACGAAATCCGCATTGTTCCTCTTCAATCTGAGGTTCGACTATCGGCCAGACCCTCCTATCCAGCACCCTAGAGTAGACTTTACCAGGGAGGCTGAGTAGTGTGATACCCCTGTAATTGGCACACACTCTCTGTTCCCCCTTTTTGAACAGGGGAACCACCACCCCGGTCTGCCACTCTTTAGGCACTGTCCCCGACTTCCACGCAATGTTGAAGAGGCGTATCATCCATGACAGCCCCTCCACACCCAGAGCCTTCAGCATTTCTGGGCGAATCTCGTCAATCCCCGGGGCCTTGCCACTGCGGAGCTGTTTAACTACCTCAGTGACTTCCCCTAGGGAAATTGACGACGATCCCCCATCAGCTTCCAGCTCGGCCTCTACAAGAGAGGGCGTATCAGTTGGGTTCAGGAGTTCCTCAAAGTGCTCCTTCCACCGCCCGGTTACCTCCTCAGTTGAGGTCAACAGTGTCCCATCCTTACTGTACACAGCTTGGATGGTTCCCCGTTTCCCCCTCCTGAGGTGCCGGACAGTTTTCCAGAAGCACCTTGGTGCCGACCGAAAGTCCTTCTCCATCGCTGCTCCGAACTCCTCCCACACCCGCTGCTTTGCCTCCTTTACGGCAGCGGCTGCCGCCCCACGGGCCCGTCAGTACCTTGCAACTGCCTCCGGAGTCCTCCGAGATAACATATCCCGGAAGGACTCCTTCTTCAGTCGGACAGCTTCCCTGACCACCGGTGTCCACCACGGTGTTCGAGGGTTACCGCCCTTTGAGGCACCTAAGACCCGCATGCCACAGCTCACCGCCGCAGCTTCAGCAATGGAAGCTTTGAACATCGCCCACTCAGGTTCAATGCCCCCAGCCTCCACAGGAATGCTAGAAAAGCTCCGCCGGAGGTGTGAGTTGAAGATCTCTCGGATAGGGGCCTCCTCCAGACGTTCCCAGTTCACCCGCACTACATGTTTGGGTTTACCAGGTCTATCCAGAGTCTTCCCCCACCCTCTGATCCAACTCACCACCAGATGGTGATCAGTTGACAGCTCTGCCCCTCTCTTTACCCGAGTGTCCAAAACATGCGGCCTCAGATCGGATGATACGATCACAAAATCGATCATCGATCTTCGGCCGAGGGTGCTCTGGTACCAAGTACACTTATGAGCATACTTATGTTCGAACATAGTATTTGTTATGGATAATCCATGACTAGCACAGAAGTCCAATAACAAATGACCGCTCAGGTTCAGATCAGGTAGGCCATTCCTCCCAATCACGCCTCTCCAGGTTCCTCCATCGTTGCCCATGTGTGCGTTGAAGTCCCCCAGCAGAACAATGGAGTCCCCTACTGGGGCCCCATACAGGACTCCATTCAGGGTCTCCAAGAAGGTCGAATACTCTGAACTGCTGTTTGGTGCATATGCACAGACAACAGTCAGAGTTTTCCCCCCACAACCCGAAGGCGCAGGGAGGCGACCCTCTCGTTCACCGGGGTAAACCCCAACGTAGCAGCACTCAACCGGGGATTTGTGAGTATCCCCACACCCGTTTGGTGCCTCACACCTTGGGCAACTCCAGAGAAGAATAGAGTCCAGCCCCTATCCAGGAGAACGGTTCCAGAGCCGAGGCTGTGCCTAGAGGTAAGCCCCACCAGATCTAACTGATAGCGCTCCACCTCCCGCACAAGCTCCGGCTCTTTCCCCCACAGAGAGGTGACGTTCCACGTCCCCAGAGCCAGCCTCTGCCGCCCAGGTCTGGTCCGTCGAGGTCCCTGGCTTTCACTGCCACCCATATGGCAGCGCACCCGACCCCAGCGGTTCCTCCTGCGGGTGGTGGGCCCACAGGATGGAGAGGAGGGGGTCTCCACGTCGCTTTTTCGGGCTGAGCCCGGCCGGGCTCCGTGGCAAGCCCGGCCACCAGGCGCTCGCTCACGGGCCCTCCATCTGGGCCTGGCTTCAGACGGGGGCACTAGGCTCCAGACAACATAAACCCTCAGGGTCATAGGGACACACAAACCTCTCCACCACGTTAAGGTGATGGTTCCCGGAGAGGTCCAAATTGTCATATGCTACAATATTGTATGTAATAAATTGGCGTTACTGTAACAGAATACAATCAAAACAGAGTGTACTGAATAAGAGCCAGAAAGACTGATCTTAGTAAAAAGAGGACGGTCTTGGAAAGGGGCAAGATAGGCTACTCACTGCTGTAGAATACGCCACGAACATGATCACAATGACCACGAGGAAACCAGATATGTCAGTCCAGGCCCGCTGCAGTGCAGCAGTGATCATGTTCATCTTGGGGTTCAGTCTGAGCAGGTGCCACAGTTTGAAGGTGGCGAGCAGGACCAGGAAGGCGATCAGATACTGGAGCACTAAGTCTGCTGAGGCAGTCTCGTAAAAACTGGCAAATCTACATACACAGTAAAGAGGTGAGCTATCACAAATGGAAGAGAAGGAGTATTAGAACACTGTAAAGTAGTGTCACGATTACAGGAGAATTTAGAGTAAAAAAGATACACAATATACCCCGAGAACTACTCATTGGATCTACTTTACACTTGACGAGTGCATTGCTGGGGACCCAAGGATATGCATTGTCAAATTTGCTGCAATTTCTAGTTATAAACTTTGAATAAATAAGTGCACAGTGCTCTGTGCAGCAGCGCAGGAGTTCAGACCTCTGGACTGAGTTGAGCATGTCATTACAGGCTGCAGCTCATGGATGCTGATATACTGAACTCTTCAATGAGCAGAAGCAGATAGCCTACAGGAACAGCACCACTCTGCCATTGAAACTCATATTGTGTATCTTTTAGCAATACGTAATTAAATCCACTGCAGTCAAAGTCAACTAATATGCCTATTTGGCAATTAAGACATCCGCTAAGTGTTGTTTCTGACCGTGAGTAGCCAGACTTAGGTTTGTTTTTGCCCTTCAACCATGTATTTCACTGTTTTTTCTGAGTCGATGCAACTTGCTGTGGTCTTGGCATGTAACGCTACCATGTCGTGGTGGGTGCATTGCTCAAGACCCAAGGAAGCACAGTGTCAAGTGTGAAGTTGTGTGTATTGCGGTTCTTGAGAAAACAAGTAGCAATACCACAGGCTAAGCATTCGGCCAGTTCACACTTGTGAAGGTGCTGGTTTGACACTTGTTTTTTGCACGCTCAACAGTACAAACTAAAGATCAAACCTAAGATTTGGCACAGTATATGCTAGTCTCACTGGTCTTTGTGGTTTTGGTAGTAGGTCATATCACGGTTCCCAAGCAGGGTCCTCTTGATGAAGACAGCCACGGCACTCCAGCTTAGTAAGATGATAGTCAGCTCAAGAAGGTTCCACTTGTTCCTGAAGTAAGCGCACCGCTGCTGCTTCATTAATTTGCCCTGCCGGGAAAGAAAAGAGAAACGATTGTCATATGTAACAGCATCCAGATTGTGTATGCACGACCATGGTTTTGTTTTCCGGAGGGGAAAGAAGAAGAAAGAGCTTCCATAATAACTCACTTTCTGTATAGCATATAAGCACAAGCATTTTAAATGATACACTTGTGAACTATGTTTTCATATACACATGCTTTTTTTTCTAATGAAAAGGTTGGGTGTCTGTGTTTTTACCTTTGCTGGTCTCTTAAACCTAAAGCAGCGTAAAAACATGTTTTTACTTGCTTGTACGTCACTTTACACAGTCAAGTGGTTGGTTATAGATGCTTAACGTTTTCTGCAATGCAAGATCTGATTTAATATGCAGCACTTCTGAGTGACTCCTTATGAGACTTTGATCTCAATCTCAATGCTCAAAATCCCCAGTATTACATTTTTTTAAGTGCAGTTATTTCTTTTACTTTGCGCGGCAGCTTGAGTCTTGCAATATCACAAGATCACACGATAATCCAGGGATCATAAGATCACACAAAAATCCATCTCGTCAGTTCAAGTAAGGTAACATCCTGTGAGGAGCTACTGGCAGCTACGAGCATGGACACGACACAAAGAGGCCACTGTTTGTTCTAAAAAACAATGGCGGCTCCTGAAGAGGTTAGAGTAGATGCTGCAATAGCATCAGTTACTGTCTATCAGAACTGGAAGGCATTTCTTCATTGAAAACAAAGCAAAGAACGGCAGTGAAGGCTTTTCTCAATGGAAAATATGTTTTAGCTCTTCTCCTGGCTGGCTTCAGCAAGAATTTGATTGACAGATGGTTCATCCAGTCACTTGGGAAGGATCACAAGGACTTTTTTGAAAGTGCCTGTCCTTTTGAAAACAGTTTCCAGTGATGGCTTCTCAGATGGTTCTGTGTAAACAAACCATCTGGCAGGTCAGGTTATTAGTTCTGTGCATATGGTACTGAAACCAAAACACAAGATTATTTGTGAATCCTTGCACCCAAATAGCAATCTCAAGTCCCTCACTGGATATAAATATGTCAATATATAAAACCAATTGTCTAAATGCAAAAAAAAAAAAAAAAGAACCAAGCAATTAATGGGGCTGGATGGACATTTATTAGCTTTCCTGTTAGCGTGTATACCTGCAGGAACATGTAATAGAGGATGAAAAGCAGGTATATGATCTCAGCAGCCATGACGAAGATGTGAAGACCACCAGTCGATTGGTAAAGACGAACACTCTGCAGCTCACTGCTGAAATGATATGCTCCTATAAAATCAACAGGAAATATCTTTTTAAACACATGCAGGCTAGCATGATCTCATTCATATAGTGTACTGTATATCAATGTGAAGGCAGGAGAAGTGAATAATAATAATTCCAAGTATCGCCGTGATTGCATAGAGAATGTGTTCCGCTTTTCAGAGGAAACCTTACCTATGGCTGTGGTCTCCAGCAGCAGTGTGACAATGCAGAAGAGGTTCACGTTAGCATTATAAACAGTGAATTCTACAAAGATCGCCCTTGTGTACACATCCAGCCATGTGTTCCTGAACAGGTATTCAAGGGTGCTGTAAATGAAGTACACAAGAATATGTTTACTGAAGGCATTTTTACATCTGTTTATTGATATTTTAGACTATATTGGTAAATATGAGGGTGACTGAACCGACTTTTCCTACTGAGCATAATTTAAATACACAGTTCAGCAAATAAAAAGAAATAAAAGGAAATTTTATCTTTGGTTTTCATACTGCATTTCATTTTGCTTATGCACATAGGCCTACCATAGATGGTATAAAGATGGATGAGATGCCACCACTTCCTCCCGCTATACAGAAATGAAGCCAAAACATCCCGGATACGGGAGCTGCCATCATGAGATTCTGTCATCATTTGGAGTCTGAGAGATACCCAGAGTCTGCGTGATATTGATTGGGAGGTGGAGCCGCAATATCGGGGTCACCCGCCCAAACCAATCGCGAGCCGAGCCCGGACGCAGCATGTCAGCGAGAGAGACTTACATCTCACCCCCTTTTTATAACATCAAATAACTCATTAAAACCAAACTTATCAGACAAAAGGAACACTTGAATATCAGATCAGTGTGAATCTCATCACATCACATCTTTGATTTGACATGTACTTAGTTTTGCGCATGTCCCATCCACTAACATGGAGGGGGAGGGATTTATGACTTGCAGTGAAGCCGGCTGGCTTCACTACAATTGCCATGGGGCAATCAAGATACATTGGCTTCACTTTTGGTGAGCTGTCCTGTCGTCCATTATTATATACAGTCTATGGTACATACCTGCTGGCATTTTGTAAGTCCGGGCCAAGCTCCGCTACAAAGCCACCTCCCCTGTAGAGCACCATTTGGCCCCGGATGGGATAAGCTCTGAGCTGAGCCTGTGTCTGGTACGTCCACGGGCTGGAGGTGCTTGTAGAGATATTATCCCTCACAGAATGGTTCCAGCCAGGGTCATAGGAGCCCATGTCCTCCACCTCCCATGAATATGGAGCGTGACATCCTGGTACAAACTGGAGCATGGAGCCCGCAATCTGACAAGAGCTCTTCTGCACTCTCAATTGACGAAGACGGGCATTACCCACTAGCTTGGAGTTTCCATCTGTGATAAATCCTGAAACAGAACAGTTTGGGTCAATATACTGTAGTGTTTGTGCAATATTGGGCTAACTTTACTCAATACCAATGGGCTGACCAAAGTTCTGAATCGGTGTTGACGTTTTTATATTACTGTTGGGTTATTTAGCCAAACTAAAACATGGTTATGATGAACAAGCTCAGGTTTTGCCTTAAAATTGTCACAAATCTATTATTAGTTGTACAAACAGATGTGCATGTATTGAGCTGGGCAGAAACTGTATTTGTATTAATCCTATATGTTAACTTTGTTAACAATACTGCATGTTTTAATCAGCCTTTCTGCATGGCCAGAATCCTGTATGGATCAACTGACCGTGGCTGACCTTGGTTTTCCAAGACAACACATCCTATACAATGTTGACAAAAAGACAGAAAGGCAGTGCTACTTTGTGCAACTCAACATGAACATAAAGTAATAAGAAAAGAAGGAAAATATGGAGTCATAGGTGGCTGGAAGATGCAGACAATATGGTCTACTGTTTCAGCCACCACATGTAAAATGGGACTGCAGTAATATTAAAAGTAGCCCACTACAGTCACTCCAGCCACGAGGGAAACTAATGCGTCTGAAACTGCAAAACAGTCAACCAAAAATTCTGTCATGCCAAAAATCCAACCGACTGTCCAACAGCCAGATCCAAGAGCCAGAGCAGATTGTGACCATTCACAGACATATCATAACCCAACGGTAATACAAAAATAACACTAACACTGCATCATAACAACTCATTCTCTTGGGTGGTTTTCTACCTACATTTGGTACTGGGTAAAGTTAATCCAGTGATTTCTTTCTGTGTGAATTCAGTATGTTTGGATGCAAATACAGTCATGTTGTAATATCTTTAAAGACTCATGAGAAGGTGGGATCCCTAGAATAATCTTCTTGGTGCCTGTTGCTTGCTCCATCTGACATTAGCCTACCAAAGGTTCTTCACTGAATCCAAAAGTCTAATCCAACCATAAGAAAGAAACCAATAAGAAATGAGATATGACTTCCGGTGATTGCAAGCGAGTAAGTAGCTACACTTGGTCGGAGCTCTAGCACAATATCCTTCAATATTGACTTTATTATTCTTGTTGGCAGTTAAACTTAAACCAAAGCAGAGTATCTACTGCAAGCAATGTCCCTGGATAGTTTTTGGGGCAAATCTGCAGGAAAAATGGACTTTGACTTGCATTTATATAGCGCTTTTCTTGTCTTCTGACCACTCAAAGCGCTTTACACTATATGTCACATTCACACCCACATTCATACACTGATGGCAGAGGCTGGTAGGGTGCCAACTTTGCCCATCAGGATCTAATCTAAATAATCATTCATCTCATTCACACACTGGTGGCTATGCCTTCGGGAGCAATTTGGGGTTAAGTGTCTTGCCCAAGGACACATCGACATGTGACCGAAGCAGCCAGGGATCGAACCACCGCCCTTCCGATCGGTGGACGACCTGCTCTACCCTCTGAGCCACAGCCACCTTTAAAATTGGCGAGACAACAATCCAAATGAGACAAGTTGTCTGAGGCCTCACCGCAATGTGATGACACGCTGGCAGAAGCAGCTAATGCTAATGACAACGATACTATCAGTCTTGAAGATGACTCGAGATTGGCCAATGCTCCCGAGGTAATAATTGCGAATATCGGAGCTTTGATGGACGTGAAGTTAGAGAAGATGTTACATGACATTAATGTTAACATGTAAAAGAAGCCACCAAACAAGCCCAAGAGGCGGTGGTGGCTTCAGCTGATGCCAAGTACCAAGAAGGTTGCTTTTCTGGCCAAAACTTTAAACAGCTTTTACGCCAACACAGTTTTGTCACACAATGACCTTGGTCTTATAAAAAAAAAAAACAAACAAACAAAAAAAGCTGCTTTGACATGAGGCAGTGTAAGTTATGAAATATTTGCTTGTATAAGAATTCAGAAATCACTGCTAAAATGCTAAATATTTCTTTGCAGCTCTGACTCAGAAATGATTTGGTCACTAAGATAGAAACAACAGGGCCTGATCGCTTCTTTCTCCTCTGCATGAGGGATACATTTTTACCTGGATAAACTCCAAAAAGGTTACGTAGTAGCGTTGAATTGGCCCAAGTGAACACATCTCCAAGAGTCATGCTGTGTGAGATCCCTCCGCTGAAGCTACCTCGGATGTGCCCATTCAGGAAAAAAGCATTTGGATCTCTCTGGCCATACGCCACCAGCAGCAACATCCACATAAATCCCATGTAGGCTGCAACAAATGGGCACATCAGAGTTCTCCAACGTCAACATTTCTGAAGCGGAAATACATTTCATAAATATATTTTAGCCTCGTATCACGGTTGCAGAAAATGCCATGTGGTTAACGTCATGAAATGATTGGTTAGGTTTAGGCAACAACACTACTTGGCCTACTTTAGAGAAAAAAAAAAAAACATGGTTTGTGTTCAAATAATAATATAACAACTCTAACAATGTAAGTTACGTAAATAAATAACCGCCCTAAGCAGAGTTTCTTATGCAGTGTTATGTAACAAGTGTAAACTTAATGTTTACTTTTGGTATTCACCACCCCTTCCACTTGTACTACTCATTATTAAACCATGTAACTTTAACTAATGGTTGCGCAACATTCTATGTGACACGCTCAGACTGAATTGAAAAAAGAAAAATAAAAAATATGTAGACATTTAACGTCTTCATGGTTTGGAGAAACGTACATGCCAACATTTTTTCCTGGTGTCTGGGCTGACTGATATATGACTCTGTGTTCCAATAAGCCATGACAGTATGCAGCGTATTCTCATTCAATGGTTGGTATGATATCTTACAGAAGGTTTTTCCCACCAAAGTCTCCAGCATCAATTTCCACTCCAGTCTTTTCAAAAGAAACCGCTTCTTCACAGAAAACTTTGTTAGGTTTAGGCAAGAAAACCCCTTAGCTAGGTTCAGGAAAAGATGACTTTATTAGGTTTAGGCAGAAAAAATACTTAGGTTAGATTTAGGAAAGATCGCAGTTAAGTTACGTCACACCAGAAGTGGCATAACTTAATTATGGAAGTTATCCATCAATCCATCCATCATCATTGCTTATCCCGTTAGGGGTCACGGGCTACAAATGGTGTATACGAACAACCTGGAGTAAGACAGTGAGCCACCATGTCCAATACCAGGACTCTGAAACTGAAGCAGCTGGACTCCAGCCATCATGAATTTCATTATTCACACCTCTGTTTTTCCTACTGTGACCTGCCAAAATGTCCTCTGAAAATCAGTTAATGGAAGAGCAGCCCACAGGTTTTAAGACTGGACATATATTATTTATATGATGTTTATTTCATAACATGATTTTTGGTATATTCTCTCCTCTTGCGAGTTAGAGTCCTTTCTATAATTGCTTTGCATTGTACACTGTGGCCTGTGAATATTTAATTGTGTTAATAATAATAAAATACTTTGATTTACGGCCATAGAACAGCGTTTCTACTTACTCAAAATCTCCCTGATGAGGGCAAAGGCTTTTTGTTCCATAATCTTTTTCCTTTTCATCTTCTCAACGTCTGCAGGAGGAGGAGGCTCATAGAGACTGCTATCCCGTCTGGCTATTTGTTGGTCCTTACAAGCACCTGTGGGTGAAGAGTTATTTGTTTGTTTGTTATAACACCTGAACATTTCTGATGATGAACAAAATCGGAGACAAAGGAAGTGTATTTTCTTATCTTTTACCTAGTTTTCTGTCATTTCTTTCAAACGACACATCTTGAAAATCTTCTTCATCAACTTTCTTTATTACAAGTGCAAAGAAGACTGCAAAACATAGCACCTGTGGTAAAAGGCATGAATATAAATATAGATTTTTTTTTTCCTGAATCGAATATTTAGCATGTACTCATACATAATGATCCCTGAAGGCAAGTTTAAACTATATTAGACAATTATGAAATTGAGCTAGAGAGGAAAGCCAGCTTCTTCTCACCTTCAATGGCTGAATGATGAGGACACTCTGGAAAAAGGAGACAATCATGGACACCAACCAGCTCACAGAGCGCTCCTTCCCAAATTTCAACCCATAAAGCATTGTGAAATATCCTGCCACAAAACTGCTTGCGATCACTAGCAGCCAGCTGACAAAAATAAACCACCAGGGTAGCCCTCCATGACAGCACGCCCTTTTCTCCTCATTACCATCACCATCAGTGCTGTCTGCAGGGCTTAACCTGTAAGGGAAAGCAGTGAAAGCATACTCAAATACACCCCTCTTTTGAATACGAGTGACTATATTTCTCTTGAGTAACTGAAACAATAAAACGCATCTTAAAAATATTATACCACATTGTGGTTTTGTATGTTTTAGCCCATAATCCACCATGTGCGTTTGAGGCTCATTCGGTTTCTTGCTGCCCCTTAAATGTGAAAATCAACATCAATACGATGTTTTTATGCTCAATATAAAGATACATCTGGTTAGCTTAGCTTAGCATAAAGACTGGAAATGGCAGGAAACAGCAGGCCTGAAAAGCTGCCTGGAGCAGTGACTTGTCACCATGAGGTGGCAAGTCATAGTCACAGCATGTAAACCAGAACTCACTGTTGTTATGTATCTGTTAAACACAGAAGATATACAGTAGAGGCATTGTTAGGCAAATTTTTCAAACTTTGGACAGAGCCAGGCTAGTTGGTTTCCCCTGCTTCTAGTCTTTATGCTGCTTTATCATAAAGACATTAGAGTGGTATCTATTTCTCATTCAACTCATGAATGAGAAATTAAAAAAGCCTGTTTCCCAAAATGTTGAACTATTATTTTGAAAATGACCAAACCTACTGCCCAATCTGCAATCGCATTCCATTCATTTCAACACACAAAAAGGACTAATGTGCAATTTGATTTGACAAATGTGGTACAAACCACAAATTAAAAAACTCCTGGCAAAGTTAAATCAAATGGTATTAGGCAACTGTTGTGGGCAGCAACCATTTTATTCATAAGCTGTAATTGCGTTGAAATGCACATACACAGTTAGTAGATAACAGGCTAACACATGCAAACCCACCAGTGGGGTTGATTTAATAAGACTTCTGTACTTGTGCTGGGTGAGTTCATCTGAGTTGACACTGCTGGATATGAAGAGCTGTTCCTCCAGAAAGCCCTTCATGCCCTGGACCTGCTGCAGAGCCTGGCGATAGGTGTGCGGGCTGGGGAAGCCAGAGGGTCCCAGCAGACTCAGCTCTTTGTCAATGTGACACAGCTGCCGGTACAGATACTGGGCTTTGTTGCTCTTCTTTTGAATCCCCTCCACTGTTGACGCAGCATGCACACTCGCACCTCCCTCTGAAAATGTACATAATTTTTGACTTGGTAAATTATGTCTACATTGTTCTTGGTGTCACTTATCAAAATTGTACTTAGATGTTGTATGTTGAAGGTGTGCTCAGACAGAAAGTGAAGCAAATTTTTTTTTGTCAGTCGTAAATTTTACCGCTGGACCATTTGTGCAGTCTATGTTTATTTATCCCAAAAAAATCAATGTAGTAATTATAGGGTGAGAGTTTTGTGGCCAGTTTGTTACCTGATGCATCTATAAAGTGAGAGAATGACCAACTAAAATATTTTATATTTCAGGATGTGGTGCATTCTTGGGAATAATCACTTTGGATCTAAAATACACAATTCTGAAACCAGGACTTTCTAAAAAAAGTGGTCTCTTGTCTCAGTTTGCCCCTGATGAGAGGTCAGTTGAGTCATACGTGGTACACCTAGTATAACAATTATTCCTGTTTATCGCTGAAGCCAAGTTATCAAAGAACTCCCCCACATTATGCCTAAAGACAGTGGCTCATATGAGAGAGTGCAGCATGACAGATGGTGAAACACCCTAATGTGAACCAATCACACCCTAGAAAGGGTTAAAAGTTGATTAGCCTATATAGGCATCTTTTTTTATCCTTTATTGAAGCATTGAAGTCTACATGGAGATTTACATAACAGACTGAGGCTGTAATCAAATTTTATGTAATCATAAATGGCTCAACTTCCTCCAGGCCTGTTGACTCAGATTACCCCACCCCCAGCCATTTTAACAAACTTGTATCATCCAGCTCAGTTCAGAGCTAACGTCATGCAAACAGTATACCCTAAAATTGTAACTTCTTAAAGCACTAATCACTTTCAAACTTGTCTGTAATTGTTCAGTCACATGAAAATCCTTGAACATAAAGAAAAAAAAAATCACAATGAATGGAAAAATATATTTTTGTCACCATTTTCGTCTATTGTTGCCTACAAGCGATGGGCCATCTTCCCCACAGGCTCAAATCACCCCTGTGACAGCAATCATGTGTATGGGAGTAAGATATTCCTTTATTAGTCTCACAGTGGAGAAATTCACCATTAAGCCTGTGACTGAAGTTTCTGAGCTCTTTCTGTTATTTCTGATCAATCTCCTTCCTTTTCTCCCTGGTCACTGTAGTTTTATGAATCAGACTAATAAAACTCTGGGATATGTGTGATACTTGCGCACAAGTTGAAGCCTTTTCAAGTCATCTTGCATCTTTGCATCTACCGTATTTTTCGCACTATAAGGCGCACCGGATTATAAGGCGCATTCAGCGAAACAAAACTTAAGTCAAACTTTATTCAATTCATTTAATAACTCAATAACTTCAGTAACTCTCAACATTTTTCAGTTGTAACACATGAAATACAAAACAATACACTCTCGATTTTAAGTGCGCCTTATAGTGCGAAAAATACAGTAATTGCAAATTTCTATTGATTGGTGCAATCTTGACTCAAATTAAATAAAGTTTGCTTTGCGCTGTCGCAACACACACTGAACTTTACTAAACTGTATGCGTCTGTTGTTCCACTGCAATTGACAATGGATTTTAGACACTTTCTTTCTTTCAAGCTAAAACATGTTGGGATATATAAGCCCAAAAAATATGTACTTCTGGTCTGCAAAGTCAAATTTGATAATATAATCACTTTTTGGCTTTGTTGTTCTCAAATTTTACATGAGACAACCAAAAAGTGTGCACAATGTGACTTAAGCAGAATGTAATGCCTGTGAATTCATTCATATTTTCATTAAAAACAAAACCCAGCGACATAATGTGTAGACTTTTCACTTGTCTTAACACTCATTAGATCTTACAGTGAGTTAATTGGCTTAATTTAATTGTTAGTTGTTTAGTTTAATTGTTAATGTTTTGCTGTAATGTGATAAAACCGTATAGGCACTTTGGAGGGTGCCTTTGTATGAAATGTGCTATACAATTAAAGTTATTTTTATGTATCCCCTTGGACATTCTGGCCCCAGTGCATGACATTTCCTAGAAGAAGAAGGTATGGTTTGAGCACATATCTTTGCATTTGTGTTCTTATATTTTAACAACCTAGAAAACTAACTTGGTTTGAAGCAGACAAAATACTTTTGGAGAGTTAGCATTGAATTCACCAGCAAGTGCATTTATAGCCAGAATGTGGACATACCTACTGGGTATCAACTCAAACACAACAACTAATGAAGGAAATCTGTGGAAACTACCAGCCGAGTAGAACAGACATTAGCTTGACAAGGGGACAGGATTGTATAAAATGTACAGTATCCACCATCCACAGCAGGCACACACCTGGTAGCTGAGGCTGAACGAGGCTGCGAAAGCTCGGAGTTTTGGGCTGGGCGGTGTCGCTGGTCTTGTTCTGTTTGATGAAGTCCTCCACCACAGAAAGGACGGCATTGATATCAACTTGATGTCCAAACTCGGACTCTGTGCATGGTATGTTGCTTTTCACAGTCTTAGACAATGAATGGGCAATTCTTGTGATATCCTGACAGAAAGAACAGAGTTGTTTTTCTATATAAAACTGCACACAATACAATATATGCAATTTCAACACACTATATGAATTTGAGGTTACTTATTTACATATCCATCACGTCAGAAAAAGTTTATTATATAATTTGAATTCTGCTAATTCTGCAGCCCTTTAAATATCCAGGGCATATTCTTTAAATAGCTGCCTACACCATGAAAAACATGAAGCACCTACCTTGATGACAGTGTCTAAAGTGACACTGGCATTCATATTGGTGGTGGTGGTCTGTGATTGAGAATTCTGTTCAAGGGCATCTGTTTTTTCTGCTTTGCGGACGCAACAAGACATCTTCCGAGGACGAGTGTTTCTAAAGATGCTAACAATAAGGATGTTTATAGGAAACATGATGAGGGAACTCTGAACTCCAATCATGAACTGTTGCCAGCTGAACTCAAAGTGACCTGAAACAAACAGACAGAGAGAGAGAGAGAGAGAGAGAGAGAGAGAGAGAGAGATATAGAGATAAAAGACATTGCAATGGATGTGCACATCAATTTTTAGATGTTTTTTTGTCGCCCTCAAATTCACAAATACATATTTTGTCTTAAAACACAATTTTTGGGCTTCTTTTTGGCCATAGTCTACTGTATAAAAAGATGGACGACATGTCTCCGCTCCCTCCCAATGTACAAAAGTGAAGCCAAAATATCCTGGTTACGCCAGCCGCCATTTTGAGATTTTCACACCATTTGGAACCAGAGTCTGCGCAGTAGTGATCGGGGACTGGAGCAGCGGTATCAAGGTTCCGCCCACTCACCTGCCCGACCCAATCAGGAGCCGAGCACGGCCACAGCTTGAAAGCGTGAGAGCGGAAGCTGTTTGCCTAGAAAGACAAAACAAATTACCATAATATCCATCCATCCATCTTCAACCGCTTATCCCGTTGGGGGGCACGGGGGGGCTGGAGCACGGGGAGAATATGCAAACTCCACACAGAAGAGCCCCAGGCCGGATTTGAACCTGTGACCCTCTTGCTCTGAGGCGACAGCGCTAACCACTGCACCACCGTGCAGCCCCATAATATCTATATAACTATAATTATGATCAAATTTAAACATGTTCTATTTCACAGACTCGTGATTTGTTTTTCAGAAATACCATCTTTCCGACAACATTGGTTAACCTTGCTGTTAGTGTAAATGTTCCTAAGCTAACTATAAATCTGTACAAAGATCTTTATATACAGATGTTGTACAGATATACTAGTTGAATATGTCAGTCTACTCTGACTGCGGTTTGTGCAAGTTAGAATCTTTGGCACTGACTGACATATCAGTAGTCTAACTGTGCTGTACATTGAGAAATCCGTAGTGCTTTCCAGGCTGAAGTAGCAGACGGATTTGTGATTTTTTTCTCCGTGTCCCACCTTTCTGTCACTTTGGCCTGGGATCTACAGTATAATGTTTTCTGCAAAGCTGAGGCGAGGCTATTAGAAAATACAGAACCAAGAGAGACATTCATTGGGAGGTTTGCTTGTCAAGGTTGAAAGAAGCAAACCAGGTTTGTCCCTTGTGTAAAAAGCTCCTATAAAACAATTACTGGCTCCCCGGTGGTGTAACGTGGTTAGCGCTGTCGCCAGAGAACAAGAGGGTCGCAGGTTCTCCACCACCATCCACCATCCAAAGACATGCTGTTTAGGTTAATTGATTACTCTAAATTGCCCGTAGGTGTGGATGTGAGCGTGAATGGTTGTCTGTCTATATGTTGTCTGTCTCTATGTGCCCTGCGATGGACTGGCGAACCCCGCCTTCACCCTATGCCAGCTGGGATCGGCTCCAGCCCCCCCGCGACCCCTAACGGGATAAGCGGTTGTAACCGTCAAGGGGATAGGGTTGACTAATTAAAACCAAAATGAACACTTGAGCATGCATCAGTCTGATGACAACTACCTAAGATGACAGGAACCATCTTTGGGAAAAATTGATTTGACGTGTATTTTATTCTGATGTAATTCTGACTTTTTAGTTTGGCCAATCCACTAACATGGAGGGGGCAAGATTTATGACCCACACTACAGCCAGCCACCAAAGGGGCGATCAAGATGTTTTGGAATCACTTTTGGGGAGTCCATCTTTCCATAAAGTCTATGAATAAAGCAAACAACCAGCAACTTTATAGGTCATAAAGCAGACTTGTTTGTTTTTGTTTTGTTTTTTTTTTTACAATAAATTGAACTGATATGAAAATGTGTTGTAGCCTACCCAGGTCCATGGTCTGCTCAGAGGGATCTGTTGGGATGCCATAAAACATGATGCTGGTAAGCATGGTACAGAGCAGCAGGGTGAAACAGCAGGAAACTCTCTGAACACAAGTGAAGGTGCTGCTTGGTGGTCGATTGATCACTGAGTACCAGAGGTGTCCGTCACTGAAATCCCTTGCAGTCTTCATAAAGAACAAGTTACTGAAAAATAACAGCAGGAAGTGATGGCAATGTGACATAGAACCACTTTAAACCTTTCACATTCAGCCTTTAGACTTCGATAATGTGTTTGAGTGTATATAATATTGCTGCCCAGTACCTCAATGCTTTAACCTTACCTGAACCTCTTCAAATCCATCTCTGTCGAAACAGGAACAACTTTATCAAGGGAACAATCACCTATGTCTATGGCCAGCCAGGAGTTGCATAGAAAATGCCATTTTTGCTCTGTCTGTAAATCCTGCACCATGACATTGCCTACATACCTGAAAAAAATGAAACTATTGACATGTCAAGGCTGTAGCAACTTTTAAGCTACAAAAACGTTGAGAAAGTATACTAAAATGACAAAATCCCTTGCTAAACAGACATCATGGACAATGACATGAAGAGAAGGTAATCATCTGCAAAGTCAGGATAGGAAGATATGCCCTGGTTTATGTTATATTATAATAACTTTTAAAGATGCATTTTTTTTAATTTTTGAAAGACTGTATTTGCCTACCAGGCAGGATGGCTCCCCGAGTTGTTGTGCCACAGTCTGATGCCCTGCAGGTCTCCCAGGGAGAAGGGCGTAGTTAGCAGGAACACATCCACTGCACCTCTCTCAAACACACATTTCTCCGGATCCGTCAGGTGATGTGGTTCACTGTTTCCCTCTGCACCCAGCAGAGTGAGTGCAACCTAAAACAGTTCAGCACTCTGTATTTTAAAAGTGAAAAGTCCCAAACAGAAATGCAACCAACTTACATGTATATACTGTACGTATGGTAATGAGGTGGGGTAGGGGGTAGGTCTGCAGACAGCAAGACCTCCACTACACATATTGTAACACAATCCTTTGGCTATTCAATGCAATTAAATTGGAAATGAGTAGTAGAGTTGAAACAAAAAATAGGAATAATTATTTCATTAAGTGGCATGAATTGCCCTTCAATAGGCCAAATAGTGTAAATTTGGGATGGGCGGATCAATACTGTGGAATCGATACCTTGATCCTAACAAGCTTTGTGCCAAAAAAGCCCTGAGATGGTCTTTGTCACGACTGTGGAAACCTTTACATCAGATCAGCAATACATCATCCAGAGTAGGCTCATATGGCCGACTCTTTTTTGGGGGGAAAACAATCCCGTGTCCCTCTTAAACGGGAACAGTGTAAAGAAAAGAGGTTGAGACATGTTCCCAAATGTCTACTTAAAACAAATCAGTAATAGTTAATGCCATGCCAAAGGGTTGCTGTGTGATTGGTTGCACCAAAAATAAATCCAAAAACACTGATCTCCAATTTGCTCCCCTACCATGTCTTAAAAAAATACATAATTGAGGGGCTTTATGGTGTAATTTGAATTGATTAGGTTTTATTCAGTGGTTTATATCATATAGGTGTTTGGTACAGTTCTGCAGCAGATGACATTCGGATGTCAAACAGAAAATTAAGAAGAATTCATTATTTTGCCACTATGCCTCTCTGTCCTGATTACTGCCCGTCAGCTCCTTAGACCTGAAGTGAAACTGCAGCTCCATTGCATCCACAATGCGCTGAAACAAACTGATAAGTAGCAGTCTGCCTTCCATTTAAAGACTGTATTCAGGGAGAGAACTGATGTTACACTTGTATTGGCTGATAGGAACTAGCTGTTTCATATATGCTTCACTACACCAGCTGCGTAGCTAGTAACATCCATGCCCTCTCCGTCTACCCTAAACTCCTAATTATGAAATGTTTTGCTATGAACTGATAATATATTTACCTGAGAGGAAGTGGAGGCTCCTCTCCGATGCCCAGTGCTGACACTCAACAGGTAGCGGTACTCGTCCACGGGGTCGTTGTCCTCCAGTACAGTCACCTTCACCTGCCAACAACATATAATTTCTTTTGAGAAATTTTTTGCAAGTTTTGGGTAATGTTACTTTATTCCTGAATTATACTCTGCTGCTAGAGTTATACTGTACCATACCTTGGTCGTGTCTTGAATGTCTTTTCGTCGTGCCCAAACAACGATCAAGAGATAGGCCCCAAAGAGTGACCCCACAAAGCAGACAACCACAGGGTTCTCAGCAAAAGTTGCAAACAGCTCAGCGGTGCGCGACGGGTCAACAAGGTTGGGAGTGACAAAGAAAGAGCTCCCGAAGAAAGTGAGGTGGTTGCAGAGACACTGGGTAACTAAATGTGAGGTATGAACACCAACCTTGGAAGACAACAACATTTACTGTCATTAAAGTTTGGGAAACATGTTACACATGACAGGAAAACTGAATTACTTACCCTGCATCCATGAGTCGTCCACTCCAATATTGAGTCATTCCAAAATTTACATGCAGCAGTGATGGGGGTGATTGATAAACTGGCATTGATGGATTTTATACCCGGACCTACAATGGGCCTCACTACAAGATAGTGCACTCCGGTGTTTCCCTTTAAATCCTTGGGGTCTAGTAGCCAAGTGTATCTCTCTTCTGTAAGACAAACACAAGTACTTAAATAATGTATGTCTATCAAAATGAAATTTTAAAAGGCAGTAGAGGTAAAAACATACTGTCTCCACCACGAAGCAAAGCTATGTATTACTAGTGATGTTCCAATACAGTTTTTTCCTTCCCAATACTGGTTCTGATACCTGAACTTGCGGTATTGGCTGTTAATGAGTATCAGCATGATGGAAAAAACAATGTGGTTATTATTACACTACTACATTTTCTTTGCTCAGACTACCATTCCTGCACTACACTCTCCACTAGTACTCCAATGTTGTTGTTTGCCATCATCACATGACAAACTACCTGCAACCAGTTCTTCTTCACGGATCTAAAACCGTTGTTGCCATTGGTAGCCATGTTACATGCAGGTCAACAGCACAGCGAAGGCTACTGTTTTGGAACGGTGAAGAATAATTGATTTCTGGTGACAGATGTTGATTTTTATTTCTGGATAATACAATATGGCATTAGACTGGTGATTAGACTGGTGTACTCGCAGACACCTGGTCCTGAATTTAGGACAGTATTGGGTGCATTTTCCGATACCGGTATTAGTATCAGAACAAGTCTGTGAATGTTCTCATTCATCCAGGTCATATTCATTCTGGCAACAATTGAATCGAAGGCAACTGGACTTAGATTTGTCTCTGAATCAGAGACAAATCGAAGTCCAGTGATGCCAGAATGTATCAGAACAACTCAGTTCATTACCTTGTGTTTTTCCCTGGTGAGGCATCTCTGTCATAGCTACATTATTGGTTTCAGTAGGGTAGTTCATATAACCAAGGATCAGTTTGAAGGGTAAGGGATCCTCTGAAGGCACCATCTTTAAAAGGTATATATTTGTGGCAAAATTCTTAGTGCAGAAGTGAGGGCATCCAGAAAGGCAAAGACAGTTATAATTTGAACACAGTATAATAGCTGAAGATCAAGATTAAAGAAAAAAAACTAAAATATAATTATTAACAGTAAGATAGTTTATGATATTACCAACTGTAGTGGCTGTGCTTAGATTACTAGAAATACATTTGCTACAACTGTCCTCTACTACTGTCAAAGTAGACCAAAGCTGATGTGAAATTAGAAAAGTGTTGAATTTAAAGTGTTTATTACACATCTCAGAATCTGAGATAAAAACATTTTACCTTTAACACCAGCGTAGTGTCTGCTGAAGGAAGATCTATGACCGTTGTGCTGTAGTTCCCCAGGTCCAAAACAGAGGTGTTAACCTGCTCTCCAGCAGGCCTTGGCAACAGAATCTTTAGACCAGCCAAAATGTCAGAAAATAGATCCAAATAACATACAGCACTTGCATACAAATCTAAAATCCTTTCTCCCTGCCATCTGTTTGTAATCTAATAGCATGTAGTATAATAAGCAGTGTGTAAATGGACCATCCTGCGTAATGAATAGTTTTGCTTTTGATGCTTTTAATATATGTCGATGCTATTTCTTAAAAGAAGGTATAGATTTGTTCCCATAGTAACGCTTACAACAAGAGAGTACAGTTCTTAGATGCTGCACTGACCTCAATATCCTCACTCAGGTTCTCCACCGGGATACTGGAGCCATCTTTTCCTGTGAGGGATAGACTACCTATTTGGCCGCTGATGTTCCCTCTCTCATTCCATGAGAATGGGTTTTTGTCTGCACTTAGCATCTGTAAATATAATTAAAGAGTAAAGTAGGTTTAAACCTCAATAGCAGGTCAGACACTATGGGAAGTCAAGAGAAACACAGGGTCTACATGCATAGCGTTCTTTGCAAAATACTGGAACCTGCACACGCTGAATTACCAGGTCTTTTACTTTCTCTGACTGGGTTAAAATGCAATGTGTGCACATCACAGATGATGAACAACGGCATTAAAATGTGGGTTTGTGGGTAAAACAGGTAAAACCTGAGACTAATGTATGCTGGAGTTTGGTGAGTGGGGCTGCAGCTATGCGAGGGAGCTGAACTGACACGAACTGAACAGGGAGTGGATAACATATTTCTCATATCCACAGGTCTGCATTGACAAGAAAATACATCAGTAATAATGTTGAATATTTCTAAAAAATATTAAAATATAGTTAAACAAACTCATGAACTAATTAAGAACCTTAATAACCCAAATTTGTGATTTTGACATTGGGCTATATGAATAAAATTGACTTGACTTAAATACAAGCATGTGACAAATAAACATATTCATCACTTACTCGTACATCCACTGGTTCATCTGAAGGTAAGGTATCAGAGATTAGTGTTGGGAGAGAAAATGTGGGGCTGGAACTGTTGGGAATGTTTATCACCTCTGTGTGCAAACTTCCTGGTTTCACTCTGAGGGAAGATATATAAAGACACTCATATAAGTTAGTTGGTTCAATTGCTGGTTATTGGTCAGTTGTAATTTTTTCAACTTTAGTTTGCTTGTGTTTTACACTAGAACTACTCAGCCTGTTCTCATTCCCACTGCTGCACAAGGTTCCCTTTACAGTTGGTATGAAATGCACCAGGCATTCCATTAATTCTACTATAACAACCAATGCTCTAAGAAAGGGTGGCAGGAGTGTGGTGATGTAGTTATAACAGTGAAAGGAAACACACTGAGCGGGTGGGAGGGAAGATGGATGGGTCCAACAAACTCAAGGCTTTCATCATGTGTTCACAACATTCTGTGTCACTTTCATTGTACATAGTAGTTTTAAGCCCAACCACATATTTCTTATCTAAACCTAACTATAGTGGTTTTGTTGACGCAAAGGGGCCAAGGAGCGTGACGCCAAGGACGAGCCATGACGCCAAGGGGCAAAACCAGCAGAGATTCCAGGAAGTTACTGCTACGGGCCAAAAAACAGTCCAGCACATAAACGCTTGTTGTAAAATGTTAGTTGGTGCTTTAGAGGTGCTGGCAGGAAGATTTTACTGCCTTCAGACAGGGCTAGGTTAGACATTTTGACAAACTATCTACAGCTTGTGGCTGAAGAGAAACTTACCTTTTAACAAACACACCAATATGAGCTTGTTGGATGATAGTTGGCCCATCGTTCGCATTTTTAAAAGCTAATAGTGCACTCTGTATATCGCTCAGTGCACGCAGAAGGGCCACAGAGATGTTTTTCTGCAAAGGGTAACACAAAGTATTTAAGGGAGAGGTTGTTTCATTTTGCTCAGTCATCTGCAAATATACACTGCCATTCAGACAGGATGGATATTCCAGGATGAGTGATGAATCACTGGTCATGCTCCTGGTCCTTGAACACATCTTTACTGAGAAAGGTTTAGCCCAAGTGGTTCATTATGGACACAACATATTTCGCAAGGATACGGCCAGAGGCTACAAATAAATCATTGTGCCCTCTTTTATACATGTGGTAACTACTCTTAAAGGTTGAAGAAGTAAATCCCGTTAGTGTAGGCCTTTAGGTAAAACACTTACATTTGAGGAATAGTGCAGGATATTGCTTACACCTTCCACAATGGTGCTGGCTGCAGTGTATACGTCATTGATGTTTTCTTCATTTTTGATCACATCCATGTGGAGGAGAGATGAGCTGAGTGTTGAAAACAATACTGAAGCCTCTTCCTGGAGGTGGGAATCAGTTCTCACAATCACTAACACATTCTTGCGAGGACTATACCGTAAGTAACCATTTCTTTTGTTACCAGACCTCTAATATCCTGCCTCAAATACACATACAAATTACAGGGGGGGAAACCCCCCCCTCCGTTTTTTTTTATTAAAAAAAAATAAAAAAAAAAAAGAACAGCACTTTTTTTTTTCCCCCTCTTTTATTCCCCCTTTTTTTTTGGTTTTTACTCAGTGTGGGGTTGACTGACAGTACCTGAGCAGAGGCGCTGAGCTCAGTGCCTTTCTGGACGACGGCAGCAAGTCCTCCAGCTATCACCTGAACTTCCCCTGGCGTGTTGGTGGGAGATTTTTGTACTGTGCCAATCATTATGGCCATCATCTTCTCACGAAGCTTCAACAAACAAACGCATTAAATCATTATGATTTGTAGCATTTTGTAGTTCCAGTGTAACAGCCAAGTGTTCTAAGTCACTGCGCTGGCGACCAAAAAGTAATGTTAATATCTTTTTTACAACACTGAATGTGACATTAGTTCCTCATCCTCTGAACCTCACAGGGTGGTGAGTATAACACACAAGCTGCAACACCTAAGTCACACTGCCTCTCTGAACTTACTAATACTTTATATACTTTTTTTTTTTTTTATCTTTAATTTTTTTTTTTTTAACTATAATTCATACTTTAATCTTTCTTACATAACATTTTTTATATCACATACTACTACTAGATTTTGTGAAAATCTTGATATTGGTTTAGAGACAATGGCATGATTGAATAGCTAGCTAGTCTTGTTGTTACACATACTGTAATATAATATAATAATATAGTGTATATAATATAATATATAGTATATAATATATTGAGTTTTTCAATCCCATACAGTGTTATTGATTTAGGTTCAGCCTATTTACTGGAGTAGTGAACAACATTTCCATTGCATATCCCTCAAGGGATGGTATTGTTCCAGGGGGTAGCAAACCTTCAGGTGTTATCAGGAAAACAAAGTTATGGTTAGTGAAAAATTTTACTTTTTGGTTAATGACAAAAGTTAATGACAAGTGCAAATGGTATAAGTAGGATAATGCCCTTTAGGATGTACATAATCAGAAATTAATGGACTTCAGGTACTGGCCTCCTGTTGTCCATTAATTCCTGATAATAAACACCTCATTGGGCATTATCATGACTTGTAGCTACCAGCTCAATCTCCCCAATTAATTGCCATATTATCAATGAGTGCATTTTGTGCACTAGTATCCTGGTTATGATCAGGTTTTTGGAGTATCCTGCTCATGTGTGCATGTAATCTCGATATCCTTGTTTTGAGAAACCTGGATATGCTACCTGGAGAGCTTTGATAGGAACTAGGATACTGTGGCAACACCTTATCCAGGACATTATTGGTTGGTATAGAACTTACTGGCTGAGATGGTGAGAAATCAATACACAACTGCACACAGATGATCAGAAACAAGGATACTATTATATTATTAATTAATCAGTTATTGACACAAGGGTAGGAGTAACCAGGTTTCTCATGTTCCATGTAAAGACCATATCCAAATAAGATCAAAACCAGGATAAGGCTCAGAACTGGGTGCTAATTAGCATGGGACTATCCAGTGTTGCTTTATGCCTTGCCTTCAAGTCACTTGTACCTGTACCCAAACACAACCTGAATGTAAAATATCCTGCCTGCATCTTTTTCATGCCCTAATTCCTGCTTAGCCATGGACTCTGTTGCTTCTTTTGGGACTTTTCATGTACCTTAATTTAATCAATGAATCCCTGAACTGTTCCTGTCTGCCTCCATTGACTGTATTGATCAGCCATGATCACTAGGGTTGGTTTTAGGGGTACCGTCTTTTTCGCACTATAAGCCGTACCGGATTATAAGGTACACTATCAATGAACGTGTCTATTTTCATGCATAAGGCGCTCTCGTCATTATCCGAGTCAGTTTTGTTGCTGTTACTTAGCTGCTCAGTGATGATTCCGGCCTTTGTGAAAGCTTGGCTCAGGCATCCACAATCCATTGGCAGATAGTAGAGTAACTTGCCCGGCGTTGCCTCCCTGTCTTGGTGAATGTGTGTTCACCTTCTGTAATCCAACATTCCCACGCAGCTCGCAATTTAACTTTGAATGACCTGTTGACGCAATATCTACCAGTTGGAGTTCTTTAGTTAATCCACCCGGAATGATGGCAAGCTCCGAATTAGTTTTCTTCACTTGGATTTTGACAGTGTCGGTGAGATGGGCGCGCATGGAGTCCCAGATCAATGGGGATGGAGAGTTGTGGAAAAAAAAACATTCAGTCTCTTAACATAAATCTCCGACAATCCATCCAGCGGAGATGCTTCGTAGCTTACCAAAGTCGTAATAAAACATTTTGACAGATTTTTGAGCACCCTGTACCACACAAAATTGGTTTGAGGTCAGTAAGCACAACCACAGTTGATACATAAGGTGCACCGGATTATAAGGCACACTGTCGATTTTTGAGAAAATTGAAGGATTTTAAATGTACCTTATAGTGCGAAAAATACGGTAATTAAATTCTTTATGAACAAAATTCATTGCTTCTGATGAACCTCTGACCACACCTACGGTCACAGCTAGGTGTGGTCTGTCATACTTGTGACAACGCCCAACTTTGAGTCAAATCCTGTCCAGGCTGTAAAGCCTCCTGAGGCAAATTTGTGATTTTGGGCTATACAAAAAAAAAAAATTGACTTGACTATTTGGGCATTACTGGTGGATGGGGGAGAAGTCATGAACTCAAGTGTCAAACATTTGACATTGGCCCAGGGTTGTTGCTTCCAGTGTAAATCAGTGAACTTCTTGGATCGATCTGTGCCGCCTACTTGTTTGGCTGTACAGACATTTTTGTAGTGCAAGGGTGCATTTACCTTTTGCCTTTCAGCTTTTTTTGATTCATCAGATTGACCGTTCAGTTTGTCGGACACAGAATTGAAGATCTGTCCCACAGTTTCTCCTGACAGCAGGCCTCGTTCTTTTATCTGAGCCACAGCATTCTCCACGGTAGCCTTAAGATCATCTACTGAAGAGCTGGTGGCCGCTGTGGAATCCAGCACCTGAGGAGAAAAAGCCATGTTGTTACTGCTGCGTACAGGAAGATTTGAGCATTTCCAAGAGTCTTATTCTGTTAGTACCCTAATTTTTAGCATATTTTTGACAAACCTTTGCAGTTATAGTAGTACTAGCTACAAAACTGCTATTTTTCGCAGTTGCTGTGATAACCAGATTGTTGTTGGAACTGCTGTCTCCAAGAGGAAGGAAGACAAACTTCACCACAGTGTTATCACTGCAACGCAGATGCTTACCTGACGGTTTTCAAACAAGAAAATATTAGATTAATCGATTTCTGCAAGAGTACTCTAAGAGTTATTATATGGCAACATAAGTTTAGATCAATCAGTTCTTTTATCACAGAAACATTTTCTCACCTGGATTACTTACCTTTATAAGTCTTAAAACAATACCGGCAGTTGGAACACGGTATTTCAGTATTGCATGTTATAGTGAAAGCATCAAGGATTGTTCCACTCTGCGGTGATATGCTACACTTAAGGCTGTCAAAATTGTTGGTGGTTGTTGGCAGGGATGTATCACCAATGTTAGCAGTGGTAGGTGTGGTAGGGGTGTCACTAATAGAGCCAGGCGATGTCAAGGTAGGACTAGTGGTGGTAGGGGTAGTAGTGGTGTCACCAATCGAGCCAGGTGATGTAGAGGAAGGACCAGCAATAGAAGGTGTGGTAATGGTGACACTATTAGTGCCAGGGGATGTGGCGGCAGCACCTGTTGTGGTAAGGGTAGCAGTGGTGACACTATTAGTGCCAGGGGATGTGGAGGCAGCACCTGTTGTGGTAAGGGTGGTAGTGGTGACACTATTAGTGCCAGGGGATGTGGAGGCAGCGCCTGTAGTGGTAAGGGTGGTAGTGGTGACACTATTAGTGCCAGGGGATGTGGAGGGAGCGCCAGTAGTGGTAGGAGTGGTAGTGGTGACACTATTAATGCCAGGGGATGTGGAGGCAGGACCAGTTGTGGTAGGGGTGGTAGTGGTGACACTATTAGTGCCAGGGGATGTGGAGACAGCACCAGTAGTGGTAGGAGTGGTAGTGGTGACACTATTAATGCCAGGGGATGTGGAGGCAGGACCAGTTGTGGTAGGGGTGGTAGTGGTGACACTATTAGTGCCAGGGGATGTGGAGACAGCACCAGTAGTGGTAGGAGTGGTAGTGGTGACACTATTAATGCCAGGGGATGTGGAGACAGCGCCAGTAATGGTAGGAGTGGTAGTGGTGACACTATTAATGCCAGGGGATGTGGAGGCAGGACCAGTAGTGGTAGGAGTGGTAGTGGTGACACTATTAGTGCCAGGGGATGTGGAGGCAGGACCAGTAGTGGTAGGAGTGGTAGTGGTGACACTATTAGTGCCAGGGGATGTGGAGGCAGCACCAGTAGTGGTAGGAGTGGTAGTGGTGACACTATTAGTGCCATGGGATGTGGAGGCAGCACCAGTAGTGGTAGGAGTGGTAGTGGTGACACTATTAATGCCAGGGGATGTGGAGGCAGGACCAGCGATGGTTGTTGTTTTTTCATCACTGTCTTCATCTTCATCTGAATCTGAATCTGAATCTGAATCTCTGTTAGTAGATGATGATGTCTTTATGATGTATGTTGTGTAAAGAGGTACGACATCCGCTTTGGTATAAAAGGAAAAGGACAATGTGAAGTGTATTATTTCCAATAACACAATGTGCTATTTTGCAATAAAAGAAGTTTGTTAAACTTGATTAAACAGTCAAAAATGCTGAAACGCCAGCAGCAATAAAATCTTTTAAATTGAAATAGTACTGGTGGTTCTGCCATGGTCTGGAATTAATTTCCATGCATGAATTAAACACTGTCCCTCAGTTAACTAAGAATATACATGAGAAAACTACTCTCATCATTAATACTGCATTACCTCTGTATTTTTGAACCACTGGCACAAATTAAGAATTGATCTGAACCCAGAGCAACACAAGATAATTCACAGAGCAGCATTAACGTGATTTTGCTGACTGACGTATACGTACCAGACGTTATCACCACAGTCACGTCCCGACTTTTAGATTTGGCAGATTTAAGAATTTCACGGCTTACGGTGTACTGAGTCCCACCGTCTTGTTTATTTACAAGTGGTCTTGTATTTGCCTTTTTGTAGCAGTCTTTTTCTGTCTCATCCTGTTAAACATTGAATTTCCTTAAGTCAATGGCATTCCTTTTTTTTTTTTTTAACAATATGTAACAGTAGCTGATCTTTCAGTACCAAATAATTCAATATGAATTTAACAGACTTACTGGCCAGTCCTTGTGGTCCCTTGGGTCCTTAATATTCCACACAATTGGTGGACACTGTGCTTGTGATTCACAAGCCATTTTAATTTTTGCATCCGTGTCCCCCTTTACTGGGTTACAGCCTTCAGTACAACGGAGACTACGATGCAACAAGAGATTCTGGTTAACACACAAGCTGAGAGTTTACATCTAGAAATAAAAGCTGTCTGGTGAAGCCATATAGATGTATGTAAAACATATTTATACAGTTCTCCACGGCTAACACAGCAATTTAATTTCAGTTCTCTGTTCAATCTGGTAATTTATCATAAGGTACTGTGTGTTCACAATGTAACAAATAGAAAATCTCAAACATAATAGACCCTTTTAGAGCCATTTTGGCTTGTTATAGAAGAAAAAGCACAAGTGTAACTGATGATATGAAACCTGCGTTCCAATCAGACAAACTTGTTTCAGGGTGTGCATGCTGTAATTACTTACAGAGACACTTGATGGCACATAACGTTGATCTGTGTTTTTCCTAAACTGATAAATCAAAATGTCTGCCATGAAAAAGATCTATCTTTTAGGACCCTTTCACAAGCCCACATTTAGTCCATATTAATTAAACTCTGGTGCGGTTCAACCCCTGGTGTGGTTCGTTTGGGAAATTGTCTACTGGTGTGGGCATTTCTTAAGATTGACACAGGTAAACGACAGGTTAAGATGAGTGGGAGATGACCTGCATTTATAAAGTCCTTTGGAATTTGGGTGCAAATAGATCAGTGCTAAGTCAAAGTGAAAAATGTCAATGGCAATATTTTAAAGGCAGTTCGAGAGAAAAAATAAATATTCACTCCATACCAGGTTTATTGTAGTAAGCTAAAACTGAAGCTAAAACAAAAATAAGCAGTGAAAAATATTTTTAGTAAACTAGAATTAAAGTGAAATGATATTGCCTGAGTGAAAACAATAAAAGAAAATGAAAGCAAATCAATTTCAAAAAGGTTTTAGGTTTTTGGCTCTAATCGAAAAAAAAAGGAGACTGCATGAATTTCCCTCTCCTCTTAATGGTATAATTGCTTCAATGAAACAGGGCAAAAATTAAACATTAAACATTATTACCATTACTACACGGTTCTTCGATATCCAAAATCTCATGTATTTTGGATATGTGGCTACATACTTCTGAGACATTACCTGGCCTTAACAAAAAGAAACTAAAACTACTCTAAAAGTAAAACAAAACATATATTAAAAACTAAAACTGAAGCTTCCTGAAAACCTGAAACCAACTAAAACTTGTAATCAAATTCCGAAAACTAACTAAAATTCATTTGAAAAGGAAAATCCTAAACTTCTATAACCTTGTTTCATGCACACTGCTCAGCAAATGCATATTTTTAAATTTAGCCTGCTTCAATTTGTGCAAAGTGTAACCGAACCAGACTAAACCATAAGTATCAGTTCCACTCTGTCAAACGGACTATGGCTTGTGAAGACACAGTTTAAATGAAATCAGCATAAATGTGACAAATATTCACCACTTTGGCAGATTCATGTTGTTAGAATCAGTTTCAGGTACCTTAGCCAAGACGGCACGTTCTCCACAGGGGTCAGGGTGATGCATATGGATTCAGTTTTCTCCACTTTATTATTATCTTTTTTTATCACATTAAAAGAATACTTAATATATTGAAGTGGTTTTGGTAGGCAGTTTCCTGCAATGGTATATTTCAGTCCCTCGAAATTTCCTTGGCATTTACATGGATTCTCTGTGAAATAACAAGGAAAGACATTATTATACTGCAATAATGATTGTCGTGTGTATGTATATATACACTGTACATTATTGTAATTAATGACTTGCACCAGATTTGGACCATCTATCTAACTATGTATCATATTGGTTTATCTGAAAGTGACTGATACACATCCCTCCTTATTTGGAAAACTCAAAAGGTCTGGCACACTGTACTTCTCATGTTAAAGGTACTGTTTGTAACTGTTTGCTCGTTCTCACTGTGGAGGTTTGCGCAGAAATAAATGCTTTTGTTCCTCCAGGCCAACAAAGGTTTCTCGTGTCTTGTTTCCCTGCTGATGAGTGAAGTGATGGAGCTCCGGAGACGTTATTGACTCAAGCCAAAACTCCGGTGTCTCCGCTGTTCATTCTGACCACGGTCGGGACGCTGATTCAGGAAGAGTTAACACTAACATCAGCATCGATTCGTGTAGAGACCTTAGTCTGGTCAGCTAACGTTACTGCCGGGGAAACACATAGCCATGTTGTGTCACCTCACTGTTTAACAGTGCGAGCACAAGTGCGAGCAACAGGACGCTGACTGTCATTGAATTAACGGCCACAGGTGTCACTGTTGACAAGCAATTTCTGATTTTTTACAAAGAGTCCCTTTAACATGTTGAAATACTTTGCCAAAAACAAAGAAATCTCTTTAACAATATTGCAAAAAGGCATTATCAGCATCTCATTTCTGCCTTTACACATTGGCCTGGGATGAGTTTGTCTCTTGTAGCTAAGAATAAAGTTTATCTTTGGGATATCCTATTTTTACTAATAATCTGGCAAGCGTACTACCTAAAGCAGAGTGTTACTTCCATGACCAGGGAGTACATCATTAACTGTTTACATTAGTTTGTGGAGTTACACGCTAGCACATCCACTATGTAGTATTCGACTGTGTGGAAGCAGGTACTGAATGCTATCAGAGTTTGGCTCACATTAGCAACTCTATCCAGCTATTTATTGGATTTGAGGAGGTTTACTCTGAATAAACCCCAGCCAGCTGGTCAAGATACCATTACATTTGTCAAACACATTAATAAGACCTTTTCTCTCAGAACCTTAAAATAAAATACCTTGAAAATATAAACAATTCTGTAAGATTAACACTCAAACAGGGTTATGTTGGAATGAAATAACATATCTGACACCACATTACATTTATCCTTATCATACTTACTGCTAGGCTAAACAATAGCATACAAAGAGATAATACTTAATACTAATAAAGTAATTAAAATGTCCTCTACATGGATCATAAATCTGGTGAGGATGGTGACTTTTTGCCTGTGACATGCTTTAGCCTCAGTTTTCGCACAATATCATGTTTGTAGCCAATAAGTGCAAGACCCCTTTTACAAGATTCTTCTTGGAATAGTGTATCAGAATTTAAAGGATCTATTTGCAGAAATCAAATGAAATATTAACAAGTATGTTTTATTTATTGCATTATCACCTGAAAATAAGAATCATTTTGTATTTGTTATCTAAAATGAGCCCTTTATGTCTACATATAGACCCAGAAGGGACAAACCAAACACTGTCTCTAGATTTTACTGAGGTCGACACAGAAGAAGTTTCAGTTGGATGCAATGTGCAATGTCACCGCTAGATGTCACCAAATCCTACACACAGCACCTTTAATATGAAGCACGTTAAAAACTCAGCCTTTAACAGAGTTCTCTACTAACTCTGTAACCGTTCGTAGCTATACCTACAGAAAGTAATGCACTGTAATTTATGTTTATCACACAAAAGCAATTTGTGTGTAATTCATATGATGGTGAACCAGGAAACATGAAGGGCAGTGAACGGGTCAAAATATGCTGAATGTCCACCAAGGAGACAGATGTCCTGTGTGAAATCAGAAGTCAATGTTTAAGTAATGCTACTTCCAAACTTATTTAAAGCTAAACCATGATCTTTTCCCAGACCTACCTTTTTTTCTTGCCTAATCCTAACCAAGTTGATCTTTTCTTAAGCCTAACTCAGTTATCATTATTTATCATTATTGTCTTGTGTCAACGGAAAGCTTCACAGGCGTAGCGACACTAACAAGGGTGGTGAGGTCTAGCAAACTTTACATATAATATTCAGACAAGTATCAAAATATAGTATGTTATTATGCATATTATGAAACTTATAATACAACATTACATTAATCCAGTACTTATTCTTTGAGTAGAAAAAGAGTAGAAAAGTCTTACTGCATGCCCACTCGTAGCGTTTTTTCGGGTCATTTAGTTTGGATTCGTCAGTTATTGAAAGAATGATACTTTGATCTTTGGAAGGTATTGAATAAGAAGGTGTTGCAATGACTGTCAATGCTGATCTTGCAACTCTTCTCTGAAAGAGAAAATTGACAAAAGGATTAATAAATAATGCAGTAGACACTATAAGACAGACATCAAGTTATGAACAAAATTATGAGAGCTAAAGGGGTAAGAAACTTTGTATTAAATTTAAAATACTGCTACTGTTGGAGGTAAGAAGAAAAAATAATAATAATTACCGGTCTCAACAAATAATCTTTATGTCCATTTAGTTTAACAGCTGAATCCTTCCCACAGAGAGCAAACATATCTATATCCACTTCCAAAGAGGAGAAGATGTTCCACGCTCGGAGTTTCACTTGTACAGATCCTGTAGCAAATATGTAATGTTTGTATGAAAACAAATAATATTCAGCTCATATCAATAAAAATCTGCAGATACATACAGGTGGAACATGAATAAATATCCATAATGGTCTATTTATCGGATTAGTCAAGTGTTTCATATATCATGATATCACAGTGTGCCTCATATGTGTCCCCAATTTTTTTTTTTTTTTTTTTTTTATATGTCTTCCATACCTTGAATCAGGTGTCCAATATGAAAAATGCCCTTGTTTATACTCATTTCTCTGGTCTCAAAGTATGAGCTGTTGTCTCCAGTCAGAATGAAGAGGAGCAACACAGGCGCACCCCGTTCGAGGGAAACACCAACTCTAATACCCGGAGAGTCCAGATAATCAATCCTCTCTCTCAGCATAGAGGCCTGCAGCCCGGCTGCTTTTTCCAACACGCATATCTGCAGAATTTCAACAATTACAACACAGTGAAACACATCAACTTGTCAGTCACACAACTTTTGGTCTGAGCGGTGCTCACGAGGCTGTGATCACACCTGCAGCTGTGCGGACACTTCAGGGAACGTCACCATGTTAGATGCATAAAGCGTCAGCTGGTGGCAGCCAAGTCCAGGCTGCTTCATCATTTTTGGAGTCACTGTGACATTCTGGGGAACATTTCCTCTGAACACAGATAATCCTGACAACATTTCATCAATCTGGATTCTGTAGGTCACATTTGTACCTGCGGGGAAAAAATGCATTTAAACATTTACATTTTAAATGAAAAGAAAGCAAAGTAAATGACACCAAAACCTGATGCAGTATCAAATAAGATAAGATAAGATAAGATAAGATATTCCTTTATTAGTCCCACAGTGGGGAAATTTACAACAGGACAGGATAGATCATGGTATATTATGTTCATGTCGGCACTTACCTGCTTTTACCGCCATTTGAATTTGAAATGGCTCTCTGTAAAGGGCTTTGCAGTTGGTTGCATGAAAAGACAGTTTCCCAGCATAGCACCTGAGGACACCAAACTCTGTGATGGGCTCTTGAACGGTAATCATGTCGTGAGCTTTAATGCGGATGTCCCCGCTGGCACATTCAACTGCCACAACAAATGTGCTTGGGTGAGTGTATTTGTGCACCACGCTGCTGTCCAACCTGAGAAAAAGCACACATGGAAACAGTGAGCAGTGACCATGTTATGTTCCGCTTGCTTCCTGGAGAAAAATAAATAATCCAGGTTACATGCAAACTAGTCAAATCAGTCATTTTCTTACCATAAAAAGTGGATGTATATTCACATAAATAATCATAGACTGATCTAATTTCATGGCAGTATAGGTTGACAATATGGACTAATTAAAGATAATACGCTGTATCTTTCTTACAGATATCATTTAATAGAAATTTATCTGCAAAATAGATTAGCAACTGTATAGAAGTCTAAGAGAAAACGACCCTACTTCTCACTTAATGTAGTAAACATTGTAAACATGAGTTTACACATTCAAGCTATTGTAAATTTGAAGTCTCACATCATCAGGGTTCTTTTCTCAATGTTGATGAAGCTCTTCCACAGCGACAGAAGACATCATACAACTGTTTCCAGAGGCTAAGTAGTATTGATTTTAACCATATGCACGCAGACTCAGTTTGTTAAAGTCCCTACTCACCCCTCTGGAATATGCAGATCGATGACATGGCCATCTCCGGCACTCAGCTTGCAGCTAAGGTTTCCCTGTGGCAAATATAAGAGCCGCTTCACGCTGATGGTGACGTCATCAAAAACGGCAGCCACATCGCTCACCGACAGTGTGAGCCCTGAGGGAGACAGTGACCGGAAATGTAGAAAAGTGCCTGTAATCAACCGGGTTTCACAAAAAAGAAAGAAACGCTGACACTAACTACATTTTACTGGGGCCTGCAAAACAAAAGTAGGCAAAATTGGCCTTTTTCACTGCAGACATTTTGACTTGTCATTGTAGGAAAGGCACATGTGTTACTCATGACAATGACTCTGTTCTACTCAAGCAGTCCAAGTAAATCATCATGAAAGTGTGACAGGGAGCCAGCATGCCACATACCTGGACCATGAAACTGAAGCAGCTAAATGCAATTCAGTCAACATCCATCACATTATTTACAGACCTGCCTCTACTGGATGTACAGTGTGTGCTTCCCCCTTGGAACATTTACGATAACGTAGAATTGGTGGGACCTACCATCTTTGCAGTGGTAGTCCACAGACATGTAGCTCCCCAGCTGAGGACAAGGTTCACCA
This sequence comes from Pterois miles, assembly GCA_947000775.1. Taxonomy (NCBI): domain Eukaryota; kingdom Metazoa; phylum Chordata; class Actinopteri; order Perciformes; family Scorpaenidae; genus Pterois; species Pterois miles. The sequence goes on along the minus strand of CAMQGK010000637.1, from coordinate 3,830,687 downwards.
AAGGAGTCCATAACTTCAGCAGTCTGACAGATCTGACGACCGTGGCAGTGAGCTGGGTAATACATGGAGAACATAATCAGGTCCTGGTAACGCACAGCCATGATGATGGAAGTTTTACAAATTGCTGCTTGATATTTAGCACTTCTGGTGTTCAGTCAATTCAAGTTGTGTTTATTGTGAGAATGGTTTGTGCTCAACAATACAACAATATGGCACACAATTAACCAGGGCTGGCTTAAGGCATAGGCCACATAGGTGGTTGCCCTATAACTTAATAAAAAAAAAAAAAAAAAAAGCAGTGGGCACCCTTCCTCATTTTCTGCATTGAGGTAACAAATAAAACACAATAAAATAATGAAATAAAGAATCACGGCTTTTCACCTTTGTAACTTTCTTTCTCACACTTATCCATTTATTAATAAATGGTGAAACTGTCGAAATACTTTTAAGCCAAAATATCAGGGACCAATTGTTGATTTATTTTATAATGAGTACAGTTATCTATTAAAATAAAAATCTTACGTTTTGTCTTAAAAACCATTGAGATGTCTGATGTGTGTTGCGGTTTGATAGCACTAAGTTTGGGGTGGTGCAACATTGTGGACTCAGTGTGGAGAGGACCCGCTTCCTATGTAGATATAAACGGCTCACTCTAAAGTAACAATTACACAACAGTTCTAATGTTCATGTCATTTTACACCAAAGAAAACATACTTATTTATATTATATTCCATGTCTGTCAATATATCCCCCAAATAGTACACACTGGCCAAGCTTAACAACGTGATGCATTTTCCATCCAAAGCCATCAGTATACACCTCTATCAGCTGTCATCAAGTCCCACACTGAAAGACAATGATATCAACAGTGCAGCTGACTATATTATGATAAATAATCCATGTTTTGCACAGGTAACCATTGATGTGTTGCTGCAGTCTGGACCAAGCATGTCATTCTAAACCTGTGCGGGTTTCCTGCTTGTTCAAGGACATGAAAGTCAGGGGGATTTAAAATGTATCTGTGTTTGTTTTGCTATGTGTGTTGGCGCTGTGATAGACTTCTGAACTGTACCCAATGCATGCCGGGAAAGGCTACATTTCCCCCAAACCCTGAACAGGATGGGCAAGTTCTCCAAACAAATGAATGGATGGATAGTCTGCTATTGCCATCAGTTAAATGCATGAGTCAATATTTACTCAAGAATAGGTGAACATCATTATGGCTATTAAACAATTATTGTGTGTTTTTCCTTCCATAAATGGCAAATAATAGTCTTAGGTGAGACAATATGTGTGTCGTGATATCTGGCAATCACTTTCTTCAGAAGTGGATTGAGTTTCATCGTAGATTTCATCCATGCAGAACCTTTTTATAAGGTGTTTGTTTTCCTATTGAGTTCAGCAGATAAAATGAGAGGAACTATTATGAAACTGAGACCATGTTTTACCAGTTAGTGCTTCTACAATATCCACCCAACCGCACTGATGTCCTGTGGATGTTGATGGCGGGGAGAACGTGGATCGGCAATAATTGATGTTCTCACGACCGTAGAAGCCACCATTTATTATTAAGACTTGACCAGAACCACACTGCAGAGTGGTGTCATGACCTGCACACACAATGTATTTCCTGGAATCTGGGAAGAATACAAAAGCAATAAGATAAGATAAGATATTCCTTTATTAGTCCCACAGTGGAGAAATTTACAGTTGGAATTTACACATGTAATTTACAATACAACGTGGTAATTCATTGCTGAGTTATTCAGTATGCTGTTTTTTTTTAATCAAAGTGTGAGTCAGAATACATACCAAACTGGCAGATAAAGTGCAATTTTTCATTGCAGTCCCTTGTGGCTTCCCATTGGAAGACTGAGTCTCCCAGTATGTGTCCACAAGCTGCTCCCGGCTGTGGGCTGCCCACCCAGTTTGAATAAGTGATAAGTGAACCATCCAGCCAAGAGAGAGCACCTGAGGATGGAACAAACTATTGCTGAACATAGTATATATTAGAGCTATGTACTGGCAAGAATCTGGCGATATGATACGTATCATGATACATGGGTTACCATTCATTATATCGTGATATATTGTGGTACTGTAAGCAAGGCGATATATTGAGATTTTTTAAAAATCCAATTTTTGGAAAACATATAGTATGAATAACATACCACCATATGCATCAAATGTGAGTAAAAAAGTGGATTTCTTTCTTGTGCATCACGACAGCGGGATCTCCATTTGCCTTCATAATGTTCCCAGTAACATCACAGCACTGCTTTGACAGGGTGCATACACTGAGATGGTGCACCTCTTGACCAATGTTTTTATATATAACTATATAAAATTGATAGTGTTTTTGTGACTCAATACAGTATCACAAAACATAGCGCGCTACTCAATATTTTCAATATATTGTTAAACCCTGTGTATGCACAGTGTAGCTGAACTGCCTGTAAATACAATCAAGACATAATATTTTCCCCAATATTGTATTAATGGTGCACAGTTTTTACTACAGTTTTCGAGGGCCCCTTTATGCCCATCACCCCTGAGGGGCACTTTACCAGCTTTCCCCCCATTGTTGTCCAAATATTATTGAAACCATGGATATGAGCCACATTGTTACGTTAAGTGACACTGTTTCTTTATTACAATGATCTCGGGCATTGTAGGTTATTTTGAATTAATTCTATACACTGAAATAAGATGAGACACACCTCTCAAAAGCAAATTTGTTTTAATGCCACAAATGTATTTAATGTACCGTATTTTTTCGCACTATAGGGCGCACCGGATTATAAGGCGCATTAAAGCTAAACAAAACGGTCAGAGAAGTCTAACTTTATTCAACTCATTTAATAACTCAATAACTTCAATAACTCAACTTTTTTCTGTTGTAACACATGAAATACAAAACAATACACTCACTTTTCAGTTCATTCCTCTCCACAAATCCATCAAATCCTTCATCATCAGTGTCTGAGATAAACAGTTGGGCGATTTTAAGTGCGCCTTACAGTGCGACAAATACGGTATTAACACAACTTGTGATTTTTAGGTGTAGTGTGAAAAATACTGATATCGGATGTAACTCGAAAATGGATAAGGAATCCACTGGTACCAACCGTGTCATACTATGTGTTGTGCATGTTTGTTGTGAAGGAGGTTAAGTAACTCTCTAACTGTCATGGCCATTTTCAAAGGGGTCCCTTGACCTCTGACCTGAAAATATGTCAATGAAAATGGGTTTTATGGATACCCACGAGTCTCCCCTTTACAGACATGCCCACTTAATGATAATCGCATGCAGTTTGGATCAAGTCATAGTCAAGTCAGCACACTGACACACTGACAGCTGTTGTTTCCTGCTGGGCCTCAGTTTGCCATGTTATGATTGAGCATAATTTTTACAGTAAATGCAGTAGCTGTGAGGGTTTCTGGACAATATGTGTCATTGTTTAATGTTAATTGATTTCCAATAAAGAATATACATGTGCATAAAGCAGCATATTTGCTCACTCCCATGTGAATATGAGTATTAAATACTAAACAAATCTCCATTTAAGATGAATTGTGATTAATCACAATTAACTGTGGACAATCATGCGATTAATCAAGATTCAGTGTTTTAATTGATTAACAGCCCTGCATTATATATTTGCTTCATCTGTATCTCTAGATTAAAGTCTAATATTATTTTGAACTCTGCACCAGTTAATGGAAGTAGACACCTTCTGACCTTCAACAGTTTGAGAATGTCGCAGGTTTGGAGAGGCAGAGGGTCCTAGTCCAAGCCACAAGTCCTTCTTGGGGTCCAAGAATCTTTGAAGGAAATTCTGAGTTTCTTCATCAGGGATAAAGACAAGGTGTCCACCACGCTGCTCGCACCAATCCTCCGCACTGAAAAAAGTATGCTGGAGATCCACAGATTCATAACAGGAGCCTCCAAAGGCCTTTTGGTGGTCTGGACAGGAAACAGGAATCATTGTTTTATCTTCAGCGCAAGACAGGCAACTGAATGTTATCGGGATCAACAGGTGCAGAATTGTCCAGCACATCCTTTCTGTTTTCATTTCAAAAATCAAAAGTTAGTCTCTCACATCGCTCTTAAACTTTTTGGTGCAAATAATGCAGTGGAACTGGTCACCCCCGGTCACATCTTGCTTTTAAATGGGTCTGACATGAGCCTCTCTCCCTCCATTTTGTTCTGGGTTGAATGAAATACTGTTTACCTAGCAGCCATGAATGCATTATGTTTGTGTACAGACAAAAACAAAGGAAACCTCAGACAGAAGCTTCAACCAGATGGCAAGGTAGCATGAGGTTTGGGTTTGCAAGTAATTTAAAACATTTAATGTATAGGATTTATATTGTAAAAATAGATATTTAATAGGCTGTTTAACTGATTTTTTTTTTTTTTTTGGAGAAAAAAGTGTTGGTTTGCATGTTGAATCAAACAAACTATTGGAGATTCTAAATGATCAATCAAAAAGAAAAAAAACACCTGAATTCAAGACATAAACCAAGGCCACTTATTTGTAAGATAAAACATAAGATAAGATAAGATAAGATATTCCTTTATTGGTCCCACAGTGGGGAAATTCACAAAAACATGTAAAAAAACATGTATTTTTTAATTAAAGCTGCAGGCTGTAGAAACCCTGCTATTACATGTGTTCAGTTTAACCTCACCGAGACACATAAGGCTTGGTCAGACTATGACCCTCCACTATGGTCACAGTAAACATGTGGTTCACATTGTGAATCAAAAAAAAAAAAAAAAAAAAAGGTTTAGGAAAAATTATTGGTTGAAATGACTATGTTTTTAAGTGAAACTGAAAAACTTAAAGGTCTTATCGATAACATTGTTATGTCGACGAATATAAAAAAAAAAATCGACAGAGCTTTTAGAAAGACAGAAAAGACAAAGTATTGTGATTGTGAAAATAATCATTTTAAAAATGTTGACGGGTCCATGTTTTGTTTATCTCTGTGGAACATAACTGACATCTGGTTCCCATTTCTAACTAGAAAAGCACTCGGAGAGCTCCGCCAAGCACCATAGTTTCCCCCACATTGTAATTCACTCCAAAATAAAAATCCTACATTTTTTAAAAAGAATTTTATATCAGTGGCAAGAACATATATACAAGACACAACATAAAACTCACAATACCGTAATGGCGGTTTTCTACTGGATCTAGCTCTGGATAAGAAATAACAAACCTACATTCATTTTGTCTGCATTATTCCTTGACCATGAAAACATACCCTTACCAAGTGCATTTAAGTTTATATCATTATTATTAGTTCAGAAGTTATTAATGAAAATCTCTTTTTTGGTAATGGCGGTTTCTTCTGGATCTATCTCCTCAAGTATTAAAGCTAGATCAAATTTGTTGACATACTTCAGATGCGGAATTGTCTCAGCTACACGATGCCGCTGTTAGAAATCTCTACCTCTAATATTAAATGCACAGTAGGCCAAAATGTAAGAGTACCCCCATTTTTTATATAAATTGCTATAAAATCCGCCATCTGGATCAGATCTGGATCAGCCTTTGGGATTTGATAGAAGTACACATTGTAAATCCCTGAGTCAAATTTCATGAGCTTTGGGCAACAATTACCAGAGATATTGAGAAACAATTTTTGAGTCCCATTTACCCCAATGTTAATGAAAATTTCAAAGTGATCCAGAATCCCGTATCACCCCCAAAATTAAATTAGTTCTTCCTTTTCACATTTTCGACACACCCTGAAAATTTCTTCAAAATCCGTCCTTAAGTTTTTGAGTTATCTTGAACACAGACAGACAGATGAACGCCGGCAAAAACATAACCTCCTTGGCAGAGGTAACAAGGCTTGCGAGCCAATAATAAAACAACACTGGTATCACGTGGTATCTCTGTTAGTGTGAAAAAATGGATAAATGGCTGAGTTTGATTGCAAGTGCCTGGAAGTAAATACACTGGAGCGGGGAGAATGAGTCAACTAGTGGCTGAATGTTCTAAATGTTAGTAACATTAACGCCTTTAACGTTGAGAACACACTGACACTAACACGTTGTTGGTTTGACATTGGTCTCCTGGATGAAAGCCCTGTTGGACCCGTCCAGCAACCCTGTCCCTGGAGCATTTTCTCCAAGCAGCTGATTCTGATGCAGATGGGGTCACATTGTAGTTACTTGAAAGACCGGTGCATCTCAGACAGACTAGGGGCGTGACAAAGCATTACAATTTGACGCCCTGGGAGTGAGAATGGGCTGAAACCACAGGCTGAAAAAGGACAAACTGATGTTAAAAAACACAAGAAGTTTCAAAGTAAGACAACTTATGTGAATCAAAAATAATGCTGAAGGCTTATTGTTCTGAATCCCAAATGTAACAATATAATATTTAAAACCATCAACAAAATATCAAAATAAAAGTTGACATGTTTACATTATGAGTCAATGGCAATACATATTTACATGCAAACTGATCACATGCAAATCTTCAAACATGGAGTTTTTCCATGTTTCTACACCACTGCCTTCACTGTCTGCCACAAACGTTACACACTGGCCTCTAGTGGACGCAGAGTAAAGTGCATGAAGACCTTCCATGCACAAAAACACAAACAAACACACAACAGCAAGGACATAGAGGCCCTTTCATTGGCTATTGACTTATTCCTGAAGACAATAGTGCACCCAAACATTTAGGAGTGATAGAGCAAAGTGAGAAATCTGATCTCTGATGAAATTGGTAGATATGAGTTAATTCTAGAGAACTGAAACATAAATACAACATGCAATTAAAAAGATGTATGCACAATTGCTTGCTTTAGTAAAAATATGAGATATTTGCTTATTTTCACAGTTCAAAATGCACTGAAGCAATTAGCTGACATTCAAAACATTTTGTGATTAGCTTAAATAAAGCCTGGTTTCCACCAACAAATCCCTGACTTTTAGTTCCTGGAACTACAGATCCAAGCTGCTGGTGGTCACAACGGTAAACTCACTCTGCAGCCTGCAAAATTGGAATTGGACATTTACTGCTGCATAGTATTTTGTGATGCACATTCGATGTACTGAATGAAATGCAGCACAAGAAAATGAAACCAAGAATGCCTGTCTCCACAGTAAATCATCTGTTGAGTGTTTGATAGTTATTTATTTGTGCTTTACATCGTTACCGCCATGAAACAATCAGAAAATAATGTCTCATTCACTGCACTGCCATGCTACGTCTCTCTCTTGTGAATTTCTCCATTGTGGGACTAATAAAGGAATATCTTATCTTATCTCTTCTCCCATTCACCCTCTCATCTTGCTTGCGCAATCTTAAAATGAATCAAGCCGACAGCAGAATCTAACGATACTTTTAATGTCACTAACAAAGAGAACTGTTAATAGAGTACCTCCTTGTTTATAAATGAAGCAGTACACGAGTTGGAGCTGTTTAAGCAGCAGTGTTGTGTCTGCGTTCGACCAATCAGTGACAGCCATCCCTATAAACTCCTTCCAGATGCTTTCAGAAACTCCTACCCTTTGACCAGGGCCTTTCTGGGGGGATAAAAATGTCCTCGGTACTTAATTTAGCATCTAAATTGAACAATATGCAATGAGTTCCTCAAAAGGTCTTAGTTAGAATTGCTTCCTTCCGGGGGGGAATTAAGGGGACTTAAGCTAATATTTACAGCACCAAGATAAACAATCAAACTTTAACGTGTACCGTTCAAGAGAAGTCACATGGATGGAACATAGCCTGAGGAAAGTAAAAGACAGTAATAGTAGAATGAAGGCAACCACAGCTGATCAAAGCCACACAGCATGGGATTGGACCACTCATGCACTGATGATATTTTACATGGACCAAAAAAAAAAAAAAAAAAAAAGACCCTGAACAAACAGTGATGTGACACTGAAGAGACATAAAACAAATCAGACTTTGTTCGAAGGCTGCAAAGGCATGCTTATTACTGGGACAGCCTATGCAGTTATGCAGGCAAACAGGTAAGGCAGATCATTTGCATCTGAGAGATTAGACAATGTGTCACACTGCGCTCATTTGGTTTTACTGGAAGGACTGGCCAGTGGTCCAAAGGTAAGCGTTTGTCATTTTCTTGTTAGTGTGCTGTCTAATACTTTAAAAACAAAATTATTGCAATGTGTATTACAGTGAATAAGAAAAAGGTGCTACAGAAAACCACCCAGAGAAGCAAACTGTGTTATGCTGAATAACCTGTGCAGCGGGAGAGAAATGTCATGTTGTTTATCACCCCCATGTCGTCGTAGCTTTTTATATTTCTCGTATCTTTATGTTATAACTTGATGTGGGAAAGCCATCACTCATCACGTTGCTAAATGATTCAGTTTGAAAGACACATTCCTTCTTTCATGTTTCACCACTGATCATGCAGATTTATGTGTGTTAACCCTAAGAGACTCATGGGAAAACCGACATACCTGCGGAGGACCCTGTATTTGCTACTAGGCATGGCTTTCGTCTGGTGTCTGAGTATGCCATATTTCATCCTGGTCTGTGTCTTCATTCATCTACTAAATCACCTCATATAAACAGTATTTCAATTCAGGTCAAAACTGTTACATATAATTACAGTCAGAATGGACAAAGATGCATTTTTTTTTTTTTTTTTTTTACCATGTTGTGTGTCTTGTCTGTGTCATCTGTTTTAGAGCAACACTGACCAGGAGGACATCGGCATGGCCACCGGACACAACAGAGTGAGGCAGCGTGGAAAAGTGTGGATGGAAAAAGGCAGGTCTGAAGGTGAGGAAAGAGCGCAGGGATAATGAGAGGGGTTGATATGAATGGTGCAAACAAGAGTATATCTGATTCATGTCCTGAGTCACAGTATACTGGGAAGATCTGCCTCCCCGACATCATCACCCTAAAGAAATTGCAAATCCTCCAACAAAATCCTCTGTTTGAATGAGACGATTCAGTGTATTAGACAAGTTAGTCTTTTTTTTTTTTTTTTTTTACGAGCTCAACTTTCTTTAAAAAATATAATCCATCAGATAAAGTGATCACGTCTTGATGGATTCGCCAAGCAAATGCAGATTCATGCAACATTTTTTGTTTTTAGGCAACAGCTTAATTAATTAGTGTTTGAGCCTCCTTTTGTGTGTGTCGAGTGGGAGAGCAATTAGGTTTTATACTGCACTGAAAATGTTATTGAGAGGCTAAACGCCACTATGGACTGTAGCTGAATATTTTGTAAAATGTAGCAAAAAAAATAAATACACACACATATGTAATATTTAATATATTAAATATAATATATAATGTATAGAAATATATTGTTTAAAATTGTTTTATATATAGACCGTTGTATAGTGTAAGTGTGTTATTATCACAAAATCAGTGTTAAATCAGGGTTATTGAAACTTACAGAGATCATAGAACTCCAGACATTGTTAATTATGTTCAAAACCAAAAACAGAGTTTTACCAGAAAACCTACAAAAGCTATTTGTGCTCACTTCAGAGGATGAAAATCATAGAAGATTTGACTTTAAGCACCAAGTAGCTCGGACTACTTTGAAACAAATGTATATTTCGGTTGTCGGTGTAAAAATATGGAATTTCCAACCACAGGATTTAAAAGGTTGTACAGATATTCATAGATTTAAAATAATGTACAAAAGCAAAAAAAAAAAAAAAAAAAAATGCCAATATGCACTCAACACTTAAATTGGATGTTAATGATTAACTGTTTTGAGTTTGTAAATTTGAACTTGTATGGGTAATTTTTTGTTTTGTTTTAGTTATGTTTGTTTTTGTTGTTATAATCAAAGTGTTGGTGTAGGCAATTGAAAATTAACTATGTGATGTCAGACTATGTTTTCTTTTTTTTTTAATTGTTTAAGTAGGGGGCAGACAAATATAAGAAATGTTTTCTTCTTGCTGCTCCTTTCCAATCATGGAGGTGTTGACTTGAACATTTACTGTCCACTTTCATGAAAGAAACAAATAAATAAATAAATAGATAGATAAATAAATAAATTATGACTTTAGTTACACATGAGTAGATGTAATTTTGACAATCCTGGCGCCCCCTGTGGTCTTTGGTGCCGCCCTAAGGGGGGCCCGGACCCCAGGTTGGAAATCACTGCGATGCAGGATGTAAAATGGAGAGTGAGATTAATGTAACAGTGGGTCAAATGATGAGGTGAAGCGAAGTTGTTTTTTCTGCCAGAACTATCTATTGCATCCTTAATTAATTGCTTTCTTGCCAGACATCACAACCTCTGCCTCCTTCTCCCTCAATTCTCCCCGACCTCCCAGCTCAACCTCTCTTCATTTCCCCTTTTCCCTCCTAGAAATAATGAGGAGTATTGTCATGGTTGTGGACGATCTCCTGAACATCATGGAATCCTCTGACAATTGTGAGAAAACAATGTTTTGTTTTTTTTTTCTGCCACATAAATACACGCTTATGTCACAGCTGAATATTCCATGAGTAATAATGAAGGATGACCGCTTCATAAGCTCTTTTCAGATGCGTTTCATGAAAATATGTTCAAAGCAGAGGGATGGTTACTCAAATTAACACCGCTCTGTCAGTCTCTCACCCACGTCCTCGCAAGAACTACAAAGAAGAATTGCAGCACCTCTTGATTAAAATGGAGGCAGAAAAGGAGAAAGGACGACTGAGGGATACGATGATCAAGGAGCTGCATTTGGATAAACTTAAGCTGCAGCAACAAGTGGCTCACCTGGAGGCACTCCTGAAGCTACAAGCAGAGAAGGAAGTCCAACAAGTCAAAACTGGTAAAAATGACTCACGACCAAATTAGGAGCAGAATGCTAACTGCATTCCTACAGTGGCCAATTTTAACTTGAGTGAACTCACAGCAATACAGCATAGTTTAAAGCAATTACAGTTATGTCAGCACAAAAGAGATTAATTAAATGCTGATATGAAGAGTTTATATTAGATACAGTTGGTTCAAAAATGAATAATTTGATTTTTCAAAAAAGGCTAAGTAGTTTCGCGAAACAGCTGGGCACTGTAGTTTTTAGCAAATATTACCCAAAAATGAGTAAATAGTGCTGTTGTTAGGGACTATTTTCAGGCGTGGATGTATACACATTTGGTGCTCTAGTGCGTTTACGGCATTGACAGCATACAAGTAAGGGGGTTGAGTTCACTACAGTGCCAGAACATGTCACCCAGAGGTGAAACTCACTAGTGTAATTTATTACGTAAGGTTTTAAACAACAGAGCTCTCTGCAGAGGAACAGGCTACAAAGACAATACCTGTTGCCTTGGTCCTTTCATTTTTTTTTCTGCCACACAAATGCATTTTTATGTCCTAGTTCTCAGTTAATATCATGTAATTACTATATACTAATTTACTTATATCTCAAATTAATTTTCAGTTAAGCACTTTTACTGAAATAGGAATTTCCTGCTAATATTTGCTAGTTGTATTCTATGATTTACTATTATAAAGACTGTCCGACTGCTTCAGCAGCTCTTTTCAAATGTTTCACGCAAATATAGGGTAAAATGCTCAAATTAACGCTGTAAACTCTCTCTTTCAGTCTCTCCTCTACCTCCCTTGAGGAACTACAAAGAAGAATTGCAGTTTCTTCAGATTAAAATGGAGACAGAAAAAGAAAAAATGAGGGATTATATAATCACGGAGCTGCGTTCAGATAAAGTCCAACTGCAGCAACAAGTGGCTCACATGGAGGAACTCCTAAAGCTACAGACACAGAAGGAACTCAAGAAAGTCGAACAAGTCAAAACTGGTAAAGTGACTCTCAACTAAATTTAAAGCAAAGTGCAGGATACCTTTTTTTTAACACTCTCATGGTCAGACCTTCCTTGCAACTCTTCACATGTCCCTGTATTACTATATGCATTGCGCTTTACTGACCAAAAAGTAGTCCAAAGTATGTTGTGATTTCCCTACTACTCTTCTGAAGACATATATCTTTACAAATGAGTTAAAAATGTATAATTTTATTTTTTTTAAAAAGGCTAAGGAGATTCTCAAAACAGCTGCGCAGTGCAGTTTTTAGCAAAAGTTACCCAAAAATGAATAAATGGTGCTCCTGCAAGGGACTATTTTCAGCCGTGGACGTCGAAACTTTTGGAGCTCTCGTGATTTTACAATGGCATGACACCAGTTGGGTTAAAATGAACAACAGTTGCCAAGTCTATCACAATGAAAGAGCATGTCTGAGAACATGGTGTGGCTCTCTGGAATGTTTTAAGAGAACACCAAGTTCTATCATCTGTCACAAACCATTCAGATGCTTTTATTTCTACCACAACACAGTAAACATTCAGGCTGTGCTTGCTCTGCAGGGTTGAGTCAGATAGGGTAGACTGACAATTATTCAGCCAATGTCCCTTTAGGGGATTTTACACAATGGTTAAGAGAGCACAAACTATGTAAACAGCAAGGTGATTGAATGTTGTGGAAATGTGTGAATGTGGCAATAATCTAATAATAACTAGATACACAAAAAAAAACCACTCCTGTTCGTACAAACATAAAGGTTGTCTTCCTCAACATACGCTTTTAACCAACCCCACTGAATGAATGTGGTGTTATTACGTTTACATTTTCGGCATTATTTCACACTTCTTTCATGCTTCATGCAGCAGGACCTTAAAACAATCTTTTACAAAACGTTTTTCTAATGATGTCAATAACTGGACTGTAATGAATACATTCCATTATTAATTGGAAGCATCTCTGAATGAGCAAATCTGCTGTTGTGTATTTTATAGAAGAGCCATTCGAAGAAGATAAAAATTGCCCGCTGCCACCCATGGATGGATACCCAGAGTGCAAAAGGAAATTGAAGGTAACAAATTGCTTTATCGTTGTGATACTAACCTAATCTCATTGGAACAAATTCCTATGAATATCATGTTGTTGGAACACTTTGAAATAAATCAATTTCTCTATGTATTTTTGATGTAATGTTGATGTAATTTGATGTAACGTAGGGATGCACCAATGTGGCTTTTTTCAGTCCTGATACTGATAATGATACCTAGGCTTTGGATACTGAATTCCGATTCAATACTGGTGTTTAATTAGTAAGTTGTATGCCTCACTGTGTGGAAGTGACTGGGATCATTTTTTTATGTGTAAGGCAACATCAGGCATGACTTTAACATTATACCTTCCTAACCTTTTAAAAACAAATTATAGTAAGTATTAATTTACTTAAATGGTATTTATTATTAAAATAATAACTCATTCATCAATCGTCAAAATTAACAGGGATTACAATTTAAGTGTTATGATAACTGATCAAAATTTAAGAAATTCCTTAATGTAATGTACTGCATATGCACAATATGCAGTACAGTATATAAACATAGATCTGAACTGTATAGATCAGCCCCATTGTCCCCGATACGTGATCCAGATATTTGAGTTAGTACTGGCCTGATATCTGATCCGGTATCGGCAGCGGTGCATCCCGAATGCAAAGTGGTCAAATATGGAAGATACAACACTGTTCTTGGATAGCTTATGTTAATGTTGTGTTTCGCTTGGGCCATGTAAAACATGTGCTTATTTTATTTATTTATTTTTTTTGGGGGGGGGTCTCGGTACTTTATTGACGTTCCAGTGGATGCAAAACGGTTGGAAGACTGACCCTTGCTACAGGAATTATGGGGTGAATGGGTCTCTGTGCTCCATCCTCATCTACCTCAGTGAGGTAAGTGGTTTCAAGCTCTCATATCGCACAGTAACACTGGCCAGTGAACATCTCTTCACTACATGCTCAATTTTGTAAATGCAAAAAGGTGAAAAAATGTATGGTTTGGTGCTGGTGTAACTGCCCCTTCTATCTCTCTGCATTGTGTTAAGATAGAGTCCTGGTGTCCTGTGATCCCAGGCCGAGTGAAATCCAAAGTGGAAAATTCAGAGGTAATGGCAAAGTCTAAATAATTTGATTTTACAATTTTGTTTCCCTACAAATGTCCAGCAACATATGTCAATGTCCACTTGTTACATACATACAGTCAACAACTTCCTTAGGTTTAGATAACAAAACTATTTATTTAGGCTTAGGAAAAGATCGACTTGGTTAGAATTAGGGAAAAAAAAAAAAAAGATTTAGTTTTGGCCACAAAACAACTTAGTTAGCCTCAGGAAAAGATCAGTTTCACTTAAAATAAGAGCAGGAGTGTTACATAAGTAAATACGTTATGTGACAAATAAATCAATGTTGACTTCAGGCTGGCAATTATGTGGATTACATATACATCAATTTGGATATACACAAATTACAGTGCATCACTTTTTGTAGGTATAGATATGAACACTATGAGATTAGCCTGGAGTCAAAAACACCCTGAAACTGCACATCTGAATTATAATCTTTACATTTTTTCACTGTCCCATTCAGCTCAGTTTCTTTGTTAGTTGTCCATATAATCGGATGGTTATGGTGCCACTACAATGCCAGTACTGTAAATGTCATTCATGGTCCATTGCCGATAATTAGTGATCCTGTATAGCTCAGCTGGAATGACCAAAGATGTACTTTATAATTGCTAAAAGTGAAAGAAGTCATAAATCTACAACATGGTAAATAATAAAGAATAAGCCTTGCCTTTTCTTCATTTTTCCAGACAGGGCCTGCAGTGGTACGGGAAAGTCTAAGAGATCTGTACCCATCTCTGGCAAACAGAAGGCAGTTCAGTTGGATTCACCAAAGAATTCGCAGCATGGAAAAGATCTGGGTCGAGGCTGGACGCTCTTTGTCAGCCAAATACAACCTCACGGAGAGGAAAGCTAAAACGGTAATGTATACCTCCCCATTGCTTTTCATTGACAGTTTGCTAACCCCCAACCCTCTTAGTTACTATTGTTATGCCTGTTGTTATCTGTTCTTGCATGGCACATATGAAGTTTATAATGATGATGGGGGCAGAATTTCCACTCGAAATTCACTGTGATTTTTGAAATAAAGGCCTATCTAATGGCTTTTAAGGCTATACCATACCAAGACATTGACTGATTTAACATAGAGAGAATGTGTGCATTCTTAGATAGTTTTGATTGCATTCTTTCTTTCCATTTTTCACTGTACAGTGTGACTTGTACAGTTTCATAATAATAAACATTTCATGGACACATTCAAATCTCTTTCATATTATTTACATGTAGAGCTCATTCTTTATTAAACTCAAATAGACACGTCTTCCATTACTTAATGTCAGGAAATGAGCCGTCCGATAAAGCCAGTCTGTCCCGAGCTGTTCAAAAGGCTTTTGATATGATACCATGGCCATCTTTGAAATCTTATAAAAAATGTGGTCTCAGCCCTTTTTGTGGCCTCAGTTCACTCGATTAAATAACAGTATTGGAACTGTATTAGCACTAAAACAATTATATTGGTTGAATTATGGCAAAAGTAAGAGTATGAAACAAAGGAAGGAGAAAACATTTTGTTGCATCTTGCCCAAGGATCTCTACCCCTTCCCAGATTCTGGTGCATCCTGGAGCAATGACAGATGAATCACATTTTAGAATAGCAGAGGCTGCCTTTAGTGGGGGCCCCCTTGGGGAACTAGTCCAGTGGAGTGATCTTATCTCCACACTTTACATCCTGGGTCACGATCTTCACCTTTCTGCCTCCTTACCTGACCTCAAGCAGTGAGTATGCACAGAAAAACAATCTTTTGTCACAGGCAGCAGGGTGATCAGTGTTATAAATTTCCACTCATTCCATTATTTCCCCTTAATTGTTCTAATAACTCTGTTTCTGTATATCCATTATTGTGTTTATCTCTCTCTAGTTTTCTTGGGCTTCCATCAGGTGGCTGCCCAACTGGTTCAAAAATGGAAGTAAGTCTGATCTACACAGACATTGTCGGTCTTAAACAGATTCAGACAGTACTACAGGCATCTTGGATTAAATACAGGTGAGTATCAGGATCCTGGTCCTGACATTATTTTAAAGATAACATTTATTTTGTTTGTGGGTTATATGAGTGTGAGAATATGTGCACATTATGTGTTTCAACCCAGTCACCAGAAAAAAAAAATGTTGGCAATGTTGGCACGTTCAATGTTTCAAAACCGAAAGTATGTTTCAGAAATACATTTCATATTAACCTCTAATCAGGCTTGCAGAAACAAAAAATGCCACATGGTTAACGTTGTGAAACAACTGGTTGGGTTTTGACAACAAAACAGGGGTTACAATGTTGTAACTCTAGTCTATAAGCAAAGGCAGGCATCAACCTTCAGCAGCAAGATCTCATTGCTGCTTTTTGCAGATGATGTGGTTCTGTTGGCATCATCGGTCTGAGACCTCCAGCACCCACTGGATCAGTTCGCAGCCGAGTGTAAAGGCTGGGATGAGGATCAGCACCTCTAAATCTGAGGCCATGGTTCTAAGCAGGAAACCGATGGATTTTCTACTCTGGGTAGGGAATGAGTCTTTACCCCAGGTGAAAGAGTTCAAGTACTTTGGGGCCTTGCTTGTGAGTGAGGGGACAATGGAATCAGAACAGTGGGGGCAGTACTGCATTTGCTTTAAAGCACCGTTGTGATGATGACAAAGCTGAGCCAGAATGCAAAGTTCTCGATCTTCCGATCTGTTTTTGTTCCTACTCTCACCTATGGTCATGAGAGCTGGGTCATGACCGAAAGAACTAGATTGTGGGTACAAGCAGCCGAAATGGGTTTTCTCAGGAGGGTGGCTGGCGTCTCCCTTAGAGATAGGGTGAGAAGCTCAGCCATCCGTAAAGGACTTTGCGTTTAAAGGAGTTAGTTGAGGTGGTTCGGGCATCTGGTAAGGATGCCCCCTGTGCGCCTCTCTAGGGAGGTGTTCCAGGCATGACCAAGTGGAAAGATTACCATATTTTTCGCACTATAAGGCGCACTTAAAATCCTTTAATTTTCTCAAAAATCGACAGTGTGCCTAATAATCCGGCACACCTTATGTATCAATTCTGGTTGTGCTTACTGACCTCAAACCAATTTTATGTGGTACAGGGCGCTCAAAAATCTGTCAAAATGTTTTGTTACGACTTTGGTAAGCTACGAAGCAGAACTGCTGGATGGATTGTCGGGGCATTACAGCACTCACCAGCACTCTCAAAACCCAAGTGAAGAAAACTAATTCGGAGCTTGCCATCATTCTGGGTGGATTAACTAAAGAACTCCAACCGCTAGATATTGGTGTCAACAGATCGTTCAAAGTGAAATTGTGAGCTGTGTGGGAGCGTTGGATGACAGAAGGCGAACACACATTCACCAAGACAGGGAGGCAAGCCGGGCAAGTTACGGGCAAGTTACAATGTGCTGAAAGGTTATTATGCAATTTTTGCCCAGTGATGCCAAAAACATTCTGCCTATTATCACTTTAATGTGTTTGTGACTGGAACTGGGTACCTTTTGTCTGTCAATCAGGTGCAAGTTTCGTGTGTTGGACACTTTCGGTACTGAGCCAGACTTCAATCATGCAGCTTGGGCCAAAAAGCACAACCGTACCAGTTCATTTGGCAGCCTGAACCTGATCCCACTGCAGTTCTACACCATGTTCCGTATGTTTCTGCCTCATTTTCTTAGCTAATTATGTGATTTACATCATGTTGCTTGATCTGAGAGGAACAAAAATGATGTTTTTTTGTATCTTTGCATCTTAATTCATGTGTATTCCTTTACTGTGAGCAGCTCATACACCAGACAACACATTTTTGGGTTTTGTGGTGCAACACCAGCTGAGCTCTGAAGAAGCCGAGCGGTTAAATTCTATCGGAAGAAAACAACAGGCCCTTGTGTATGGCAAGAGAGCCACGTTTTGGAAGGTAACAATGGACAGATATTGTAAGATACATATTTGTTTCTTCACACACCAATATTGAAAGCGAAAGTATTAAGGAAGTATTCAGGTTCTAGTTAGGGGAGGCTGTAGAGAAAAAATTTATCACATTTTTGGAGTTTTGACTGGTATTATATGTAATGAAAATACTTAAATGACGCTATTTTACCTTTTTGGTGTCTAGAGAATTTGTCGATATAGTCTGTGGGTGCTTAGTATTCTGCTAGACATCCCCATAAAATACACACTTTTCAAGGGATAAGTGTAATTTGTGCCACATCTATTGATTTTCCAGATAGTCACAATTTACTTCCTGTGCTGTTATACTGCAGGGTAAAAAGGCATATCTGGACGTTATCCATAAGTACTTGGAGGTCCATGGCACGGTTGATACAGCCAATTCGCTTCCAAGCTATGTGAAGAATCATGGCATAGTCAAAGGCACTGAGGTTCAGGCCCTGTTGAGACAGAGCAAGGTGAGTGTGTCTCCTTTAAATTTACCTTTGTTGACTTTGGCTGTACTTCTTTTTTTACATTAGACTATACTTTTTACTTTTCTTATGACCATATTAAACCCAAATATGTAGCATTAAGTGATAACCTTAAACCCCAGACACCTTTCTAAAAGCTGTATGGGTGCATTGTGTTTAAAAACATATTCATCTACATAAAAATGTAATAAATAAGCAGATTCAGTCAATTCATATTTGAGCAGAGAGAGAGAGAAATTATGGATGCATAACATTTTTCCATTTGTATTCAAAATAATTGAAACCCACAAAAGATTTCTGTGTGCCTGTGGTTACCATACACTTCTTCATTGCTTAAAAGTGTTAGTAAATTCTACACTTTTTTCCTTTGGTTTGTTGTAGGTTTTTGTTGGATTGTCTTTCCCATATGAAGGGCCCGCTCCATTGGAGGCTTTGGCCAATGGCTGTGCTTTCCTGAACCCCAGGCTAAACCCTCCGCAAAGTAGCCTGAACACAAAGTTCTTCCAGGGGAAGCCCAATATCAGAGAGGTCAGGAGTCATATTCAAAAGTGATTCACTTCCTGTGACGTGATAACTAAATTAAACACTACAACCCACTGTCTTTACCAAATAAATAAAATGATGTTTAAGTAAATAGTTGGTGTATCAACCAGTTTTACTGTTTGTGTGTATGCGTTGCAGGTAACATCCCAGCATCCTTATGCTGAAGCCATTGGAGAGCCCTACGTATGGATGGTAGACATAAACAACTCCACAGATGTGGAGAGAGCTCTCACTGCTATCCTCAATCAGACTGCAAGTATCTTCTAAATATGTTGTCCAGTCAACCTACACTATATTGCCAAAAGTATTCACTCACCCATCCATATAATTGAAGTCAGATGTTGCAATCACTTCCATGGCCACAGGTGTATAAAGTTAAGCACCAAGGCATGCAGACTGTTTCTACAAACATTTGAGAAAGAATGGATCGTTCTCAGGACCTCAGTGTGATACTGTGATAGGATGTCACCTGTGTAACAAGTCCAGTTGTGAAATTTCCTCGCTCCTAAATATTCCACAGTCAACTGTCAGTGGCACTATGACAAAGTGGAAGCGATTGGGAACGACAGCAACTCAGCCACAAAGTGGTAGGCCATGTAAAATGACGGAGTGAGGTCAGGGGATGCTGAGGTACATAGTGCCCAGAGGTCACCAACTTTCTGCAGAGTCAACCGCTACAGACCTCCAAACTTCATGTGGCCTTCAGATTAGCTCAAGAACAGTGCGTAGAGAGCTTCATGGAACGGGTTTCCATAGCCAAGCAGCGGCAGCCAAGCAGCGGCATCCAAGCCATACATCACCTAGTGCAATGCAAAGCGTCAGTGCAGTGGTGTAGAGCATGCCGCCACTGGACTCTAGAGCAGCAGAGATGCGTTCTCTGGAGTGACGAATTGTGCGTCACCATCTGGCGATCTGATGGACGAATCTGGATTTGGTGGGTGCCAGGAGAATGGTACATGTCTGACTGCATTGTGCCAAGTGTAAAGTTTGGTGGAGGGAGGATTGTGGTGTAGGGTTGTTTTTCAGGAGCTGGGCTTGGCGCCTTAGTTCCAGTGAAAGGAACTGTGAATGCTTCAGCATACCAAGAGATTTTGGACAATTCCATGCTCCCAACTTTGTGGGAACAATTTGGGGATGGCCCCTTCCTGTTCCAACATGACTGTGCACCAGTGCACAAAGCAAGGTCCATGAAGACATACATGAGAGAGTTTGGTGTGGATGAACTTGACTGGCCCGCACAGTGTCCTGACCTCAACCCAAAAGAACACCTTTGGGATGAATTAGAGAGGAGACTGAGAGCCAGGCCTTCTTATCCAACATCAGTGTGTGACTTCACAAATGCGCTTCATTCCCATAAACACACCTTGTGGAAAGCCTTCCCAGAAGAGTTGAAGCTGTTATAGCTGCAAAGGGTGGACCGACATCATATTAATTCCTATGGATTGAGAATGGAATGTCACTTAAGTTCATATGCGAGTCAAGACAGGTGAGACAATACTTCTGGCAATACAGTGTATTTCACAAAGAGTACATTGGAAATGCAGTGGAAGCTCAGTTTGATTTATATAGAGCTGCAATTGCTCTATAATATATCTATAATTGTGGTTTGACATTTCAGATTGAGCCCTACCTTCCCTATGAATTTTCCTGTGAAGGGATGCTCCAGAGGGTCAATGTCCTGATTGAAAAACAGGTTGGAGAAATGTTGGTTTAGGGGATGGAAAAAGGATCAGATTTTTGTAATTAGAGAAAGACTCTTCTCATCTTGTTGTCATCTCTACCTCAGGACTTCTGCACTAATACAGGGAGCTGGCCCCCTCTGAGCGCGCTCCAGGTTGTGAAAGCAAAGACCAAAACTTCCTGTAAACAGGCATGCAAGGAGGCAGGGCTGATCTGTGAACCTGCATTCTTCCCACATCTTAACAAAGCACAGAATCTTGTCAGGTAAGTACACACAGTACTTTGCAGAAACTTGAATCCTGGTTCATATAAATGTTTTTCCGTGTATGAAAGATGGCTTTGTTTACAGTGTGAGTGGATGCTCTCACCTATAAAATAGTGTCTTAACAGTATTATTAGAGGAGGGTCATCACAGTTGGAAGTTTCACCACGTGTATTCACTTTAACATGTAGAAATATCAGAAATATTCCAGCCAACAACTACAAGTTAGAAACACTCAGATATGCACTTACCTTTTTCCAGCAGTATTTTAAAGCTCATAAAATGTTGTACTTTTTTCAGCTAACAACTCCAAACTGGACTGCTTTACAAATTTAAAATGCTCTTGAGTCAGTTGGAGTGTTCTTGGTGGGAAACACAAACACTGTTGAAGTTCAAAGTTACTGTGAAATATATCTAAGCTGTCACAGCCCACGTGGGAAGCCTTTTCACCACCACTCAATTACATCGAGCCAATGTGGCCATTTCAGCTGGTGCCAGAGTTAGTTCTGTTGAAAAGGGGCAGATAGATCCGCTTCTAAAGCTAGGGTTGCTATGGTTGACAGAACCTAATCCAGCATGAGCCCCAATCGCAAACCACCCAATACTTAATATGTTAATATAATAGTTTGAACGCTGGTGCTTGCTGAAGATGGCATGCAACTTAACAGGCTCGATTCTAAACAGGGTGCAACCTTTTCTGAAGTGAAACCAATGTAGAAGTGCCTTAAACTTGCATTCTTTCTAATAACCAGTTGGGGGCGAGTCCTCTGGTTGCAAAAAGAAGTCTGATTGTATAGAAGTCTATGAGAAAATGAGCCGACTTCTTACTTGTTGTATTACCTCAGTAAACTTTGTCAACATGAGCTTATGGCATCGGTCGCTAGTTTCAAGTGTTCTTTAATACAGCATGATGTTCATTTAGTAAATTGTGGTCCCATTACAGTAAAATTGACTATAAAGCAGGGCAGAGCCTGCCAGTGGCACAGGAGGTGTAGGTGAATGCTAGGGGTATCATCCATACGGGCAGCCCAAATGAGGGAAATGGAAAAAAAACGAATTTTCTAACTAAAGTTTATTTCACTGTGTTAGTTCATGAATGTTAATTACAACATTTTGGTCACCTAAAAATGTCTTATTCAGTATCTGGTTGTACTTAGGTCCACCCTCTCCTGTCACTTCTGGCTGCAATAAAAAAAAAAAAAAAAAACAAGATGGTGATGGCTAAAATGCTAAACTCGAGGCTTCGAAACTGCAGTCCATAAACCAATGGGTGATGTCACAATGACTACATCCACTTATATATGGTCTATGGCGCTGAGCGACAGTCCTCGTAGGATGGAGCGCGTTCACGTCCACTTCCATCTTGATGCGTAGTTGAAATTCTACCACACCATTTGAATACATGCTTTGTGATTTTATGATTTGATAAACAGTTGCTTATCATTTCTTCTCCTTTTTTTCCAGCTACAGAGTAGACTGTAAAACATCAGAGCTTTCCGACAGTCACTTGGTGTTTCCAGCCTACAACAGCAGTAGTGAACACTGTCTGTTCCAGTCCGACCCCCTGCTCTTCAGCTGTGTGAGATCAGACCAGTCCTTGACTCGCATCTGCCCTTGTAGAGACTACATTAAGGACCAGATAGCCTTATGCAAAGCATGTATCTAAATGTGAAATGGAAAACAAAATCTTATGTGCATAAAGGTCAATAAAGTGTTGATATGAGTTTTATCTGATTGTCCTGAAAGACTTCCTCATAGACCTGTGGGTGAGGTTTCTGGCATCCTTACAATAGCACAAACACAATGGTTTAATGACATGACAGGTATTTGGCACTTATGTTGTTGGCAGCCATTTCACAGTTGGCTGCGAGCCAGCTTTGCATTCACAAGCTCAAAGTGCATGCGTGCATGTGTTGTTACACATGCACGCATGCACAGGTGCACACACACACACACACACACACACACACACACACACACACACACACACACACACACACACACACATGCACACAGCTTGCAACAGTGTGTAATCTGGGCCAGGGGCGTTGGCAGTTCCTCTCTTCCGGCAACTTAACCGCCCTGTCCTGATGGGTGATCGGGTAGCTGTGTCACTGCAGCTGCAGGGCAGGGGAGGGTGGCACCTGAAGAGACACAGGAGAGAGAGCAGAAACCCACAAAACAACACGGCACGTAACACACTCTTAATAGGGGTTATCATTCATCTGAGGCTATGATCTAGGCATAAGAATTCAGCCACTACCTGTCTGATCATGATAATAATGGTCTGGGGTGTCTCACAGTGTCCTTTGAACCTGAAAGGCTGTACACATGAACATAAAGGGAATGAAGTCCCATTTTTCAATCATCTCTTTGACGCGCTTTTAATGTACATTGTCTTGTCAGAGCAGCGAGAATGCTCGGCTTGAGAAGGTGATGCAAATGTGTGAAATTGAGTAAGGGCAGATGAGAGAACTGAAGTGAAAATTGGTCTTTAAAATCAGATCTCTTCAAAATCACACACTGCCAAAAGCATGCAATGTCAGCAAGAATGCTGGACACAAACAGGTATATGGGTGAAAAGTAAAAGGTTACATAGGCTCATCATGGCTTGCTTTGCATCAGTGCGAACTGTCAGAATTACATTTTCTTTCACTCTCAAACCCACAGAATCCCTTACTTTATAGATAGATGATTACAGAGGTGCAAAGAAGAGTTTCCACGAACACAACCCTATAGAGGGTTGCTTGCTGAATAATAGATGAGGATATTGATACTGTAGTACATATGATGCTCACTAATTGAGTGATGCAGAGCATGTAATGAGTTAGCATTTTAGCACTTCTGGTTCCATCATCTAGAAGTCAGTGAGTTTTTAGTTAGATGCCTGAAGTAACGTCTGGGGATAACAGAAGCTGAAGAGATGTTAACATTTTGTTCTAAGATATAAAATGCATTAGTCATAAGTCATAATCCAAAACCCAATGGAAAAATCCCATTGGCTTTTTGTCGAGGGAACCCCTGAGATGGGAACTGCACCACTCTATTAATGTATCACATCACATTCAATCTAAACAAAAAACAAAGTGTAAAGATGCCATTTTGTGGTTTTATGAGGAATTATGTGCTTGGCCAAGAGCAGTAAGACTCCAGGAAGTTATAAAAAAATATTCTGGTACATAAACATAACATGGTGTTTCAACACTTTGGGTTTTGAGCTTCAGAGTATCTGGATCTTGTAATCAAAGAACCAGGCTAGTTATTTCCCTCAGCTTCCAGTCCTTTTACTACAGTAAGCTGGCTGCTGACTGTAGCTTCACACTTATTGAACAAACATGAGAGTGGTATCAATCTCCTCATATAGCGCTGAGCAAAAAAGCCACAAAGCATATTTCTCAAAAAGATTCCTTTAAGGAGATTGCCACCATTAGTGCACCTTTTATTCACAGTAGTAGTCAGAAAAAAAAAAAAGATCTCTACATTAGAAGTAATCATGCTTACTTCTTATAGACAGCTGGTGGATCAGGTTAACAGAAATTATATGATTTCACAAATGTGATACCTTATTAATGTATCATAAGTATCTAACAGTACAACCTTGAAATGTTCACATGAAAAAAATCACATGTTTCATAGTCAAATTGCAGAATTTTCAAAAATGAGTTTTTCACATGAAATATGTTGCATTTTTTACACTGCACGTGTGCATATCTGATATTCAACTGAGTTCATAGATACCAAACATTTGATTGTGCTCTTTTGGGCACATGGGATTATGTTTTGTCCTAAAGTATAATGAAGTCTTTTGCAAAAACAGTAGTTCTATGTGCCCAAAGACTAAATATAGTATAAGAAAAACTCACTTTTACGCCAAACGGTTTGACCAGTTTTTACATTTTTCAGTAAAGCCCAGAGAACATTTGCACCAAAGAAAATTAAAAATCAAAAATTTCAGTTGCAGGCACAAATGGGTTCATTCTCTCTGATAACGTGATCCTATGACTTGGTGCTAGTATGGATGGGATTGGTGCAAATAGGCATTTGCTGCTTGTTCACATAGTACCCAGTACCAACTAGTTACTGCTACATTGCACACAGAGTCTCCATTCTATTGTATGTACTACCTTAGTGGTGGGAAAGCCTTCCATGACAGTTGTGTGTGGTCGAAAAGTAAACAAACAAACAAACAAACATGTCTAAACATTAAGCAGGATAAAACTTTATTAATCAATAAAACTTTGCTCTGTGACAAAGAGATATTTCATAGTTCTTTTACATAAATAAATGGTGTTTACATCATCTGTAATACCACTGATGTCATTACTGTACAAACAGACAAATAACAATTTAGATCGTCAGATTTATTGGAAATTCAGTTACATCTTTCCATGTATTTTATGTTTTCTATTTGTGTGTGTGTGTGTGTATGTGTGGCTGCAATGCACTGAAGCTGTAAGGGTTTTACACGCCCATGCAAAGCCTATTAGCAACAGAGAAGTGGTTAGTATTGCTATCATAATTTTGTGAAATTAAGTTAAATGAATGGCTTGATGGCTCTTCTAGGGCCATAATAAAAATGTATCCATACATGTAGAGTATAATTGAATGAAACACACGTCAGAAGAGAGGACAGATGTTTTCACTGATTTGGCACGGTTCATCAAGCTGGGGAATTTGACATGTTTCTGAACAATTTCAGTGGAACAGTGGAATGGATTCAAATGTAATACCGCCTGTCAAATGAATAGAGGTTTCGTGTTTGTTCAAGTACATGTTTGGAGGTCATTTTTTTACAAACGTCGAGCAGTATTTTAGTGAGTGCAAGGGTTCAAACATCATAAATGAATGAATGAATTGCAAGTCTGGAGATCATAAAATTACAGTCATCCATCCATTATCTGTAACCGGTTATCCTATTCAGGGTTTGGAGTGGGGAGGGCTGAATCATGGCTGACATTGAGCGAATGCAGGAATGCAGTCCGACTATCACAGGGCTGACACATAGACACAGACAGCCATTCATGCTCACATTCATACCTGTGGGCAATTTAAAGTCAACAATTAACTTGCACGTGCACCTGATTTCACAGCTCATTAAATGTACATTATCAGTCGTAACCTCACAGATGTGGTTTTAGTAGGAGCTTGTTACACCTTAAAAGCAATATGTCTAAAACATTGTAAAACTGAATGAAACATAACATTTTGAACACAACCAAAACAGCTTGTTTAGGTTTAGGCAACAAAACTATGTCATTTATTCCACGCTGGTAGCAAACCCAGATGGGTGAAATCTCCTCTGTTTTGTGTACCATCCAGCACCCCCAACCTCCACTCCATATGGAGTTTCATGCTATCTACTGTATATTACAGATTACATTGCATCTATGAGGCTTGTAATAACAGATAATGCCCCATTTAATGACCTGATAACTGTCTAACCAGCGGGAATGTCTTTGGATTGTGGGAGGCGGCCGGAAAACCCGGAGAAAACCCACTCTCTCACGGGGAGAACATGCAGAGTCCACACACAGGGGCCGTCCTGTGGGTTCCCGGATCCCTCTTGCTGTGAGGTGACAGTGCTAACCACTGCACCAATGTGATGCAGTTCTATTCAAAATATACATTTTTTTGGTCTTGAGCTGCTGCACTGAACCAGAGATTTACAGTGAGCACAACAGCTTCAAAGATCACCCATTACTAGGGACTGTAAGGGGGCCAGAGCCACAATCACAGGCCTACATTTTATGTGGCATGAATGTGCACAAGAGCAAGTGGTATGAAAATGAAACAGTGCAAAACAGAGAGGTAGAAAGGGATTTTGTTGCCAAGATCAAAATAGCCTCCAGGTTATCTGAACACAATATAGTTAACCAGAGCAGTAGAGCAAGTAAAGCATAGCGTTACTAACAGTTATTATGAGTTTATTCTGTGCCTTATGTGGTGGTCTTTAGCATGTAAACACTGTGCTTTGCTAGTAAAAGTCATTGTCGAGATTGTCTTCTATGCATCAGAGGGGAAACATTACAAATCAGTGTGCTGTTGGTGAGTTGAGGTGGTGTGATCTGACTCACACCTTCAGTTTATAGCTATTCTTCACACAATGACACTAAAGATAATACCAAGAATTTTGCACCTTGCTCAGTATGTCAACTGAGAGTTAATAATTACAGTGTAGAGTGGATGTAGGCACCTTGAGAATCACTGACCAAGGCTTTGTAACACCGTCTTCGGGGATAAATTTAGACTCTCTCTCCCTCGGATCCAGTGTAGTAAATACTAATTACAACTCTTGTCACACGGCCTCCTCACACAAGGGGGCACTCTGGATCCACATTTAGAGGAAGAAACCAGGCCACAGTCATACAGTTAATATACACTTTACCTCATGTTAGATAGTGAAAATGTAATTTTGGACATGGGTATCAATAATTCAATATGTGTTTGTATTAGTGCATAACACAACATCTAATATTTAACTAATTCAACTTATGTCTAATTTAATTCATCTCAACACATTTGTATAAAATCAACTGATGAACTTAGGTTCATAATATTAAGTGCTTATTTCGAGGTGTTTCTGTTGCTTCCTCCAGGAGGATTACAATGAAGGTATTTCTGTCAATGTCATTAAAAAGGACCTATTATGCATTTGTGCTTTTCCCTGTCCTCTAGTGTGTTGTATTTTTTGTGTATGTAAAAGGTCTGCAAAGTTACAAAGACCAAAAGTCCCTAACCCAAAGGGAGTCACTCTCAACTTTCAGTTGCCTGAAACGCCTTACTTGAAGCCCCGCCCTCTTCTGTAAAATGGTGATGTCACCAAGTAACACGTTTGCATAATGCAAAATTCACATCAAAGCAGCGCTGAAGTGTGACCTGTGGAGAGCTGCCATGCAATGTCTATGAAAAGCTGCGGCAACCACGCCCGAGCACAGCGAGCTGCAGTTGCTTGATTCTGCGACGAAATGCGGCCAAGAGAGTACCCACAGCCAATCAACAAGCAGATTCATTGACTCCTACTGTGACCTACATCACAAAGAATTTCTACTCGCCTGAAAAACATGAACACACCTCCCGGATGCAGAAAAGTGTTATTATTACTGCCTGGGGTGATTTCGGGTAATACCTGCCTGGCAGCTAGTTTGACACTCCCTCAAAAAAAGCTAGTTAGAGCTGAGCTGGAGCAGAATCTGAAGAGTTTAGTTCGGATGACCCATCACAATAGAGTGGGCAAGCTGACCAATCAGAGCAGACTGGGCTTTTTGCATTTCAGAGGGTGAAAAGAGGTGCTGCAGCAAAGCTGGTATGAGAAAAGTAACACTTTCTTTGAACCATCTTGTAAACACTTTCAAGTGTGCATCTGAAAATGAGCATAATAGGTCCTCTTTAAACCAATATCATCTTTAGTGTTTCTCTAAAAATGTTCTGGGTGATCATATGTTTGCGCTTATGACATCCTCTAAAGTTCAGTAAAATAATACTGACTTGTGCCACTGAGTAAATTATAGCTGTCCTGTTTCAACATGTAAAATAATGATTTGTTTGGCAATCGGTTCTTCTTTTAACAGCTTCTAATAAGTGTTAAAGGAGCCTTGGACAGATCCCACCTACATCCAGTCTGAGATTTTCACTTACAGTGCAAAAATTTACAGTAAGACTTATCATTTCATTTCACCAATAATCTACAGTAATATGTAAAACATTTACAGTATAAGCACTACAGAGTAAACATGTTTAACTATATGCAACATTGATCATTCTGTATACTTTAACTATATGCTGTTTACTCCAAAAAAGCCTATAATGTCGGCCATAAAGTACTATGACTACATTTGTGACTTTTTCTTACTGATGCACTGGAACAGTGTAATAAACATATTTACAGACTGTGTGGTTTGTATGTACATTCAGTTCGTTGCACATAATAATGAATGATAACAATGATCACATGCAGAACAAACGAGACACAGGAGAAATCGCAGTGTCTGTCATGATACGCAATGTAAATGATATCCCCACAGGCTGCTTTATCTTTGTCATTGTGCTTTGTTTCATCCTAGGCTTGAGACTTTGTCTTATTCAACTTTCCGCATGAACTTTGCAGTCAACATCAGTACAGCATAAATAATGTTCATAAAAGTAATAAATATCCCAGCTGGATTGAGTACAACATTCCACAGAGAAAATGGCAAATAATAACAAATAGCAAAATGGTACCAGAGACTTTCCTGCAGAGTTTAGTGCCTTTACATCCATTCATTATCTAAATGCGACAAAGTGTTATGACAAAAATACAAGATAAATATTTGGATTTTTTTTTTTTTTTTTTTTTTTACCATTTTACACTTAAAAAACGTGTTTTTTTTTTAACTATTCTTCAGTTGTTAGAAGAGATGCTGAATGGAATTCAGGTAAGCGTGTTTGTAAACAAATCAAAATATATGTGCAATATATGGCAATGAAATAAGTCAGATACAGTAGTTAAGACAAAACAGGCTAATTCCCCTAAATCATTTCTTAGTTTTTAATAACCCGTTGTGTTAAAGCAGGCACTGTGCTAAACTGTCAGCAACAAACACCAGCAGATGATGGAAAGTTGGCTAATCTGTGCTTGGATTCATACAGTGCAGTGGGCCATGGATGGATATTGGATGGATGGATATATGGATATAAATGACTCATCCACTTTAGGTTGATAGCCATTGTATAGCAAATGTTTGTCCTTAGTGTCTCCTGTGCTCTTTACTGCTGTTTGCTTTTAGTCGTAGAGTTGCTAGGTCAAGGCTCACCTCTCCATGGCAACTTGGAGTTTGTAGTCTTAATTATGATACAATAAGCAAAGGCAAAGAAATTCTTAAAAAAGCTCATTATATGTTTTCACAAGTAAACTACATGGGAAAACATATTGCATTTTTTATGTGGGCCTCATTTAAAGGGACAGTGTGCAGGTTTGCCTCGCTCAGAGGACATCCATACCATAATAACACAACTTTAGGTACAATAGAAGTCAAATGGCGGGCCGGTGGTAGCACAGTTTTGCACTCTACGGTAAGTGCAGTAACACATGTTACCACAGTTTCACAAGTGTCAGAGAACTAACATTGCCTTCAGGTAATGTAAAACTGTGAGAGTCAGAGCCAGTATTTGGTTTGTCAGATCTGGGCTACTGTAGATATGCAGGCTCATTCTAAGTTAATGAAAAATGACTCTTAGTTTCAGGTGGTTATACACTAATGACAATTATGAATATCATTTTCCATTTCTGCTCATAGATCCAGTGTTACACACTGTTCATTTAAGTAAAATCTATACCATTTCACAATTTTTCAATTTCAGCATCATTATGCCCACTATGACTATAGCTGAACCTACAAGGACAGATCAATATGCTGTAGTCTCTTGCAGCGTAAAAACTGTAATGATAAGAATGGTGTCATCTGAGCAGCAACTACTGTATCTCCAGGTCAGCTCTTGGGCCTTTTCCTTATTCTTGGTGCCATTTTTACAACTGATGGTTTCATAGACAAAAAGTGAAGAAGAGCTAAAAAGATTTAACATTAAGTGTTTTCTCTCCATGATGTGGTCTTCAATCACATCCTTGTCTCTCAGAGTCTCTCAGACATCTGTTTGTGTGTGCATGCATGTGCGTTTGCTTATGTCTGAATGTATGAATCCACTTTGTACAGTATATACAGCATGTGTATATATATATGTATGTATATGTTGTGTGTATAAGAACATGGGTGTGTTGAATCTGCATGTGCTGCATGTGTAGTTGAAATGTGTATTAAGGTGTGTATGAAAGACAGAGAGAGGACGGCGGAGGGCAAGAGGCAGCCAGGTGTGTGGGCGTGTGGTCGGAACCTGCTCGTATGGTCAACACACACTCTCACTCAAAGCGTTCGTAGTTCCTCGTCTGTCTCACACGGGGCACCATGTCCTTCAGGAGTCTGTGGACACAGAAACAAGGTGTCATCGGAAAGTACGTAAATGTGCAAAAATGACTTCTGCAAGATGCCTCGGCTTGTTTTGGCACTCAGCACTCCGAGCAAGTCAAATGGCGACTTTTGGTTTTTATATCTTACTTGATGCCATATGCCAAAATGATGAGTCCGATGAGAACTCCAATGGTGCCATCAAGAAACCAGACGTCAGCATGGTGCTTGAAGACTTCAGCGCTGATCAGAATGGAAAATCCCATGATAGAACCGACCAGAGAGTTGAACCCTGAAAAACACAAACATGGTAATAATGTCATGTCTGTTTATGTATTGTATGTCTGAGTAAAGGAGTAGTTTCAGTTGCTCTACTCTCAGAACCCATCAGCTATTGGTCTATTGGTCTTGGTCTCTCGGAGCAAGGGGTTATATTTCTTAGCCAGCATATATCATGCCAACACTTCCTTTTCCATGCGCTGCTCATTGTTTGCGATACGATAAGCAACTTGAGATGCAAGACTGGAGTTGGAGTTGAGGGATGACATGTATGACCGCATTGTTTCACAATTTGCCAGTTTACAAGCTTAAACATAAAAAAATATATCATCATCAGACAAGAGATTGCATTTCAGACAATGCGTTTTTCCTCTTTTGCTCTTCACATGGACTGTTTACCTGCATTCAACCTGCTGGAAAGTGATTGGTCAATACTACTCTGATTACAAACGGAAACCAGAACGCTTCCAATGCCAAAATTTTGACCTGTATAATAGACTCTTCACTAACCCTGAAAATGACCTTGATTTGAACATGAATAGTAATCTGTTTATTTAAGATCTTTTGGGGTTAAAGGAATAGTTTGATATTTTAGTTGATTCCAGCTAGCTTAGGTTACAGCATTAACACTGGAAAGATGTGGAAACAGCCAACCTGTCTCTGTCAGTAACAAAATTTGCCCACCAAGACTTGCAAACCTAAACAGTTAACATGTTATATCTCAGTTGATAAAACTGAAGTACAGAATGAAGTAAGAATATTAGTAGTTTTACTATTTCTTGGCCAAGTGACACACTTCAAGTGACTTCCTGGAGTTCTGGTATCCAGCTTTAGGGGTACCGATGGATGGATTATTTTCAACTTTGGTCAGAGCCAGGCTAGCTGGTCCCCCCATTTCCAGTCTTAAAGCAAAGCTAAGCTATCTGGCTAACAACTGTAGTGGTTCTTATTTATCACACAGACATAAGGATGATATCAGTCCTCTCATGGAACTCTTGGCAAGAATGCAAATAAGTGTACTTACCAACATTGAGTCGTTTTAGAAACTCTGAAATATAAATGTTACATTTCACTACATCTACTGTATTTGAGTTACCCTGTATAGCGGCTGATGTTTCTGTTTTTTTTTTTTTTTTTTTTTTTATACATAATTACATTTCTCCTTGTGTGAAAGCCAGCATAGTGGGTTATTGTCTGGCCTGCAGTAAGTGTATAGTCTTGTGGGAAATAAATCCAGTCTGAGAACAGCAACCTCAGGTTTATTGGATTGATGCCCTGTGCATTCTGAGACCTGGGGGTAGCAGTGCACTTGTGTGTGTGTGTGTGTGTATATATGTGTGTGTGTGTGTGTTTTTATGTGTGTGCTGTGCTTTTGTACGCGAGCACGTGTCTATGAGCAGCCAGTGGGTCATAACCTATTAGGTCTTTCTCCAGTTGTGAGAGCAACTTTCTCTCACACACAGAAACATGCACGTGCATGCACACACACACACACACACACACACACACACACACACACACACACACACACACACCGCACACGCACACTGTCTGTCTTGTGGTTTTGGATTTAATACTTTAGATTCGATTTACTTTTGGTTGTCATGCCTGTTTTGTGTAACAACAATGCTGACATTTAACACTTGGTTCTTCGTTAGAGAAGCCTATTTCAATTTTATGGTACTTTATGCTCGCCCACATGTATTTGACAGTTATAGCTTCTGGGTACTTTGCTGAGTAAACCTTTGAAGGCTTATAATGAGTATATACAATATGAAATATAGCAACATTATTTATAAAACTACCCAACAGCATCTAAAATGATAAATTTTGCTCCCTCTGGACAGGCTAAAAAACTGAAATGGTTCTGTCAAGTAAATGCAACAGCAATAATAATCCAATAATAGTATATATTAGAATTATGAGCTGCATGGTGATGAAGTGGTTTGCACTGTCGCCTCACAGCAAGAGGGTTGCAGATTCAAATCCGGCTTGGGGTTTTTCTGTGTGGAGTTTACATGTTCTGCCCGTGTTAGCGTGGGTTTTCTCCAGGTTCTCCGGCTTCCTCCCACAGTCCAAAAACATGCAGGTTAATTGATGACTCTAAATTGCCCGTAGGTGTGAATGTGAGCGTGAATGGTCGTCTGTCTCTATGTGTCCTGCAATGGACTGGCGACCTGTCCAGGGTGTACCCCGCCTTTGTCCAATGCCAGCTGGGATCGGCTCCAGCCCCCCGCGACCCCTAACGGGAT
Organism: Pterois miles; assembly: GCA_947000775.1. Lineage (NCBI taxonomy): Eukaryota > Metazoa > Chordata > Actinopteri > Perciformes > Scorpaenidae > Pterois > Pterois miles. Next base: position 3,797,409 of record CAMQGK010000637.1, on the reverse strand, counting down.
AAGCAATTGCAGATGGATGGAGAGGGCCATTTTGCTGCATAAAGGCCTTTACACACCAGGGGCATGATGAATAAACAACATGAAAATGCAAAATACTCACCTGTGAATATTCAGGCATACACTGTTTGTAGCTATATGTACAAAAAGTAATGCATTCTAATTTGTGTGTATCGCACAAAATCAATTTGTGTGTAATTCATGTAATTGTGAACCAGGAAGTATAAAAAGTGGCGAATGCTACATAGGGAAGAGGTCCTGGTGGATGGTTAGGTTTAAAAATACTTTCACCCAGGAGACTGGTGTTTGTGACCCGTGTGAAGTCAGAAGTCAACATTGATGTATTTGTCACATAACTTTCATACATAAGTAACGCCACCATGATCTTTTCGAATTAAGTAGTTTGTAGCCTAATACTAACCAAGTCCATCTTTTCCTAAGCCAAACTAAGATTGTTCTATTGCCTAAACCTAAGGAAGCTGTTTCCTGTGAAGACGGCAACTACATGCATGCAACGAGTGGAAATTGACACGCTGCTGGACCTTTGAAGGAATACAAATGAAAAAGGAGGACTAACTTTTTCTTAGCTATCATAAGAACCATTGCATGAGAATATGTTGTAATATTATAAAAGATTTTTTTATTGTGAAAGGTATGAACGAAAGGAATGGATCTGGTATGCCCCGCCTTTGTCTATGGAGTCTTTGTGGTATATGTGGCTATATGCTATATTCTATATGCGCTATACTATTCATAGGCACAACCCGACCCACTCTGCACAACATGACAGATTGATGCCTTTATTGGCCATGCAAAAGCTCAGAAAAATCAAATATTACTTTTTCATTGGTTAATATTTGCATTTTGTGTGAAAACACTCATCACAAAAACAACAATTTGAAAAAAATATATTGACGTGCAAATTAATCACTCGAAAAAATGCTGCCGATGTGTAAAGGCCTTAAGAACTAATACCTACATACGCTGACACTGATAATGCTAGTTTTACTTATGTAAAGGATCCGAAAACATCTTCCGCTGTTGACCGTCTATTTATTTCTTTATACAGTATAATTTCACAAACTCCCTGTCTTCAGTGCATGCAAAAAGTGTTTTCAAGGCCGTGTTTATCTCTGTTAAATCACAAACAGCGATTGCATGAAAGCCAGTTTTGTAACTGTTCTCGCTGAACTACTTTCCATAAGCAAGAGAGAGAAACACAGACATTGATCATCAACACTGAAAGCCTAAAGAAATGTCTAATTGAGAGACGGAGCGCAGTCATTTTCCTGAGCATTTAGTGAGTCCAATACTTCCCTTTTTCCTATTACCACTCTGCAGCCATTTGTAAGCTTTGTTAAGACCTCTTAGATTGGTGTGCTATTCATTTATTCATAATTCACTGAGTGTGTGTGTGTGTGTGTGTGTGTGTGTGTGTGTGTGTGTGTGTTTACACTACCGTCAGTGATAAGTGCCCGGCTAGTCAGCACTCTTCCCAGCATGAACTTGGTCACGGCCAGCACAGCACATGTGAGCCCGCTCACTATAGCCACACTGAAGAGGAAGTCATCCTATAGAAAGGCAGGGAAGAGAAGATAGAAGAGCAGACTATTTATATAGTAAGATGTGGTAAACCATGTGTGCTTAAGCATACAAAGAAAGCGAGAGAGAGCTACACAGCAGTATCTAAGAAGCACCAACAGCATCAGTCAGACACAAAGCTTGTCTCAGCTCAACCATTAATAATAAATACACAGGCTTGACTTGGTGCATCAACCCAAGGTCATTCAGACGACACATCTAAGTGATGTGAGGATCTGGTGTTTTTAAGAGTCAAACAGACTCAGCAAAAACAAGCACTTGACCCCTGAGCGTCTCTCTATCAGAGTTAATTGGGCCAACAGGGAGAGAGAGAGAGACGGAGACAAGGAGGAGAGATAAAGATGAGAGAAACTGGGACAATAAGAGACGTGAGCAAAGAATCCAACTCTATTGTTTTAGTCAGACGTCACCCTTCTTCACCAAACTGTTGGTTAGGGCTATTTTTAATGGCCCACCAACTAGTGTATCACAACAGATGTAATCGGCCTTTTCCATGTCAGACATTTTGACTGACTCATAGTGGGAAATAGCACAGGTGTTACTAGTAATATTAATGATGGCTCTGCTCTAGTCAAGTGTCCCGCTAAGCTACATCATGCACAATACCAGGATCCATAAACTAATGCAGCAAATAGGCCTTTTTCGCCGAAGACGTTTTGATATTTCATAGTAGGAAACACATAATAAATAAATAATGAAATAAATGATGGCTGAATTCCATTCAGCTGCTTTGACTTCAGGATCCAGGTATTGTGTATGCGGGTTTACTGTAAGGCTGTATTCAAAACCACATACCATACTAGTAGTATGACCTGATTTGGCCGAAATGTAGTATGTAGTATACGGTATGCAAATGAGAAAAAAAATGCAAAATAAAATGAAAAAATTAAAACAAATAAAAATAAATAAACAAAAAAAGTGCCAAAAATACCCAGATGTCGTACTGATATGACGGATAAAATCCCCAGCATGCAATGCAAAGTGCTGGAATGGTACAGGCTACAGTTACAACAAAAGCAGTCAAATGTGACCCCTTTTGTACAGTTCTCACCACTATTTCAGCACTAAATTCACTTCTGAAAATTTTTGAGGCAATAAATCACCTGTGTAGATTTCGAATGTTTACAGTTTTACGATAATAGATGGCACATCGAACATTTGCTCCAACGTTTTCGGGGTTGAGAAGCTCCACAAACTGCTGTGACAGCCGGGCAGTCACGCTCACAGACCCCACTGTGAGCTAGCTGGAGCTCTCGAGAGGTCTGTAGACAAGAGGCTTTTGTTTTCTTGCTGATGGATAGTTTGCTTAAATATCACAACACAAATTGAAACTGAAAAAACAGTTTAAGTAACGTAAATTTTGTCTATGAATGTTTTATATTTACCGTCTGCCCTCCTTGATGACCCTGTTTATCTTACGTCACCATGAGCTGTTAGAATAAATAGTTTAAATCTGCAGTATTTTATAAAATAAAATAAAAAAAACAACAAAGTTTAAGTTGCATTGTTCGATAATGGTGGTATGAGTTCTCTGTTTTTTTTGGTTTTTTTTTGTCGAGTGCTTTAAGAGTTGGTTTATAGGCTACAACCTGATTCAGCATTCTGCAAAATAAATCACTTTAACAGTTTCACACTACTGAGGAACATGGTATTCAGTGTGTACTGTATACTACATTCGTTAGTAGTGTGTAGTAGTAGTAGTAAGTTACAAGGTATTTTTTTTCTTCATTTTAAAGAGGATTTATTCTGATTATTTTCAGGTGCATACTTGTATTGTGGATGCTTTATATGCTTTCATTAAAAAAAATACACTACACACAAGTGCTTTCACTTAATTTGCCTGATTAGACCCTTTGCAAGGACTGTGTGGGTATGTAAAGGCTGTGCTTGGTAGACATTTAATGTTTGTTAGACCTCATTACAATCATTTCTTTTATTTTGTGATGTTTGGTGACCTTGTGTTTCTAGCATAGATCCAGTCAGCAAGTGGTTGAGTGTCTGTGAGGAGCGCAGTGTCTTTAAAGAGGAGAATGTTTGTTCTTCACCAAAGCCATTTGACATATCAGATAAGATAAAGATGCAGGTATAAATAATAACAACAAAGTTAACAATGGCTGGTTTCCATTAAGCTGCTTCAGTTTCAGGGTCCTGGTATTGCTCATGCTGGCTGACTGTCACATTGTTGTGGCGTACAACACGGGTGGGCAATTATTTTTCCTGGGGGGCCACATGAGAGACTCAGATTGTTGCTGGGTGCCAAACAAATACTGTCATACTATTGGAAACATGCTGGGCACGTATTTTTTCAGCATTTATTATACTGAAAATCACTCCAAACAACATATTAGTAAGAAAATTACATTATATGTAGGACTCTTTGAACCAAACAGGACTGATTGTTTTGGGTATTAATGTTTTCATTAACACAACATTTAACTCAACAGTAACACTTAAATTAACATTTAACTTAACATTAACATTTACATTTCCTTCTTTGGTTGCATGCAGCTTTGTAAAAAGTCCTTGCTGCTTTAGTATCTTAGCTAGCAGCCCCTCGACTGGCCTGTCCTTCTCATCTCCAGACAGGTTTCTGTATATTTCTGCATGTTTTGTCTCAAAGTGACAGCTCAAGTTGTATTCTTTGAATACAGCCATGTTTGTTGCAAACACACAGCTTTACCTCCAACCTCCACGAAAAAATACTTAGCAGTCCATGACTTATAACAGACGTGCCGCCTCAGCAGGTGACGCTACTTCACCTAACATCACTCATGTCTTTTATTTTTTATCTTTACTGTTTTTCTAGCTTTGTAGGTAAAATTATGTGGTTTGTCTGAGACTTTCTGGGCCGTATAATGCCCAGGTCTGGCTTACAGGATGTAATGTTATTGGTAACATGCATAATATATTTTCCATATTAATCTGATGATGAACCATAACCATTTTGTGCCATCATGACATCAAATCTATAGCTGTCATGACATCACGGAGTTGCACAATGGTAACTTTTAAACCTGATATGACACACTCTGGGACTGTGCATGCCATGGACATTTCACACTTTGGACACTAAAGTAAAATGTTTGACGGTAAGTACAGTGAGCTACTGTATATAGTAAACAGGAAGTGACTTCAGACACAGCGTTACAATGCATTTCCACCAGATGCGGCAATGGAGGGTGTCTCAATGCTTTCTATTCTTTTCCTAAGGAAAGCAGGAGACGCAGTCCCCCAGTGCATGGTGGGATTGTTGCAAGATGGACTGGAGAGAGGTAGCGCTGTGTTTGCCAGTCTGTATTTGCATAATGTTGAAAATCTCAACTTTATACAAATGAGCCCGCCCACCGTGACGCCTTCAGAAACTTGGCCCAAGATGTCAAACTAGGCGATGCAGTTCGAAAATGAAACCAGAGTCAGCAGTGGCATAGCCTATTTCTCTCTTAAAATGTTTTCAGAAGTAGATTTTGGGGGATTGTTTAGATGTTTATGAGCATGCAGCCATGTTAATTCCTGTTCTAAATGGTGGGCAGAGCATCAGGGACCAATCAGGTGCATTCCGCGATAGGGTATGTCAGCGCTTGTAGCAGCCAATTGATTGGAGCAGGCTGTCCCCTAACACCCTCGGCGGATCTGGTGGACATGCAGCTTTAGTCTTTGTATGTCTCTCTCTGTGACACATACACACCCATATTATATCATCACGTAAACAACAAAAACAACATGCACTTGCTTGTAGTTTGAACTCTTGACTGCTGGTCAGATAACTTGTTGCGGTAGTTTTCGCACTATAAGGCGCACCGGATTATAAGGCGCATTAAGCGAAACAAAACGGTCAGATAAGTCAAACTTTATTCAATTCATTTAATAATGCATGAAATACAAAACAATACACTCACTTTTCAGTTCATTCCTCTTCCACAAATCCATCAAATCCTTCATCATCAGTGTCTGAGTTAAAGAGTTGGGCGATTTTAAGTGCGCCTTATAGTGCAAAAAATACAGTAATCACTTAAGCACCCTTTTTTACTCCCATTAACGTGAAAGAGATGGAGGCAGAATAAGGACGAGCTTATGTAAAATGAGTGCACTGTGTTGGAAAGCTGACTACATTGTAGTTTTTGATTTTTCATTTAACGTCACATACAAGCATATCATTTATTGGCTGACTGCTGCTTGAGTTCAGTATTCTCTCTGCAGAATTATGGAATAATCTATCCACTATCTACTCTGCTGTCTTTTTTCAATCGGATGAAAGAAGCAAAAATGTGACCCCTTTCAGTTCTTTACAAGCGATTCTTTATTTAGATTGTTGAGCAATATTTATTGAGGAAAACTCACTGAGATCAAGATCCGAGAACAACTGATGCATGTACTGTATCTGTGTATTTGTTGCATCAGTGTTGCCCTCCCTCCATGGAGAGCCAATCACAGCTCTCTGTGTTTAATCAGGCACTAGACACAGACAGCCTGTCATGAGAGCAGTGACCCAGGACGTGATGCGAATCAGGATTCCTGATTTTCCTCACCCTCGGTCCGCTCTGCAATTTCACAGCCTAATACGTCAAGGTAGCAACATTTTACAGTATTCACACTGTAACGCTGCTGTTACCTCCTGGCTGTTATATAAATAAAAAAAATGTGAACAGGAAAATCTCCCAGAAGAAGTTCAGTCAATGGCTCCATCAACCCCGAAACATCATATTACAGCAGATACAGAAGATTGCCCTCCATTTTCTTTTCTCTTTTCATAATCTCTATCTGGCTCTTTCAGTCACACACATTGTCCTACAGAAACGTACAAACAGCACATACACAGACCACTGCCGGCGTGATAAATCGCCTCTGACTTCTGTTTGATGAAGCTCTTCAATGAACAAGCCAGTTTTGGCCACACACATAAAAACAGCCCGGAGGTGGATACAAAAAAAGGTATGTGGTGAATGACAAAAAGAAGAGTCTGAAAACAATACAGCAGTGGAGACAGACATGGTAATGAAGGGAGACAGGCTAGGTGAGCTTGTAGGGAGACGTTAGAGAAAATAAATGATGGAAGAGTTGCATGGGAAACAATGAAAGTGATGGGGTATAGAGTGACAGTGGTGGAAAAAGATAATGCATGTGGTAGTGAGTAGGCGGAAACCTCCAGTTCTGAAAACTGAAGCCAATGTGGAAATGTCAGAAACTTGTATTCTTTCTAATAGCCATCAGGTAGCAGCTCCTCTGGTTGCAAAAAGAAGTCTGATCGTATAGAAGTCTATGAGAAAATGAGCCTACTTCTCAATTGATTTATTACCTTACCAATTATGGTCCCATTAACCATAACGCAGGGTATGCTTGAGGGCGTGGACCGGTCTGGGAGTTTGTGTTTTCATCTTCTACCCTTTCACAGTGTGTTTCCAGGTCATGGAGGTTAATTGTAACATTTGGTCGCCTAAAAATGTCTGTCTTCATTGTTGGTCGTACTCCAAAAAACCAAAATGGCGATAGCCAAAAACCAAGATCCCAAAGGCCAAAATGCCAAACTCAAGGCTTCAAAACTCGTGAGGTTGTGTATACATAATTGGAAATCGTGTACACGATATGTTTGCCATTCAAGGCAATATTAATGTTACTTTTGGCATTTAGAAGCCACAGAGGCTAAACATTTTGCAATATAGCAAGTGGGTGATAATGAAGGAAAAACATGAGGTCATTGGGAATATCAACAGTTTCCTCTAATATGTTGTCAAATTACATGAAAAAACAATATACAACTAAAGTTACAATATATTCACTTTTTATATACCATAAAATGAACTCCTATGGCCTCCGCAAACATTTTGCAACTTGCGAACTCTGAGCTTTCTAAAGCTTTCCACTTGAAGTTGTGAATACCACAAGAGGGGGGAGTTCATTTGGACTCCTCTTGTGAACACGGTAACCATATTTCCAGTTCTTATATGGTTATGAAGAAAGAAAGTAGAGAGATACGGAGAATGAGATGAGCCTATCCTTTAAACACCTGCATCGACAAAATCTTGCCAAGCCCAAGTAGCCTGTGAAAGTATTTTACATAAAAAGACAGATTACTCTTACGCAAACGGATAATCAATCAGATGTAGGTTAAGACAGAGTGTGTTGGAGCCCAGATTGAAAGAACAGACACGGTACAAAAAAAGGGAGCGGTATGGCGAAGAAAGAGAGCGTGTCAAAGAGACAGACAGTGGTAATAGGCTCTTGCTGGTGTCAGGAAGCTCCTCTGAGACCTAACACCCCCAGTTTCTATTAACATAATGGCACTGAAGCATCAAACAGTCTGCAGAATCGCTGCTGCCCTCAACCTGCTTCTCTGCCAGCTTCCAGTCTCTTGGCTTTTGATTCTAAGGTCAAAGAGGCCTGGATGACTCATTTTTCACACCATGAAACATGCACTTAAAAATGATCAAACGGACACACACTTGTCCAGAACGGATATTTATACATTCTCGCATCAGAGCTCATTATTCATCAATTCTTTAAATCTCATTATATCCACATGAATGCCAACACTTTGTCTTTGCATTTTCCTCACTATCTACTCTACTCAAAGTGTCTCATTTTGTTGAATTTATTGTCAAAATACTTTGGATATAGCACTTATTCTTTTGCTGTATGTGTGTGTGTGTGTGTGTGTGTGTGTGTGTGTGTGTGTGTGTGTGTGGAATTATGGCTTTTAGTATTCCGTTAATTAGTGAATCCAACTGTTCAGACATGCATTCGTGGTTGCAACTGGGCAAAAATAGAGGCTAATTTGCCTGGGTTGGAGCCAAGATCTCAGTGAAGTGACATTGTTTTCAGCTTAAAAATTCATGCCTATCCCGAGTTTTATGAATGTGCTTCATAAACATGCAGTGACTAAGCATATAATTGCCGGTGCATTTGTTGCTTACTAGCTTATAGCTAACGTCTGTACAGTCGGCACATTGTTTGAGGCGGTAGTGGTTAAATTTGCGCAATTAAAACAAGGTGAAAATTAGCTTTGGTATGCGTGTAAAACAAGCTTAAGTTGACTTTCTATGGATATTTTACAACAAACATTATAACAATCATGGACAGAAATAGTTACTATATCACTATGGAACAGTAAACAGAATGTTAGTGCAGATAAGAAATATTAGCATTTCAATAAACTACAAGCCAACACTTGTTTTCTTCTTTAAAGGTACCATATGGTGTTTTGGCCACTAGATGTACTATGAAACAATGCTTTTAGAAGCATTTACACATTTTGTTTGTGTCTTGTGCAGACGCACAAAGACGCACAGCACATCTAGCTACTGTTACACATTTGACATTCTTGTCAATGATTTTCTTGCTTTTTCACTGATCTACAGTTGATGGTAGGGATGTCCCGATCATGGTTTTTTATTGAGAATCTGCCGATACGAAATCGTGATTCGATACTTCCTATATAATACAGCTGCGCAGTGCACACTTCAAGTGTGCTATTAAAAGTGAATATGTAAAAAATTGCATTATGGAAAAAAATGCCCACAACCAAGCTGTTCCTTAAAGGGACAGTGTGCAGAGTTTGGTGGAATCTAGTAGTGTGGTTACATATTGATACATATTGTAGCCTTCTGCTTACTCCTCCCTTTGGCTTGTGTTTGGCTTGTCCGTTCTGGGCTACTGTAGAAACATGGCAGAGCAACGAAACAAAACACGCGTAAGTTGGGTAAATAAAAGTATACAGTCTCATATTGCATTTTTATGGTGTGTGGTGTTTCGCACTGGGCTGCACGCATTAGCCACGTTTACATGCGCCAAATTTCTCCAATCCAACCTGAACCTTGGTTGATCGGAAATTTCAAATCCACTGTTTACATGGACACGAAATAAAATGATGCGATCATGATGTGCGTATACGTACACAGAGCGTTTAATCAAAATAAATCCTTGGGCCATGCACAGAGTTGTCTAATTTTCTGGAAATAGAAGAAGAAGAAGCTGTAGTTCCGCCTGTGTCCTAAACAAACAAATTGTCTGTCTCGCGTCATACTGATGTAGTACAGATAGCAGTGGAGATAATTTTACCCCAACCAGGAAGACATGAACTGAATGGGTGTGTACGTGGACGCCGATCGGAACGACGATCGGCATAAACCACCTCTCTCATTCGGAATGAAATTTCTTTCCGATTGGGCCGTATCGGATCAGAATCTTCCAATTGACATGTTTACATGGAGCATTTTTAATCTGATTGGGCCTTTATTCTGATTATTTGTGTCCTGTCCTGTCCTTTGTGTCCACAACTGTGTTGTTGTGCATGAAAGCTTTCTGAGTAAAAGCCCCGGTGTTATACAGCTAAGGTAAAACAAAGCTCAATATAACCAATATAATCGGTAAAAAAATGCCTTGATCTGCCCCAATACCAATTTTTGAAATTGATCTACCTTGTTGGTAGTATTACACCAAGACACATACACAAGAAGACAATGGAGACTGCTAGCTGATGTGAACATTGATAGAAACAATGCAGGTTTGAATTAAAAAAAAAAAAAAAATCTGCTTTGCATATGGTTCATGAGGAAGGAAACACTTTCAAAGTGCACGTTTTGGTGTTTACAAGAAAACTCCACAGGGTAAGGTGTGCCCCCTGATTTTGTTAAAGGGCCCAATAGTCCCCCAAGTCTCAAATTTCCTCTCAGCTCAAGGCTGTTTGAAAATTTAAGTGTGAACTGTGTTATGTTTAAATTTTTAATTTCGGGGTTTGGGAGCGCTGCTAGGCTCCGTAACAAAATCAAGAAATGCATTTAGAGCTTTGAAACGAGGGAACTTAAAGGGGAAATACGAGTTTTAGGAGTGTAAAAATCTCTCGTGGCTCCGCTGGTTAGTGAAACGGACAGATGGCAAAGGTTAAATCATTTACAAACCAAATAGGAGGGTTTAAAGCACAGAAAAGATGCAATGGGCGCTCCCCAAACAGTGTGATGATGGAAGAGTCGGGCCGTGCCCCAGCAACAGAAAGATGAGACTATTTTGGGACCTTATTCATAGTCTTAACACCTCCGGAGAGAGGAGGGGGGAGAGTGAAGTGTTGACATTAAAAAGAAAGTGTGTGTGTGTGTGTATGTGCATGCATGTTTGTGTCGAAGAGAGAAAGGGAACAATAGTCAGGTGGAGGGAGACAGAAACTCTGACGTCAGAGCAGCTACAGCAGAAGGCTATAAAAAGATACCTCGCTCACAACAATGAATGATGTGTGTGCGTCGCTCTGTGTTCACATGTAGTAGATGTGTATGTATTGACTCAAACTGAGCGCATATGGAACTCAAGGCTGTTGTAAACGTTCATTCATTATGCCAGCTTGTGTGTGATACATGTTCACATGATGTTATATGTGCCATAAACTCACACACACATGCACTTGTGTTTGCCACTTTTCTTATGAACATGTTGTTTAATGTTGTTGGAGTCGTCTCTTTTTCATGAAGTACTGTGGAAAACCACAAAGCCCAAGGTGAGGTTTAAACTGCTGCACCGTCATGGCATTTGCAATCCCTGAAAACCACGTTTTAACCTTAAATTAAACAGCACTTAATGAATAAATAAGCGCCGCCCTGAGCAGAGCTGGCAAACGCAAAACGTTGCATAAACGGAAACCAGAGGATTCCCTTTTTTTAACACGTGATTTACAGTGATATTCAGTTTAAACATTTCAAATTTCACACTTTAAAGGGTGACTCTAATGACTTTACACATGCAATTCAGTACTACGACGCAATTGTACAGTTGTATGAGGTCTACTTATGCTCTGGAGGAGCATTGTGATGTTTGAAAATAATAACACAGATCATGTCATCAGGGTTATCTCTTTGGCTGGGGCGTAACACTTCACACTTGATTTGGGAGAGATGGTCTAATGCAGGGTTGTCAAACTCAATTTCATCCCGGGCCACATCAGCATTATGGTTGCCCTCAAAGGTAATTGTAAGACAATACAAATATATCTACTCTTGATCATATTACAAAATTGCCTCTGCATTTGATTATTATTAGTTTTAGTAACAATTTATTTACTAGCTCTGAAGACAAAAAGTGAGTAAAAAACACTCTAAATATGTTTATAACTACAATTGAACTTTCTTCTGTCAATTCTGTTTTTTAAATGCCACAATTTCAACCGTCTTTATCCTTTATCCGGGCTTGGGACCAGCAAAAGTGACCCAAAACAGACACTCTAGCGGAGTTATGATTTTTTTTTTAAATTCAGGGTTTGATTCCCCAAATTTTACATTTAGATCAGCCAGCGGCGGATTTGAGCATGCGGGATTCATTCAGTCTGGATGCGGAGGGGTGAACAGCTCTGACTGCAGCGAGGAGGGACTGCTGACGAGGACTGGGTGCTTTGGGACTGGAGAGGGGTCCATGGCAGCACCTGACTAGAAGAGTAAGAACGATACCTGCTTTCATGTCAGAGTCTCCAAAAGTCTCCAATAACACCAGAAAAAGTCACTAGACTCGCTAAATATAATGGCTAAGTCACTAAATTGGCAACACTGCGCCGCTGCTGGAAACCGCTAATATTGAGACGCTTCAGTGCGCATATCACAAAATTGACATGCATTGTGAGACATGTAGTTTAAGGACGCCGTACTTCCATAAAGCGGCATAGAATTGTATGACAAGCATACTATATTCTTTGCAAGCCCTCGTGTGAGGTGGCGGGCTGGATTTGGCCCGCAAGCCTTCAGTTTGACACGTGGTCAAATGAAACGCACTATTTGTTGCAATATGGAAAGTGTCGGATCCAGCCTTTTTGAAACATGACCCATAGCAGATCATGCCTATTGTTCACTAATTGTTGAATCGTGTTTTTGTTTTGTTTTTCTTGCTTATTGATCCATATTGTCATTTGCGAAATTGACTTCCATTTTTCCACACCACACAAGCTGAAATGCTTTTCTTCTTCTTCAAAAAAAAATAATTTTATTATGGGATGTGTTCCATCCATTTTCCCTGACTCTCTGTCATGAGGGGGCGTGTCCAGAGTATTGAAACAAAAAAATATGTAGCGCTCCGCCTGTGCTACGTTGTGAGAGCTCTGATTAATAAAAGTATTCTTTGACTTTGAAACAAAGAATATACAAATTTTGATGGTTTAACTTCGTCTACATGGTGATTTATTCTACTACTATTCTACTACTACTTGATTGAAAGCACATGACTTAGTTTTTATCAACAGCAATGGCAGTATTATTATTTATACTAAAATAGGTTATAAAGTATATTATTATTTATTGGGAGGAACCAAGCAAGATATGAAAATAAAATATTTAGCACACCCTAGGAATGAGCCTTTGTTTCAGAGCCACCTCTTTTTAATCCGCCACAGCGACGATTAATTGACGGAGTTCCTGTTAAACTGATTATTACAGATAATTTTATTGTTTATGGACCAATACGGTTCTAAAAATAATAATCAAATAATAATTAAGATAATTTTAAGCATGAGCATGGATAGTTAAACTGGTGGTATTGTCTCTGTTCTGTAGTGAGACACAAGACACACCACACCAATGGCAAGAATTACCACATAAATGTATAGAGTGTGTGTGTGTGTGTGTGTGTGTGTGTGTGTGGTCTTACCACTTCTGGGGGCACCCTGGTAGCCAGATCGTGGATGGCCTTTCCAACGATGCACAAGGAGGAGAGAACGAACACAGCCCCAAGAACTACACATGCTCTGCAGACAGACAGACAGAGCTGAGTTTTAGGAGTTAGCTTCAACAAGCATGATCTATTTGCTAATCCTTGATTATTCACAGTCTCACTTCCTCTGACACTGCTGGGCCCGAATCACAATACCTGCGTCCCATCTATCTCACTACAGAACAGAAACACTATCTGACAGGTGCAGTGAGGTGGTGTTAATCCTTTACTGATTAGTGTGGTGCTCGGTTACAATGAAACTGTCACGATTCACAGATATATTTGATGAATGCTCCTCTCCAAGACGCACAAGAAAATTAAATGTGTGCATGCATTAACAAAACACTAGTGCGTCACCTCAACTGCCATGAAACTGTACTCAGAATTACCAACAGATCCCATAGCTAAGAATCAAATGGGGAAAGATAGCATGGATTTAGAAATATTGTAGTTAATAAATACAAGCCTAAATACACTCTCCATCCAAGACAGTTTTTATCCCCGTATGTCTCTTTTGCTTCAGTATTCACTATTTCAGTAACCTGAAAGTCTCATGCTGTCTTATTCCTATATTCTCATTTACTTTTTGCATATGTGTTAGCAGAAGATGCAACAAACTTAATACCTTAACTTACTTTTTTATGTACAGGTCCAACATTTCACCCAAAAGAAAACAACCAATCAGAGCTGAGCAGTCTCTTGGCAGCTGTTAATCACTGCTCGCAGAACTCGCAAACGTCCTGTAGTGTACTAATCAATGTACATTTTAATCGTATTTGCTCAAAACTGCAGCTTTAATGGTCTCATCCAAGCCCCCAGGAAGAGTGCAAGGCTTTGAAGCAACATTTAAAAGTGGCCAAACAGTGGTTCTACAACTTCTGTGTCAGTCATGTGATGCCATTGGGCCCAAAAATACTTTTTACCATAGACTTACATTGTGAAAGAGAGATATTTTTTTTTCCAACTTCCCATTATTAACACTTGAGTAGTCTTTATTTAAATCAATAGGTCCTAGAAGTTATAAAATGCACTAATAGCAAAGTTATTTCCCTTCATCCATTCATGTGAAGAGACCCAAACCGTAGTTTTAACAAAGGCTAAGAGGCGAGGTTAAAAGAAACGCTATTGCGCCTGCTCTATGGGCCTAACTGATGCAGAAGATTACTTGAAGATCCTGGTACTTTATCACTTGGCAGCCAAGCCACTTTGGCTTCATGCATCACTGAACTCTCATAGGAATCAATGGGAGCCCGCCTACAACGCTGTATCTAGTTCTCGTTATACATCCACGGTTGCATCTCTTCATGTATGAAATGTCCCACTCTTAGTGTGTATGCATACATGTGTTGTGTAGGTTTGTAGATGTTTGTGTAGGTTTGAGGGCGGCAGTAGCTCAGTCTGTAGGGAGTTGGCTTGGAAACCGCAGGGTCACCGGTTCAAGTCCCGACATGGACCAAGAACTGAGTGTGAACTGGTAGCTGGAGAGGTGCCAGTTTACCTCTTGGGTGCCCCTGAGCAAGGCACCAAACCCCCAACTGCTCGGGGCGCTTGTCAGGAGCAGCCCTGTCACTCTGACATCTCTCCATTGTTGCATGTTTGTGCATGTGTGTTTCAGGTCTGCATGTACCGTGTATGGGTTAACAACAGAGTGAAAAAATTGAATTTCCCCTCGTGGGACTAATAAAGGAATATCTTCTTCTTCTTCTTCTTCTTCGACGACATATTAAGTACATAATAAAAAGTGAAGTGAAAACAACATTTAAGGGGTTTTGTTTTGAAATGAAAGCAGGATGTGTTGATTGAAAAAATACATCTCGACTTTTTTTCATGTCTGTGACATTTTCTACAGATATAGACATCACAAGCGTAGTTATGCTGATGATATGATGTTAATATACAGTCAAACAGTCACTTTCACTGTCTGTTGCTGCCATGAAACATGCACGGCTCGCGTCAAAAATAGGGGAGAAGTAGAATCTCTTAAAGACACGCAGCTGAGATGCTTGTCTCACATGGGCAGTGTGAATGCTCTATCCTGTTAACATGGACGCCAAAATGAAAAACAAGAGGTAACGCAGCTGCCAGGCGCTCCTGATGCTTGCAGTCTGTCTGCTGGCTGACAGTCAGTCCATAAACTCAGCTTAGCTGCAGCTGGCATACTGATGGATTCATTTTTATGTTTAGCCAGTGACATATTGTACAGTAATTGACCTTGTTCAATTAGGAATACATTGCTCCACTCCCCCTCAACCTCAAATGAAGAAATAGGGCTCCTAAAAAGTTTTCAATCTGTCCAGCTCGCCATGCCCAACATGACTGAACACCTAATAAGACAAGGTTGCCCACCCTCAAAGGTACCAGCAGTACCAGTAATAAGACAATATCCCAATGGCTGAAAGCCCTGAGTGATTCATTCATTCAACATGCCCCTGAAATGCTCTTTTGCTGGGAGTAATTTTATTTTTTTCATTTATTTCAAAAATACACAGATTTCATTTCTATTAGACAAACTGGAATTTTAAGTGTGGACATGTAGACAAAGCATTGCTTGTTTTTCCCACCTTTTCCTTATCTCAGCTTTCAGAATGAAAACTGCCAGTTTATTTTTCAGAAGAATACAGAGGTGGCACTAAGTCATTGTTTTGCAAGTCACAAGTGCATCTCAAGTTTTTTCACAGTCCTGAGTCGAGTCCCGAGTCCTAAAGATAAGATAAGATAAGATGAACCTTTATTAATCCCCGGAGGGGAAATTCATGACTTTGAGTTTTGAGTCCCAAACAAGTCAAAATGCGCTCTTCACCAAATGTAATTCCATTTATTACCACAGAGTATTAAATTATATTCCATTAACAAACACCATGAATGCTTCTTAGAATTAATGAATCATAAAAATATCTGGGAAATTAAGTGTTGACTTGCTGGGAATGAATAACTAACGATTCAGATAACGAAAGGAAATTTATTGATTTGTGGGATGTTTTTTAAATAACATACACTTTAACTTTGACTTGGGCAATGCTCAAAGTGGACTGGTAGTCACCAGTATGCCGTACCATGGTGTCTTTACTGGTGAAACCAAGCATTAAAGCAGACAGTGAAAATATTACCATCTCTGACATAAGATCAGGGGTTCGTAGAAAACATGAGCTCTCTTACTTTAACGCAGGTGGAGAAAAGAAATGCAAATCGCATCAGACCACATAGATTCATCATTAATCAAACATTAACTCAACTCAGCACGCTGTTCGGTACTCACATATACTCTCTGTGTGCAGAGTGCACAGCTGCTGCATTGCTGTAGCGCCAGAGGACAATGAAAGATGACAGGACATCCAGCGTGGCATCAAACTACAGCAGCGACAGAAAACCAGCAACAAAGGGAAGACAATAAAAGGATATTAAATTGCAAGTTATTACAGTGGTTATGTCTAACTTATTACAACAGCTGCAGCATTGTAATGATAAAGAGAATAAATAATATGACAGACGTATCACATGCTTCCTGCATACGGTAAGTTAGAATCTTATCTGTGGTTTTAGAAATAAAAAACAGCATGTTATTATACCAGCAGGGGGAAGATTATATCGAATTAAAATGCTGTATGTTGAAAAAAATCTGTAACTTAGAAACTGCACTTAAAGGAAAAAGTCGTCACCTTTTATGTAGATGTACAATCAGCGTTGATGGTAAATACAATGGATTGAAGCAATAAATTCCTCAGTGATTGCTATATTGACCAAGAAAGAGTCTGCAGCTGCAAAATCATTATCTTATTTCATCCAGCACCGTCATTTGATGTGACAGTGAAATAGCTAGATGTAAGGACTACAGGCAGCAATTTCAGCTCGAGTTCCTCATATCTGCCTCTGGGTAGCCTGGGGGCATGTATGATCAAGACGCTGCTCAAAAACAGAACTTCATAAACCAGTTACAAGTCCATTGTGGAAATAAATGCAAAAATAAAAAAAAAAAACATCCTTGTACTCTGTGCAGGAATGGTATATATTTGTAGGCCAACCTGGAAGTTAGCATCGCCCTGGTTTGCTCAACAAAAAGCCAATGAGATTTTTCTATTGGCATTTTTGAATTACTGCAGAAAATAACTGTGGCAAACAAATGATGCGATTGCCAGAAGTAAAATACTAATGTTAGCCAATAGACAACCTACACAGATGTTGAATGAGTAAACACAACAAAGCTGTAAAGGAGGACGAGTCGGCATGATGACGTTTTGTAGTCTCATTTAGCCACTTGTTAGCAACCACCTTTTTTAAGATGTACAAAAGCAAAATTCACGAGTGAGATATTTCAACACAATATCATACCAAATAACAGACCCACTAGAGGATAGCATGTCCGTGTTATATTTTTGCCTTGCAGAAATGTGAATATTTCACACCTGTATTAACATGCAGTACCAGCAGGGGACAACAAAACCACAGACTTAAGTTTAGGCAAGAAAGCCACCTAGTTAAAATCATGGTCACTGATTTAGGGTCTGGCAAGACAACCACTTAGTTCAGGTAAGGGAAAATGTCATGGTTATGCTTAAAATAAGAACATAAACATGTACAGAAACAATGCCAGTGCAAAAATGTGCCGAAAGTCAGGGGAAAAATGTCATTAAAATGTGACAATCGGCATTAATATAACTTATAAAACGTGACACCGGTCTTGAATGCAGCCCTCTCGGGTTTATTACACATGCATTTGCCGTGCAAGAGAATATGACTGCCGAAGCTAACGTGCAATGCATCCTGGTACACACAGGAACTGCTTGCATGTCTCTACAAGCGGAAGAACTCAGTCAATACGGCACACACTGAGGAATCCATTGCTTCAATCGACTACATTTACCATCAACAATGATTGAACACGCACATAAAAGGTGGCAAATTTTCACTTTAATAACATGAACAAAACAGAATAAAGAGTCACTTGAACTTACAGGCACTTCAGTTGTGTATCAATTCACATGTCTCGGAGGTTTTAAAAATCTAATGGATGCTTTGATATGTTATGAAACACACAGGAACTGCTTTTAAATGTACTACATGACCGAGAGACTGTTGATGTTTTATTGCGGCAGGGGAATCGAGGCAATAAACATTATCAACATGACTTCGTGCTGCATTAGTCAGTAATCCCCTCTCAGAGAAGACTAATAAAGAAAGTCTTATCTGCATTATTGTTTAACTCTCAAGTCACATAATGTACCTGTAAAAGCTAAAAAGACAAATATCAACTTTCAACACAGGAGCTAAAACTAGCGACGATAAGCCGCTGTGATCTAACCCCTTGTTGTCTTCTTGCTACTTTATTAAAACAGCCATAGATGGCCAAGCACTTGCTAATTAAAACCCGATCTTTCATAAAGAGAGAGCTAGCACTGCAGATTATGGTTTATAATATTCTAATCACATTATGCTAATCACATTTTCCCTCACTGGCCTAGGGTGTGGAGGAATTAATTTTTACTGCACTCATATTTTTTTTTAAAGTAATTACATTCAAGAAGCTTTATTTTGGGGGAAAGTCAGCAGACAGGTCTAGCAGGCACAGAGGGCATTTTGACATTCAACCACAGCTTCTCTGCCCTGTTACCTTGGAGACAAAAGGACCAATAACACTTTGGCAAAAGAATTCATTAATAAATCACAGAGACCAAAGTTATGACTAATTGATCAATGCAAATGGAGGAGACAAGGGAAGTGGAACTCACAGCAAATCCAAAGGCTGACGGGCTGTGTCTCATGAATGATACAGCTATGGAGAGAGAGAAAGAGAGCAGTTAGTACTGATTGATTAGTTTTCATTTCAGTAGTCAGTTTTATGCTGCAGTTATGTGACATTAATGATTTCAAAATAACTCAGCTGAATACAAGGCACTATATTAATGTCACATTTTCACAGTTGCATTAATGATGCATATATATATATATATATATATATATATATATATATATATATATATATATATATATATATATATATATATATATATATATATATACCTGCACATACAATGATGCATCCTGTATAGGCTAATAAACAGGATGCATCTTGTATGCAGAAAAGTTAATTATGCAAAATGAAAAACAATAACATGATGACACATTACAGGATTATAAGTGTTACAGCTTCATTTTCAGTTCCTTTATTGCTCCGCTTCAATAGACGAGATGACAATGTTGAACATGCATGAAAGATATTTTAAGAATATCAGCAGAAAACAATGTCAACACCAGTGTGTCATTTAAATCTACATAGATTGGTTTTGATCACTAAGGGAAACCACAACAACCTGTTAAAACACCATTGACATAATCTTGTCTTCTAATCAATATAGTAACAGTTGCTTATTTCAACCCGTTCTCACTCCCAACTTGTCAAATACCACAGCTTAGTCATTGCCCCTCGGCGTCTGACAGAGGCACACTTCACTCCAATGTAAACACACCTGCAGCATTACTGGACAGTTAGAGCAACACTGACGTAGTATAAAGTGCAAGATAGTTCACGTTGGGCGGGAGGGAGGGAGGTGAAAGGGTACTACAAACACAGGACTTTCATCCAGGAGTCAGTTGTTTGTCACGTGATGGCGTAAAATAACTACGTTTCCCATCCATCATCCGCGGCCTCGACCCCATATGGACCCCTGACTTCCACCTCTATATCCTTTCGTAATTACTGCGATAGCTAGATGTTGCTGTCGTCTCCATTTATTCCTTCTTTTGCTGATCAGTGGTCTTAGCTGTCTTAGGCCCCTTCTAACCCTCATCTATGAGGCTTATAACCACTGATAACGCCCATTTAATGACCTGATAACAGTCTAACTGGCTGTATAGAGAAACATCAGTATTCATTTGGAGTCGTCTTTCTGGCCAGCTGACAAAGTCCTCCCTTTAGCTCTAGTTTGGTTCCGACCAACTCCCTTTATAGCAACTAATTGCTCCCCCATGTTCGCCTATTAGTTGCTTGTCCGTCTGCTGTTCGGTGCTGTGCAAGGGATTTTATCAGAGCGAGAAAAAAAAAAAACAAAGTTGATGAAAGCAGTGGGCCGAAATAGTGAAGTTGTAAAAACAGTGTGCCGAAAGATGCTAAATCACTCCATAGAGCTGGGGGGGGAAGTGCAGAGTCAGGTAATAACTTTCTTTGGGTTCACAGGAAGGACACCTCATTACATGTACAGTAGTCATTCAATCAATTGTTAAAGAGGACCTATTCTGCTTATTTTCAGATGCGTACCTATTTTGGATTTCTACTGGAACATGTTTACATGCTTTAATGTTCAAAAAAGGCTTTATTTTTCTCATACCAGCTATGCAGCTCTTTTCACCCTTTTAACCTTTGAACCTTTTGAAGGCTCTGTTTAAGCCTGGCTAGAAACATGAAGGTTTCCTGAACGGGTTAGAGAGAATTTTAGCTGCATTAATTGCCGTCCTTGTCTAACACACCTGCGCCTTTTTTTTTTTTTGCCCTTCTGCCCGTCCTTGTGTTACTCTCTCGCTCGTTCTCTCTCTCCCCCTGTGTTTTCAGGACAGGGTCTCGGGGGACAGCATATCGGCAGTTAAATCACCATGGTAACAGGAGATTTGAGGCCGAGCTAGGAGTTGGTTTGAACTACAGAGCTATCATCTTCCTCCTCTCTTTCCCCCCTTTTGTCCTTTGTCTTTGCCGTATTCCCACTCTTTCCTCTCAGATATATGATTTCCTTCGACACGTATCACCGTCTTTCTTTCCCTCCCTCCTCCGAGTCTCACGTCGCGTCTTTGAGCGGTGGCCTTTTTTTTTTTTCTTTTATTCATTCTGGTGTGAGCTCACGGCTCCACAGACAGGGAGTGACGTTTCATTCTGCCAGGCATTAATACATATTTAAACATTTCATTTCTTTCCACGCTTACAATATCACTAATGCGAAGAAGAGCAGCTTTTTTTTTTCCAAGTCTGAACTACAGCTAAATGAAAAGGGAAGCACAAGAGAGACGAGAAGAGGGAAAAGGCGCTGAAAGGGAAGGAAAAAAGGAACAGAGAAGGTGAAAAGGAGGGATTAAAGAGAGTGGCGAGGGCAGTCCCAGACAGACCCCTGATACAAGGCAGATGGTATTAGTCAGCCTGGGAGTGTAACACTACTGCCCACACACACTCACACACATATGCTGTCCCTCCGTCTCGCTCTGTCTCGGAGACTGTCACAGAGTTTCTCTCTCTCTGTCTTACGACACCTCTTTCTTAATTGTCTTCTCTCTCACGTACAACTCCGGATGGATCTCCGAATGCTCCACC
The DNA here is from genome assembly GCA_947000775.1 of Pterois miles. Lineage (NCBI taxonomy): Eukaryota > Metazoa > Chordata > Actinopteri > Perciformes > Scorpaenidae > Pterois > Pterois miles. The sequence continues at coordinate 3,775,853 of CAMQGK010000637.1, read as the reverse complement.
AGGCCTCCAACCCATCTGGAGAGTCCAGAAAGTGAGCCAAACCGAGAGTGTGAGCACTTTTACAGTGATTTCAAGAATGCAGGGTAATGAGCTGAAATCACATGCTTAAACCGCATATCAGTTATGTCTGTCAGTACCATGAATGTACAGCGAGACTGTACAGAATCTCTGCTTCTATTTTTAATGTCCTGCCATTACTGCACTTTCATTTCATAAAACAGAACTTGCTGGAGTAGGATGATAGTTTGCAGTCACATGAGAGTACAAGCTTAGGGTAGGATAGTTACAGTTTTGGGTGTACTGTCTTTTCAAGATGGTTCAACAGAGGCCAAAGAGTCAGACAAAAAGCCTTATAATGTAATATTTAGAAGGAATAATGATTTGATTAGCACATTTTTTAAAGATATTGTAGAGTTTGCAGATCTGTTCGCTAAAATAAAAAACTCTGCAAGTAAAATTTGATTTGACCATACTTTTTAAGATCATTCAGTTCCAGTCTCTCTAAGATTCTTCTTGTTTTGCACAATTTGTGTTTTGCCAAGTTCATGTTGTAACGTAAAAGTCTTGAAAGTATTAAACTTTTTGTGACATTGCCACACTGCAGAGTATCAAGAAACCATGTTATTTCAACACCTACAAATAGCACAGGAGACAGGAGAGAACTTTGTTAGGTTTATGCAACATAACCATTTAGTTAGGTTTAGGCAAGAAAACTTCTTTATTAGTTTTAGGAAAGATCATAGTGAAGTTACACCACACCGGACGTGATTACGCAACACTGGAAGTCACGTACGGAAGTGTGATAAAAGCCAGTGATTCTCAAAGTGGGTTCCGTGGAGCTCTGTCAGGGGGTCTGCGAAATAATTAGCTACAAATTATAAAATTGTATTTTGTCATTAAAAGTGCATATCTCCAGATAAGGACCATTTGCACCAATAAAACAAGCATATTGTTAAATCCAAACAACATTAGCTTTGGGCCAATAGAAACTCCGACATGACTATGACCTGCAGAAATAAGTTCATTAGTCATAACTTGACGTACTTACTTAAAGTCACTTTTGACTGGCAAGTTTAAATGTCTGGGTTTATTAGGACTATGTTTTATGTCTTAATGTTCATTTTCTGAGAGCTTTTAAGATCACTTACTTGAAAAATATGAATGTTATAGTATATACTGTAAGTGGTATTAGCATGATTCAAATCAAAATACGTTTCGGTTTATCGCTATGAAAAAGGTCTGAAGTATTTAGGTTGAAAAGCTTCAGAATACAAATAATTCCAATGGCATCAACAACTTGTCGTAAGCATTACGCTTACTCAATCTTACTTTTATGAGGGGATCCTTGGAAAATTTTCTCTTCGCCCTGTAAGGGGTCCTTGAGTGCTTGAAAACCCCTGACAAAAACCACTTAGCGACGTTTAAGAAAAGATTGTGGTTTGATTTAAAATAACACCAGAAGTGGCATAACTGAATTATGGAAGTTAAGTGACAATTAAATCAAGACTGACTTCTGGTTTCACCGGGGACATCAACACCAGTCTCTTGGATGAAAATGTAATGTTTTTTGATCCACCCATCCACCCTGACCTCCTCCTAACACAGTGTTTGTCACTCTTTACATAACCTTGTTCACAATGACATCAGTTACCTATGAATTGATTTTGTGGGATTTATTACAATCATAATTAGAATTACAGTGTATTTATTTTCTGTAGGTATAGCTAAGAATGCTGTATGGGAACAGCCTGAAATGGAAGACATCAGGGATTGATGAATATTGTGGGTCACCAGGTGTGGCATAAAATGAGACACTATATGGCCCCCCGACCCTCCTCCTTGGCAGATGACACGTATTGATCCTTTCAGGAAGACCAAGTGAATCACGCTTGCATGCAAATGTGCACATGCGTGTGCAACTACAAGAAAGTAGGCTATGTGGATGCTGTCATTCCGAAAAAACTGCATGAACTATTTACTGGTCCTTAGTGTCTAACTAGTTGGCCACCCATGCTCTAGAGATCTGCCTTTAGCAACCATAACCCCAACCTGTAGCTCAGTGCTCAGTTCAACACTTGCTAGTGGATAGAGGAGTTAAAATAGTACTTTGTTGAATCCAAAGGCATAATATGAGATAGAAACATAAATAAGGTCCCTCTTTCTTTCGATCTTCAAACCTATGTGTGCAGCCATACATCCAGGGATGTGGTAGGTTGTGACCTTGATGATAATTGGCTCTTGGATCTAAAAGCCTCTGTCTGTGTGACTGTCTGCATTCCAAGAGAGCCTCTGAGTTCAGAGCTCAGCCCTGCTTGTCTGAGCACCACTGACCCATAAACTGCCATGGGTTTAACCTAGTTTTATGCTTTTTTTTTTTTTTTTTAAATCCAGTATAACGCACACCTGAAGAATACATACATGTCTAAATTATGCCCACTTAACACACTGATTACAGGCAGATATCATCTGACTACTAATGTTAGTAATAGTAATATATTTCCTTTACAGAGACAAAATTCCAAGCTTGACACGGTTTACTATAAGTTCTGGACTTGTGACCCCAGCATGCCTGCAATCAGGGAAAACCATGTCATCGTTTTGCAACTTCAAAGCACGTGTAATATTTTCTCATAATACTATATAGAGTTTAAAGTGGATCATACGATCATAGATCACAGGCTCACCGTTACAAGGAAATTAGTTGTAATGATTAGATACAGTGATTTGTTCCAAAATCAAACAGCTCACACTGAAAGTGTTGCATATGAAACCAGAATAATGACACAAAACTCTTTTTTAAAGGAATACTTCACCCTTAAAATGACATTGGTACAGTGCTGTGAAAAAGTATTTGCCCCCTTCCTGATTTCGTATATTTTTGCACATTTGTCACACAAACAAATTTTAACATTAGACAAAGATAACCTGAGTAAATTGAAAATGCAGTTTTTAAGTGATGATTTCATTTAAGGGAAAAAAAACAAAAACTATCCAAACTTATCTGGCTCCATGTGAAAAAGTAATTGCCCCCTAAAGCTAATAACTGGTTGTGCCACCCTTGGCGGCAACAACCGCAATCAAGCATTTGCGATAACTGGCAATGAATCTTTTACATTGCTGTGGAGGAATTTCGGCCCACTCTTCTTTACACAATTGTTTTAACTCAGCCACACTAGAGGTTTTCGAGCATGAACCGCCTGTTTAAGGTCATGCCACAGCATCTCAATTGGATTTAAGTCTGGGCTTTGACTAGGCCGCTCCAAAACCTTCACTCTGTTTTTTTTAAGCCGCTCAGTGGTGGACCTGCTGATGTGTTTCGGATCATTGTCCTACTGCATAACCCAAGTGGTCTTGCGCTTGAGGTCACAAACTGATGGCTGGACATTTTCCTTCAGGATTTTCTGCTAGAGAGCAGAATTCATGGTTCCATCAGTTACGGCAAGTCGTCCAGGTCCTGAAGCAGCAAAGTAGACCCAGACCATGACACTACCACCACCATGTTTGACTGTTGGTATGATGATCGTTTTAATGAAATGCTGTTACTTTTACGCCAGATGTAACAGGACGCATACCTTCCAAAAAGTCCAACTTTGGGCAAATGTGATACGAGCCTTTGTGTTGTTTTTGGTCAGCAGTGGTTTTCTCCTTGGATCTCTCCCATGATGCCATTTTTGCCCAGTCTCTGTCTTATTGTTGAATCATGGACACTGACCTGAAGTTCTCTAGATGTTGCTCTGGGCTCTTCTGTGACCTCCTGGATGAGTTGTCGATGCTCTTGGAGTAATTTTGGTAGGCGGCCACTCCTGGGAAGTTTCACCACTGTTCCAAATTTTCTCCATTTGTGGACAATGGCTCTCACTGTGGTTCACTGGAGTCCCAAAGCCTTAGAAAAAGCTTTGTATAACACGGCATGATGTGTTGCTTTTTGAAATCTTTTAGCTTCCTTCACTTTGTGCCACCACTTTGTCGGACAGGTTCTATTTTCTAAGTGATTTCTTGATTCAACAGGTCTGGCAGTAACCAGGCCTGGGTATAAGCAGTGTAATTGAACTCAGCTTTCCCCAAAAATTGTGGTTAATCACAGTTAATTCAAGCTTTAACAAGGGGGGCAGTTACTTTTTCACATAGGGCCAGGTAGGTTTGAATAGCTTTTTTCCCTTAATAAATGAAATGATTTAAGAACTGCATTTTCTATTTACTCAGGTTATCTTTGCATTATATTAAAATTTGTTTGATGATCTGAAACAAGTGTGACAAATATCCAAAATTATAAATAATCACAGCACTGTATATTAATTACTCACCCCCTGTTACTATGAATTCTTAAAGAAAACTTTGCTTTTCTTACACGGTGAACAGAGAATTCAGAAATGGCCGAAAATTAAGTAAATGCTTGATGAATTGAAGTAAATGGGGGCTGTGGTGCTGGGCTGTGTGCATGCAGTATATTATTTTCTTACATTTCATACTTTTTGCAGTTGAAACCATACAGAAGTCAGGGACCCACCAGCACCCAGAAACACCCAAACCAAAAGAGGCAGAGAGCATGATCACCCCCTGGCTGCAGAAAAATGTAGCCGCACTTTGCCGCTGCCTGGTGTGAATCTGGCCCCAAAGATGTATGGGCGGCAGTAGCTCAGTCTGTAAGGACTTGGGACCTGTAAGGACTTAGGACGCGGACGTCACGGGTTCAAGACCCCCATGGACCAAGACCAACTGGTTGCTGGAGAGGTGCCAGTTTACCTCTTGGGCACTGCCGAGGTGCCCCTGAGCAAGGCACCAAACCCCCAACTGCTCTGGGCGCTTGTCAGGAGCAGCCCCTCACTCTGACATCTCTCCATTGATGCATGTATATGTACTGTGTGAACAACAGAGTGTAAAACTGAATTTCCCCACTGTGGGACTAATAAAGGAATATGTCTTTTCTTTTTTTTTTTCTTATTGGGGGCTCCTCACATAGGGCCAGTCTGATGAAGCAAAATGTATAGGACTGATTATTTACTGGAAAGGGGCAAAGAAGACAGAATAGACTAGCTGAAAATAAAAAAAAAAAAACAAATATAGAAATATCAGGGAAAATCTGTTTATGAGAGGCTGTTTTCTCTGAATTACTCATTGTGTAAAAAATGGTGTATATGACCCTCTGTCTTCAAAAGTAATGCAGCGAGTCAGCTTGAATGTTAATCAACACTTTCACTTAGGAAGACACAGACAGTGTACACGCGCGCACACACACACACACACACACACACACACACACACACACACACACACACACACACCTGCTATGTTAAAAATGTATTCAGTTCCCAAAAGACCAGATGTCCTCTCTCTGTGTCTGTGTCATCCGTCTAGAAACTCATTAGGGAAGTGTTTCAGACCCCTCAGCTTCATCACCTTGAGCCTATTTCTACCATCTACCCTCATTTAAACATGGAGTATTCAATAAACACAGTTAGGTTTTTGTGGATGTGGTCATCGGGCCAAACACACAGTATTCCGTATTAATAGTGGGTTTTCTTCTCCCGGCAGCCATTCATTTTTCTAGTTTGTGCTCACAAGCTCATTTCCATGTGCCAGCCGTCTGTGTGGTTACCGCCTGCCAGCAAATCGATGCCTCTCTCAGGGAGAGCAGACACCGTTCGGTGCAACATCCTCTGGGTTGTTAGTTAATCAGGGAGGCAAGCGTGCGTGACCACTGCTAACAAGACTGGGGGAAGAGGAGAGAAAGGGAAAGGAGGAGGATGAGGAGGTGGAAATGGAGTGGTAGAGGGAGGAAAAAGAAGAGGACAGCGGGAGACAAAGGAGATAGAGGAGGAAGGACAGAATCCAAAAAGAAGAAGCAGAAGCTAGGAAGGGAGGAGGATGTGACCAAGGAGGGGCTGGAGGAGTAGAAAAGAGAGACTGGAGCGAGAAATGAGGAGGAAACACTCAAATAGTGTGTTAATCCATTTTTGCCTTTATTAGGTTGCTTTATTTATTATAAGAAAACACTAATCCTTACCCTTGCAAGCCGATTATGTCACTTTATGTCTGTCAAACATGAAGCCATTGTGTCTTTTTGGTCTATTTCTAGTAATCTCTAATATATATGGTCCGCTAGTCCAATCAGATGTCCTGCAAATACCTGGCAATGGTTATGACTTGCAGCAGTAAAACTCTAATTATCAGTGAGTTATGGAAGAACTGGGGCTAGTGCCAACATTTAACACCCATACTTTCTCCCTTTCTGTCTCTCTCCTCAGTGTACACTTGGCACCGATTATAAGCAGATGATAGATGAAGCAGCATCGGATTGGACATTAATTCCAGACCAGACTTTGAACTGTCGTGGGTGTTGAGGACCTGCATGCAAGACAACGTGCCAGCATTTTTAATACTTATAACATCGGTATCAATAGCTCTGGAGTTATTCTGTAAATGTGCACAGTGTTCGCTATACCCCTTAATTTTGACATAAAGTACGTTATATGTCATCCAAAATTCAATCCAAACTATTTCTTTTTTAATTTTACTACCAATTTTGGCAACAATTTATGATAATCACCATTTAATGGTAACTTGATTATTGATTGATTATATCAAACTTAAATAATAGTTATATTACTGTTAATATATGTAGCTGAAAAGAGACAATAACAATCACATTCTGATTACATTAGCAAACTATCATCACTTTATTGGTGCACATATTATAACATACACTCACCGGACACATAATTAGGTATACCTTGCTAGTAAAAGGTTTGCCTTCAGAACTGCATTAATTCTTTGTGGCATACTTTCAACAAGCTGTTGGAAACATTCCTCAGAGATTTTGGTCCATATTGACATGATAGCATCACGCAGTTGCTGCAGATTTGATCTATGATGCGAATCTCCGGTTCCACCACATCCCAAAGGTGCTCTATGGGATTGAGATCTGGTGATTATGGAGGCCATTGGAGTACAGTGAACTCATTGTCATGTTCAAGAAAAAAGTTTGAGATGATATTTTGTAGGCATCAGAAGATGGTAAACGAGAAACAAACAAGAAAATATCCCCCACAGTCCTGAACCGTTGATACAAGCCAGGATGGATCCAAGCTTTCATGTTGTTTAGGCCTAACTCTGACCCTGCTATCTGAATGTCGCAACTGAAATCAAGACTCATCAGACCAGGCAACAATCTTCTATTGTCCAATTTTGGTGAACCTATATGAATTGTAGTCTCAGTTTCCTGTTCTTAGCTGACAGGAGAGGCACCAGGTGTGCTCTTCTACTGCTGTAGCTAATCTTCTTCAAGGTTCCACATGTTGTGCGTTCTGAGATGGTATTCTGCATTCCTTGGTTGTAATGACTGGTTATTTGAGTTACTGTTGTCTTTCTATCATCTGCAACCAGTCTATCCATTCTCCTCTGACCTCTCACATCAACAAGGCGTTTTCTCTTTTTCTGACCATTCTCTGTAAACCCTAGAGATGGTTGTGCGTGAAAATCCCAGTAGATCAGCAGTTTCTGAAATACTCAGACCAGCCCGTCTGGCACCAACAACCATGCAACGTTCAGAGTCACTTAAATCCCCTTTCTTCCAAAATCTGATGCTCGGTTTGAACTTCAGCAAGTTGTCTTGACCACATCTACATGCTTAAATGCAAAGCACACTTTTATAGCTAATTTTTTCACGGACTGCCTGACAGAGCGCCACAGACCCCTGAGGGTCTCTGGACCCCGCTTTGAGAATTACTTTCCTAAACAAACTACTTGCAATGAAGACAACTACAGTATTTAGTTTTTCAATGACTACAACTGCTCTAAATCTAAAACAGAAATAACTGAAATGTTACTGACACTATAATCGTGTTAAATCTCACTAAGGATAGCTGCCAAAATCCACACTGATAAACTGGGCTCATGCTTGTGTCTTTGTCCAATTGTACGCTGACAGTTTCTACACGGGTGGCTTTCCAGAACCGCCTGTCAAAACACCCCTGCTGTTGACTGTATGAAAAAAAAAAGTCCATATCGAATTAGTAGAATTATTTGCAGCCAAAGAGAAATGAAATTACGTCCTCTCTGTTCCTCAAGGGCAAGAGCTCAATTCGGGGATGTGAAATTCAATTACATCACAAGGAGTAAAGGAAGAGCCGGGGAGACGAGGGAAGAAAGAGGTGGACAGGGCTGCAGATGGACAGACAAAACAGAGAGCGAGACAGTGAGGCAGTGTGGGTGAGAGGGCAGCAGGGATGGATAGAGTGAGAGAAAGCGAGACAGAAAGAGAGAGAGGACCTGAGAGAGGTTACAGGAGCCACTCTCACGCTGCCAATCAGTGACCCTCTGAGCTTCCAATCTAATCGAGGACGACTCATCTGTTAGTGCTCCGATAAAAAAAAAAAAAAAAAAATCTCCCAATAGACGCATTATTTATTGAAGTTGAGGAAAACCACTTCATGGTCCCAAGATGATGAGAGGGATTCAGAGTGTTTGAAGAATTAGTGGTGTGGTTCAAAAGCAGTTCATTATATTTCTGCGCTATGTGGGGATGGTAGAGCTGGTGAGAAGGTTAACGGTAAGGAAATGACCAGAGAGAGGAGTAAAAGAGCTGGACAGACGAGGGAGTAATGGAGGAGAGAGGAGTGATGGGAGGGGCATGAAAGGAGGAGAGCAGACAGTGGGGAGAAATTATGCATCATTAAAGCCGGACTAAACAAGATTTTTATGCAAATACACTTGTCAGGGCTGAAATTGTGCAACAGGGTTGGAATGGAAAATGTCCCAGTGGCACAAAAAAAAGATACTGTAGGTTACAAGACTTCAGAAATGTAATTCTGGCCAGCTTGCATTTTCTATGAACATAATGAAGAAATGTATCCAGCAAGTTGCAGTAAAATGTTCACTGAAAGTGCCTTTCATTTGTTTTCTGTATGGCTGACAAAGTCAACGCCATAATAACACATTCATGCAAATGTAATTGTGAATTTCTCCACTGTGGGACCAATAAAGGAATATCTTATCTTATCTTATTTATTTTCACAGCACTAATTTCTTTAATGTGCTAGTGCAACGTGCAATTTTTAGGTTGTAGGGGGCTCACTTTTAAAGCTACAGTGAAGATACTGGCATCATATGAAACTAGATAGACATAAGGAATCCATTGTTACCAACCATGTCATAGTAGCTTGTCACAAAGCAGGCGAAATAAGGCTCCAAACCTATGCTAAATTTTGGTGAGGAAAAACTGGCATGGCCATTTTCAAAAACATTGTTAAGGTTATTGATCTGGAATGTTAAGGTTAGGTATTGATCTAGAATAGTTAAGGTTAGGCATTGATCTCAAATGGTTAAAGTAAGGCATTGATCTAGAATAGTTAAGATTAGGAATTGATCTAGAATATTTAAGGTTAGGCATTGATCTCCAATAGTTAAGGTTAGGACAGGTCTTCAAGCAGCGAGTCTTTTGCAAGTTTTTGCTGATCTCGGATCTGATTTTGCCGGGCTCCTTTCTAGATTTGACTAATGCAAATCCCACATTCTGCTGTTAAAGTCCTGCTTTGTGCGCCTGTACTCCACCGATCTCTGTGACTCTGCTGTGGTTCATAAATGTTGTGCTTCATGCATTTAAAAGAAGCTTGTTACCCCTGAACATAGTCCAGGCAGTACTTACATTTTGCACCACAACTTAATTAGGAAAACAATTCTCTAATGTTTAAACATAATTTCTAGGAGACATGGTTGAATGTCAATGGGATTATTTGTCTATACAATCCATTACCAAATGGCAAATGTAAATGATTCTATTTTAGGGTGGGGACTTGGTTTAGGGTTAGGGTAAGATTATCTTTAGATCAATAGAAGTCAATGTAATGTCCTCAAAAGTCATGAAAACCTGTGTGTGTATCTTAAATTGCTGGTTGCTCCCCACTGGAGTTAAAACAAAGGCCCTCAGGACGTTGCTTCCTCATTAATTAGTGGCTCTAAACGGGCATCCACTCCCTGCAATGACCACACACACAAAGCAAAAAGCACACAACACCATGAAGCGAAAAACCACAAACTATACTGCATTCGATCACAAAACACACATCTGAGCACATGTAAATACTCATAAAAGCTGTGAGCTATAACCCACACCAACACACACACATAATCCTTGCCCCCTCAGCAGACACATCCGACATGGCCGCGGCTGTTTGCTGCAAAATATTGTGTTTAATAATTCAGGACCTACTGCTCAGCTCTGCACCGCACTTTGGCTGAGTTCACCCTGCGGAAACCCCTACTGGGATGCTTCCTCTCTGCGTTCCTCCCCCTCCTCCTCCTCTTCCTTCCTCCTTTTTAACCTCCCCCTTTTTTTTTTTGTCTGTCCTCCTTTCCCTCTCTGTCCCCTGTGGACGCCCCTCTTGGTCCATTCTGTCTGAGATTCATTCCCTTTTTTTTTCTGTCGCTCCAGCTCCGTCTCTCTGTCCTCTTCGCTGCAGTCGTCTTCATCCCCTCATCCATTTCCCTCCTTCATCCCACTTCTGTTTCACCGTTAATCATCCTTCCTCTCGTTGCTATCTCCTACCCCTCCTTATCTATTTCCATCCCTTTCATTTTGCTCCTCTCATCTGTTTCCTCTTCTTTCCTTCATTAACGCCCCCATATTCCTAACCCTCCCTTGCCTTGGTGTCTCCTTCCCTGGGCTCCCCCAGTCCTTTGCTCCATCAGCCCTCACCCTTCACAGTAGCCCAGCAATATTGATTTGTAGCAGGGCAGTCGATGGGCACACAGCGAGGGAGGTGCCATCCTGCGGGCAGCTTGGCAATGGGGACTTACTAGGGCTGGTGTGGAGACTGAGCTAGGACAAGCACATGGCTGAGTGAACTAATGCTTCCTAGACACCTGCAGGTTTTAAAGAGCTCCATTGTGGAAACGTTTTAACAGCTTAAGAGACTTCCAGTTGTGTTGAAGGATTTCCCTAAATCAGAATCGATGTAAGGAGTCATCTATCCTGCTCCAGTATCAACATAGACATGTCACTGTAGACACTAATGTGTTTGGTGAAGTCATAATAAGATTAGACATATTAATTATGATTCAGCAAAACCTGACAGAGTCATGAATGGGTGATGTTGGTATACAAGACATTTCAACTGACTATTCACTTTCTGTTAATGCCCTCACAGCGGTGAGAATTAGCGTGATGTAGTTAGCTAAAGGACATCTTATTATGAGAGAATTCATGAGCAGCACACTAAATATCCTCTCAAGGTCTCCGTTGCTGTTGCGGTGCTCAGCTACATCACTGCAACAGCCAGAGCTGTACTGTAGTTCAGTATTTGATGAATGGATTGTGTGACTGGGTGATTCATCTAAAGGATAATTTAAGAAGAATGGCTGTGAAATTTGAACTGGTTTCAATAGTAATTTACACACTAGGAGCAGTCTTTTAATTCAATGAGGGGTCAAAACATTCTTGTACGTTTCGTATGATATCGTCCAAAAAAATCTTCAAATTTTCCTACGAATGTCCAGCAACATGTCAGTTTTTGCTCATTATTTGCATGCAGTCTTTTCAAAATTCATTCATTCATTGTCAACCGCTTATCCCGCTAGGGGTCGCGGGGGGCTGGAGCCGATCCCAGCTGACATTGGGCGAGGGCAGGGTACACCCTGGACAGGTCGCCAGTCCATCGCAGGGCACATAGAGCAGACAACATATAGACAGACAACCATTCACACTCACATTCACACCTACGGGCAATTTAGAGTGATCAATTAACCTAAATTGCATGTTTTTGGACTGTGGGAGGAAGCCGGAGTACCCGGAGAAAATATGCAAGAGAGAGAGAGAACATGCAAACTCCACACAGAAGAGTCCCAAGCCGGAATCCAACCTGCGACCCTCTTGCTGTGAGGCGACAGCGCTAACCACTACACCACCGTGCAGCCCTCTTTTCAAAATAAACTTCCGTATTCACAAGAAACAACTTCATAAGGTTTCAGAAAAAAAAAAAAAAAATACTTAGCTAGGTTTAGGAAAATATGAACTTAGAAAGGATTAGGCAACAAATTTACTTAGTGAAGCAAAAATTAGGTTTAGGAAAAGGCTGTGGTTTGGCATGAAATAACTCCAAAAGTAGTGTTACTTAAATTACGAACAAATCAGCGTTGACTTAGATGCCAGTCCCCTGGGGGAACTGGTTTAAGAGAACGGTGTAAGAGAAGCTTCATCCATCGAAAGTTGTAATTGACCCTTCGCTAAGCCCCACCCCCCACTGCTACTCTGTCAAGCTGTCGGAGCTAATTTTTGGAAAAGCGATTTCAGAGATAAGCAGGCAGAAGGGTTTGAAAGATATATCAGGATGCCAAACTGATTCAGCAATGAAAACCGGTTATAAAGATAAAGTTAGAAGCTACGTTTACAGATCAGTTTAAAAGTGAACCACCATCACCTGGCGATCAAAACACAAGACAGTGAAATTAACTGCTCCTGTAAAGCCAAGTAGGTCTTTACTCACTATTATAATCATTCCCTTCAGCAGCTAGCATAGCATAGAAGTGCTAATGCTAGCTACTGACCTGCTAACGTATTCCTCCAATGTTAGCCGTACAGGTTTATATGTAAATATATTAGATACTTCCAACCTGGTCAGAACTGACCGATGCTACGCGATTGTCCAATCTGCATTCAAAGGGCGGGACTTAGCCAAGGGTCAATTATCCTACTTGCTTTAATTTACACATTTGTTATATTTAAAAGAAGAGGATAATATTTTAAACTCTAATAATATTAAACATGCCTGTGGATTGTCTTAGCTACACTACTAAAAGTATAACTTCTCATTAAAATTTGACATAAACAACATGTAATTGAATCCCTGTGGCTTTTACTCCCTGTGCAAATGCACTGTGCAATTTTGTCTTCAATTATATACAGTATCACAGATGAACAAGCTGGTTTATTTGTAGCTATAGAAGCTTTTAAATTGGAAAATTAAAGGTGAAGTTGTACTTCAATGTACGCTGACATGTAAACATGTAGAGTTTATTAAAAGACACCTCAGCTGTCCACAGCTCATGATATGATGAATAATTGAGAAAATCACACAAGTAACTAAAACATCTTGTTTGAAATGTTATTTTCTCTTAAAACGCTGTTCTTTTTACCGAGACAAAAAAAATGTCCTTAAATGAGCAAAAATGCACATTGACTAAAAAAATATGGCCACTTTCACAATGTTTTTTCTACCCATTAAAATCAGGGTGTCAAAGACACAATTTCACACTAAAAAGGAACTTGTTAGAGCCCAAACCTCCGCGAACACTCAGCTGGCAATACTACACATTTCTGAATTTTCTCTTATTGTTTGTTTTTGTTGCCAACTTGGCCATTCTTTGCTAAAGCTGGACCACTTGAGTGCAGGATATGAATTGGCTACAAAACTAAATATGAGAAATTGTGGAAATCCCAGTTACACTTACAGTTATTTACAGTTACACACTGTTTAGATCTCCATTTAAATCCAACCACCAGGTCCTTGGGGAAAGAGTCATGTGACACCTCACTGGAATGGAGAGTTCAGGATCACAGAATCACAAATTAAGGGTCAAGGAATTTTGTTACCATCCTCACTCAGTCAGTTCAATAACAGTTATAGTTTGTGATTTGGTGGTGATTGGGGGGGGGGGTCTCTTTACATGTATAAATGAGGAAAGGTAGGTCATTCAGTTTATGTCCATAGTCCTTGAACCTGAAGCACATTCAGTCACCATTTGGCCTCGACATGTTTAATGTGTTCCTGCTTTGGCCTCCTGTGACTGGAACGTTTTTCAAATGTAAAGTAGAAATTAACCTGAGCGGTGCTAACCAAACTTAAAAAAGGCAGTAGTCCACCATCTTTGTTATTGTTTCTGGTGCATAGTCATTACATAAAGCAACAATGGGCATGCGTGAAATGAGGAGAGGATGTCATTGTTTCCCAAACGCTCCGTTTTACAAGTCCTCACCATTTAAAAAATCTGCACCTTTATTAGGTATTTTCAAAACTATCAGTTTTTTGTGACACAAAACTCCATTAGCTCGTGGATGAGAGGCCAAAACTATCTGTATGCAGGGTCTAAAACAATCACTGTAGTTATGTGCCTAATAAACTTTGGGTTTTACAAGGGTTGCAGTTGCTGTTACACTGCTGATTTAGACAACTACATTGATTGAAATCTGTTCTCTCAGACACAAGATGTCTGGTATAGACATTGTATAACTACCTTTTTTACTACTTGTACTTTAAGTTGCATCATAAAGCACAATTATTTAATTAAACATTTGATGAAAATCCCTCTGATTGACTAGTAATAGCTGATTTCTGTTTATCCTTCCTCCCTCTTCCATTTTTTTTAAATTGCTTAAAAAGCAGAAAAACCTGTAAAACCTTTTTTTCCTCAACATTCAAAGTTACATAACTATTTCAAAGTTACTATAACTATTAGAAGCCCTTACACTTCCCCACTGAATTACAACAAACTCAAGTACAGCATTGTGAGTGTTTCCTCTGGGTCCGTCAGAGCTCCGGCTGGCAGGAGCATAAAATTATCTCCCCACTGTTTACTGTTTACCTACAGTAACTCATTTATTTGCTTTGATACGTTTCAAGACTACCAGCACTCCCTGGCAGGAAAACAGTGGCTGATAATTAGCAGAAATCATGCCGCTTCATTATCCAGAACTAGACAGCTGCTGTGGTTAACTCTGACCAGTGAGAAGAGTTTGAGCAGTTTCACAGAGATGTGGGTGGTAATAACTACTGCTTAAGGCCTTGTTCAGACAGACCATGTTTTAGCTGCCTGGGGCGGCTTTTTGTAATTGGTTTCAAATTATTTAATTTTTTTAGTTTTGTGAAGCGTTTTGCTTGATCGCTGAGCGCCTCACATTTTTCTTCTCTATGTGCGTCGCATTTTTGCAGGAGCGCCCTGAAAGAACTTCAAGTGCCTGACGTCATTAGTGTTTTTTTTTCCCATCGTCCAATTGGATGAATCGATAGGTGGGCCTTTTGTTGTGACTTTTGCTAGATCGCCGGAGCTATGTGACTCTACCAGCCTGTTCTCATTCCCATGGCGTCAAACATACACACGATAAACATGGATGTTTGGTGTCATTTTCACTGTCATAGTAATTTTAAGCCCGGCTATGTTTTTTTTCCTAAACCTAACTATAATGGTTTTATTGCCCAAACCTAAGCACGTGTTTGCATCACGACATTAAGAAAGTTTTTACTGCGATCGAAGAGTGACGCCAAGGGGTCTGTCAAAGCATAAGTATATGGTGAGTTGGGATGAGAACACGTTGGATTTTACCAAGCATAGTTAAGATAAGATATTATTATGCCTTTATTAGTCCCACAGTGGGGAAATTTGCAATTGAAAACAGAAGGCCTGGAGGCTAAATTAGTGCCATACTTGGGTAAATTGTTTGCATTAATTTAAACTGCACTACTGTGAGGTAGCATACTGTTCATGGTTTGTGTTAAGCTAACATTAGCACTCATTCATTGGTTGCCTAGCAACAATTCAAAAAAAAAGATGCAGCAACCTGCAAAAAACATCGGATCAGTCAACAAAAGGCAGTACAGTACGCCTATGGAATGGCTTGTGTTTCTTTATTATGAAGTCAAACAGAAGAGGTTTCAGAGCAAAACTATCCACATAGCAATCAAAAACGTTTTACTGCAAGTTATATTGTATACTGTAAATGTATGATATGAATGATATGAATAATGTGTTAATGTGAATAAAACAAATTTGTTCGATTCACAAACAAAAGTTTTCAATTCACAAACCAAAGTGTTGTATTCACATTTATTTTACTTGCAATAAGACATTTTTTGATGGCAGTGTCAACAGTTTGGCTCTCAAACCTGATCTGTTTGATTGCATAATAAAGAAACTAAGGTCTTGTGTTTTCCACCTGCAAAATGCACTCTGTTTTTATCAGGGTTCTGGCCTGTCAGGACCAAATTGGCTACTGATGCACAAACTCAGATACACAATGTGCAACCACATGAGGTCCACACAGGCCTGAGGAGACCAAATGAACAGACACATGACCACACACATACAAGTACTCACGACATAACATTTTGCTCATGGCAAAATGTATTCACCTGAGTCTGGTTTAGCCCTGCAGTGAGGAGTTCTGTGAAACACCTGAGCCACTACACTACCTCAAACTCTCGTTCTCTTTATCTTCAATGATCCAGAATGCACTCGTGTGCTTCTGTAATTCAGCAACCTCTCTTTGTATCACTATCTGTCAATTTCCTACAGCGCCTTAGCTTGAGAGTATTTTGATTTTTTGTGCTGCAGAAACTGCATAAATATTTCTTCATTAAAATGAAAAGGCTGACCAGTCAGGCTGTTTCCAAGTCAGGGAAAAATCAAGATGCAGATCACTTTTGACAATGCAGACACAGAGCAAAATGTTTTGGGGAAATGTTATACAGCCAGATTGCTTATCCAGTAGCTTGTAAGTTGCTGCACATTCTCATTTCTTAGCGTGTAAGATGTAATTTATGTAGACGAACAAAAAAGGGAAACCTTGGTTTACAGTGTTACAGTTTACAGTTTTACACATTTAAAACATTGTTTGGCAGATTATATGGAGCACACACTCTTGCAATGTCAAACTTTACAATTACTATTAAAGATATTGCTTTTTCTTTTCTTGCTATTATTGTAAGGTGCTGGTTTGGGAAATAATGAGGAGAAATTACACAATGAAAGCCGTGTCTTCAGACTGTCACCCTGAGTTATTCCATGGTCTGAAATACACTAAGACAAACTCTGAAAGCCTTCAACTTTAGCTTCAGCATTATCCAAGAGGAAATGTGTTTTGCAGTCTTGCGGTCATTAAATACACAGGCTACAAGATTACACTGAATCATACAATCGCGTATACACTCAAGATAAGACATCTTGTCATGAATGTTAGGACTTAGGTTTTGTTTTTTGTGTTTGCACTTCCTGTTTTATTTTGTATTATACTTCCTTTCTCATTTTAGGTCACTTCACTTCCGGTTTGCATGCTCCCCCGCCTGCACCTTCGAGCACTCCCTCTGATCCAGTCTAACACCATTCACCTGGTTCTGATTGTCGTCTCCCTGCCCTGATTGTGTCCACCTGTGAATCGTTAATCACTCCCCTCACTAGTATTTAACGTGTGCTCCCCTTTCCTCCTGTGCCAGTTTGTCTCTTATTGCAAGTGCATACCAGCGATCTTCCCCGTGTTTTTTGATATTCCGTGCCAGTTAAATCTCTGCCTGTTTTCTCGACGTCGCCCCTAGCCTAGCGATTTGGATTTGTCTGCTGTTGTTTGCTATCTCGTGTACCGACCCATTTTTGTATTAAAGACGCTGATTTTTTTGCAACTGCCCTGATTTTGTGAGTCTTGCTTCTGAGTCCAACCCTGTTTCGTACCCCGGTGTGACACATCTGTTTTAAAAAGACAAGACGTCCTCGTACCTAAATGACAGAATAGGGCATTTGCCAGTGATTCCCAAAATGACAAATATAACCGTTGGAGAGTACCACAAAATAATAGCATAAAGGGAAATTATAAAGGAAAGTGAAAGATAATGTGAGAGTTTTACAGATGGGCAAACTCTCATCTGTTCTAAGTGTGCTCTTTGCTGGGGTCTCCTCTTCTCTGTCTGACGTAGCCATGCAATCATGAGCTGAGAAAATTCAGTTAAATTCAATGCAACTCGTCACTAAAACGGCAGTGCTAAAGGCTATACAAGTGTTTCAAAGTTTCACTCACCCTAACCACAACCCTACATAGTATAAAATATGGACGCAGTCTCCATGTCACCCGTAGGTGTTTTGAAGAGTCGTCATCTTAGCAGTGACGACACAACCTAACTCGTACTAATCCCAAAAAGAGGTGGATTATCGATGGAGCTGAGGCGGGCCCTGGTGACGCAGCAGAGTAGGGAGCTAGCAGCATGCAACCTGGTAGGGCACCCACCTGTCATCAAGGTGGCCATGCCCTAAATTATGCTTATATTTAATTTTATTTTATTGAAACGGGAGAGTTTGTCATGAACAGGGATACAACCATATTACCATTTTTGTACCAGGCTGTAAACCTATTTATTTCTGCTGTAAAGTTTGTCATTTTAATATGGGAGTCAATCATCTGGGACCCGGGCCGGGATCCAAGTACACTTGACCAGCTCATTTGATTAATATGAACGCTCCGTACCGTACTTCGGCACAGTTAATCAAGCAATACTTAATTCTGCTTGAAAAGGTGGTCTGGAGTATGTGTAGTCTGGTCCAGTTCTCATCAGGTGCGAGAGCCAACCGTGCAGAAACATGGATGGAAACAGTGGATTGCTATTTAATACAAGTAACGTCAGCAAGTAGTTTTGAAAGGGTAGGCTTTTTTCAACACTGCAGGTCACCTCCAAAATCTGCATATGCTCGCACCCATGATATGGGTGATAAAGCAGGAAGGCAGGCGAGAGGTTCCTGAAAATATAAATGATAGTAGGTTATGGGGTGGGCAATGTCTGTTATTTTATTTAGTAAATTTAATGGTCTGCTTCCGAAGAATGAGAGCTGCTCAGTGGGCAGAAAGAAAGACAGCGGGGAAAATCAGCATGTAGAGTCAGCACATTTTCACATCAAACTCGGTGACATAAGGATTTATTTTGACTAAACCAGAATTAGTGATTGTTGGACAGACTAACGAAGACTGTTTGGTTAGTTTTACTTTGTTTCGGTCTAGTTCGGTCTAATGTGAAAGTTGAGCGTTGGGGAGTTGGGATTGGTCGGGCACGATACAAATCAATTGTACTGAATATGAAAATGTGTTCAATTCCTCAGCAAGGTTGCTACTTGACTTAGACCCACTTTGGTAAAAAGTGAAATGGAAAACATCTCCCCCACTGTATTAAATCTGTATTTTAGCATTTTCCAAAATTGTCTTCAGTGCACCAGAGCTTCATTATCTGAGATTACAACAATATGAGCTGAATACTGACTTGAAAAGACACGCAAGTCCTGTTAAAATTCATTCACACCAGTGACTTAAAATGCAATTATTTTATTTCTTTTGCATCATTCTGTCCTGCTCAGTGTCAAAATTGATGTTTGTCTCCTTCTGTCTCCCCGCTATTGTCTCATTATTACAATGTGAAACATAAATAAATCCGAAAATCAAACACGCCAGCTGCTAGTTGGTGACATCAGAGTCACAGTGATTCATATACTATATATCTTTTTTGCCACCTAATTGAATTTTTCAAGACTTGAAAGCCACAAGCTCATCTTTCCATTACATTTGTTGAAGTGACAAGAAAACGCCTCTCCTCTATCACAAGATTCTCATGAAATCATTTCTGGTTGATTTAATAAGCATTAGCTATCAAGGATGTTATGTTGTAAAAAAACAGGCTGCAACTGCAAAGATTATCCAAGCGTTATGTTTAATCAAAATTCAAACCACCAGTGGGACGTCGTGCAACATATTCTCATACAATGGATATATGACATGTTATGTTTTTCTTTTGTTTTCCTATGAAACTTCCTTAGGTTTAGGCAACAAAACTACTTAGTTAGACTTAGGTAACAAAACTACTTATTAGAAGGAGAAGGCATACTTCATTAATCCCCTGAGGGAAAATTTTATTTTTTCATCCGTTGTTATTTTTTTACACAGTACACACAGGCCCGAAATACATACATGCACAAACAGGACCTACAGGATATAAGATGAGATAAGATAAGATATTCCTTTATTTGTCCCACAGTGGAGAAATTTATGAAATACATAATATACAATATACATGCATTAATAAAGAGATGTCAGAGTGAGGGGGCTGACAGGCACAACAAGCAGTTGGGGGTTTGGTGCCTTGCTCAAGGGCACGTTGGCAGTGCCCAAGATGCACATTGGCACCTGTCCAGCTACCAGCTCACACTCAGTACACGGTCCATGTGGGGACCCCAGTAGGTAAAAAAACT
Organism: Pterois miles; assembly: GCA_947000775.1. Taxonomy (NCBI): domain Eukaryota; kingdom Metazoa; phylum Chordata; class Actinopteri; order Perciformes; family Scorpaenidae; genus Pterois; species Pterois miles. Next base: position 3,755,870 of record CAMQGK010000637.1, on the reverse strand, counting down.
ATTTAGTTAGGTTATGGTAACAAAACTGCTTAGTTAGGTTTAGGCACAGATCAACTTGTTTATGATTAGGCAACAAAACTACTTAGTTAAGTTTAGGAAGCGATAGACTTGGTTAGAATTATGCAACAAAACTACTTAGGTTTATGAAAAGACTGACTTGGTTAGGAATAGGCAAAAAAACATTTTGTTATGTTTACAAAAAGATTAACTTGATTATTATTAGGCAACAAAACTACTTAGGTAAGTTTAGGAAGCGATAGACTGTTAGAATTATGCAACAAAACTACTTAGGTTTAGGAAGAGAGAGCCTTGGTTAGGATTAGGCAACAAATATACATAGTTAGGTTTACATAATAAAACTACTTAGGTTTTTAGGAAAAGATCAACTTGGGTAGGATTAGGCAACAAAACTACTTACATTTAGGAAAAGACTAGGAGATTAAGTATCCAAGTTACGTAACAATAAATCTATGTTGACTTCTGTTTTCTTAGGGGACACAAATGCTGGACACAAAGGCCGATATTTTTTGATCCACCCATCCACTCCGATCTTTCTACGTGGCCTTTTACACACTTTATATTTCCCAGATTATAATCACAAGGATTACATATGAATTGATTTTGTGGGCAGGCACACACATAATATCCTAAAGAAAAATCCTATAGAATGTGTCGGATACTGTAATTATTTATAGCACATGAGTATTTTTCAGCTAGTTTGAGACCAGTAATGGTCAGTAAACCATAATTGACAGGAAGCAACGTTAACAAATCTACGCCTCCAGATCTTGAAACGTACTCATTATGTCAGAAGATGATGTAAGGGGCCAAACACTGTTTCTAGCTGCCACTCTAAATCAGTTTGTGTTTGCATGTATGTGTTTTTTACTGATGATGTATCCCTGAAAAGGAGGTGGGTTAGGAGTTTCTGGATGCGCGCTGTGACAAGCAGTTCTGTCATGGCAACGGGCCTCCTGTTTCATCATCATTCACCGAGGTAACACGAGCACAGAAGGCGCTGATAGGCTTCTCAGTTGAAAAAACTGTGTGATGTATTGGACTCAGTGGTGTTTGGTAGCTGAGGAAATTCATTGAAGCGGTTACAGCTGAAACTGTGGTAAGGGCTGAATATCAAGCCATATAGCAGGGAAGCTGTCTCACATTATGACAATGTGGTGACAAAAGTCTTCTATACAACGCTTCTGTCTCGTGTGTTTCAAACAAAAAAGAAATCAGATTCATCTCCCATGACAGTCCTGACTGAGCATCTGGGTTACATCTGTTTTGACCAAATCAACACCCTACATATTACTTTGTCTTAAAATGCTCTTGCTGGTGATTTTTATAGCTCTGTTTGAAGAATCATGTTCACTGTGAGCTAACCCACATTCACGCAGAGCAGCTGCAGCCCAGTTTCACTCATTCAAACAACTCTGCACTCAATGCACCGTTTCTTTCATCTTGCTTAAAAATGAATGAGGCTCGAGTCATGACCAGCGACTATTTCCATCTATTTTGATTCTGTGCTGTCAGTTTCTATTACCGGCATCTGTGCTTCCTGGGAGAGATAACAGCTAAAGGACAGGCAACAGATTATATTGGTCTGTATGGCCATATTTTTATTTGAGCCAAGTAGTCCTTATACATCCAAAACTACATACAGTAGCAAGCATGAATCAGTGTGTAGTTTGACATCTAATAGCAAAAAAAAGATTATGCCAAATACAAATACTATTACCTGAAAACAACATACAGACTAATTCTGCTGCTTAATTCTCCCCCCATACAATATATTATCAGAAGAAGAAGAAGATAGTCCTTTATTAGTCCCACGAGGGGAAATTCAATTTTTTCACTCTGTTGTTAACTTATACACGGTACATGCAGACCCGAACACACACATGCACAAACATTCAACAATGGAGAGATGTCAGAGTGATGGGGCTGCTTCTGACAAGCGCCCCGAGCAGTTGGGGGTTTGGTGCCTTGCTCAGGGGCACCTCAGCAGTGCCCAAGAGGTAAACTGGTACCTCTCCAGCTACCAGTTCACACTCAGTTCTTGGTCCATGTCGGGACTTGAACCGGTGACCCTCCGGTTCCCAAGCCAACTCCCTACAGACTGAGCTACTGCCGCCCCAAAATAAATTGATCCCTCCTTTAAGCCGGATCATAGACTGTACAGTATATAAGAAGTGGACACCGTGATGTCTTCCAATGGTTTAAGGACTGCCTTTTTGAAACCTTGAGTTCGGCATTTTTGCCGTTGTCATCTTGGTTATTTGCAATTAGATGTGACACATGAGGGTGCAACTGAACGCTGAATAAGACATTTTTAGGAGACCAAAAAGGTTATAATTAACTTTCATGAACAGAAAACACACTGTGAAAGGGTTAAAGACAAAAATACAGACAACTCGCAGACCGGACAACACTGTGGTAGTGACCTGTCAATCATGTAGCCATGCCCTAAAGCACACACTGCATTATGGTCTATTTGACTCTAAATGGGACCATAATTTACTAAATGAACAGTAGTTGCGGGGCGGCAGTAGCTCAGTCTGTAAGGACTTAGGATGCGGAGGTCACCGGTTCAAGTCCCCCATGGACCAAGACCAACTGGTTACTGGAGAGGTGCCATTTTACCTCTTGGGCACTAATAAAGGCCCCCGCGCGGGGCGCAAACCCCCCCCTCCTCTGGGCGCTTGTCAGGAGCAGCCCCCTCACTCTGACTATCTCTCCATTGACATGTATATGTACTGTGTGAACAACAGAGTGTGAAACTGAATTTCCCCACTTGGGACTATTAAAGGAATATCTTTCTTTTCTTTCTTTCTTGTGATGTATTGAAGAAGACTTGGAACTAGTGATTGAGACCATAAAGTCATGTTTACAATGTCTACTGAGGTAATAACTCAAGTGAGAAATAGGGTCATTTTCTCATTCTTCTATACAATCAGCCAATAGTTCATTTTCTCACATTTTTTTTTTCTAGCTGCTTTTTATTGTTTAAAGCAATAAAGGCAATGTGCTAGTGAGATGTCTGATGGCATTTTTTTATTCCTTTCCTTATTTTTTGGCACCACAATGACACCATTTTGGCACTGCTTTCATCGTTGAAAGTGTTGCACGGAGGTCTTTATGCTGACTTCCGCATCCCATCAAAGTTATGTTTAAATAGATTATAGTTGTTTAAATATATTTCTTGTTTGTACTTCTTTTTTGGGACACGTGTGGGGCAGCAAGTCCTTTTTAGACACAGGCTGTAACAACCATATGTTGTGATCACTCATCAAATATATTATCTAGACACTTGAAAAGTAAGAAATTAGGTCAAAATACAAAGTATGCACAAGCAGCAATGAGGGATCAGCAGTCTTAAAAAACAGTCATATTTATCCTCTACAACAGTAGATTAATCAATCCCCAAAAAAGCCTTTACTTTTTTAGATCCCCCTATCTGTGGTAGAACAAAGCACAACCATTTTTTCCATGACTTTTAATAGTTATAGTTTTTGAAATGGATGGTTGTATAGAAATTTTTGAGTGCAAAATTAGTTTATGTAGTTGATGTTTGGATCCTTCCCAAAACTGCAAATGCTGTAGCTTCCATGTAACATACACACCTTCTGACAATGGCAACATATTGCACAACCCCATGGCCAACATCCTAAATGTGTTCCCAGTTCCTAGCTATCAGTAAAACCATTAACACTTTGTTCACCAGATGGCTGAGGGCAGGAACAAATTTTGCTGTGAATTTAATTCAAAAACAACCTTTTTCCACGTGTGCAAAACTGCTGACATTATCCGTCCGTACCTGTAACAATGGAGAAGCAAAGACAAACAAAAAAAAGGAAAAAAACAAAAAGCTATAGAGGTGCAAAATAACACTTCCAATGTGTTGTTTTTGCTGTGATCTTGAAAATTGGAATTGGCCACTATATCACATAGTGTTTGTGCTTGTGCTCAGTGAGCGGCTAGTACTGTATATACAGTATGTGCTTTCAGGGCTACAGCTGTGCAGACAGTGGAGCCCAGCACCAGATGGGGACAGCTGACAGCTTGAATTTCATCTAAGATCATTTTACTGTTTTGTTTTTATGCATTAGGTGAGATGAGAGCTTCACACATGGACAATATTCAGTGCTATTACTCACTTCAAAACCACTTAATTGTAATTGTAACCAGTACAATCCTTAGGATTAGGAAAAGATAGACCTGGTTAGGTTTAGGCGACAAAACTACTTAGTTAGGTTTAGGAAAAGATAGACCTGTTAGGTTTAGGCATCAAAACTACTTTGTTAGGTTTAGGCGACAAACCTTCTTAGTTAGGATTAGGAAAAGATTGACTTGGTTAGGTTTAGGCAACAAAACTACTTAGGTTTAGGAAAAGATCGGCTTGGTTAGGTTTAGGCAATAAAACTACTTAGGTAGTGCTAGGAAACAATTGTGGTTTAGGTTTAACTAACTTGGGTTTAACTTTAAGTTACATGACAAATAAATCACTGCTGAGTTCTGGCTACAGGGCGTTTGTCACTCTTTATATTTCCTGGTTCACGTTCAAGTGGATACATAATACATAATATAATATACATATTGATTTTGTAGTATATATATATATATATATATATACACTTGTCCTCAAAATTATTCATACCCCATGGAAAATAACATTCTTTTTAGATTCCTCCTTTGTAAAAGTTACTTTGATGGTACTTCTTGTGTATCTCTTTTCTACTTGTTGCTATGCACAAATCCACATATGAGTTGGTTAAACTTTATTTGCATATTAATAGATATGGCCAAGAGAGATGTTTTGTTCATGTTCAGAATTATTCATACCCCTAACAATATCTCAACAAAATGTATGAATCTTTGGCCTGTAGTCATTTCAAGATGTTACAATGGAAAATTAGCTTTGTTGTTGACCAAGTTTTAAACAATGATTTCAAAAAAATTATAAATAGCATCTTTTCAGAAAAGTATAAATTGAGGAAAAATGTTATGGTCATTCCCAATTTCTGGTCCTCATGGTAAAGAAGAAAGAGATCAGTGGATACTTCCGTCAGTGTCCTGTGAGTGCCCACAATGAAGGAAAAAGCTTTCAAGGCCATTTCAAAGCAGTATGATGCTCTGTGTATATTGTATATATATATATATATACATATACACAGAGCATTAGTTTTAGTGGGTTTAGCTACGAACGGTAAATGAGGACAGCTTGGATTGTTTGCTACCTACAATAAATGACTCGCCAGCATCTGCCAACCTGTTCATACCATATCTCTGACTTTACACACACCTACAGTACATGATCCACTCAGTGTCTTTCTTTTCTGCAGGCTGTTCATTCAGTAAAACATCCTGAGTCACTGTTATCAAAGACTGCTGCAATTGTGAAAGAAAAATCTATTTCTGGCTTATCTGGATCATGTTTTAACACACACAGACACACACATGCAGAGGCATCATCTAAGAAGCCTTGGCTGTCTCACAGAGAGGTGGCTGAAAATTGAGTGCAAATTAGTCCTCTGTCTCGAGTGTATGAATGTGTGAGTGTTGTCCTGACATGGTCGTGAATCATGGTCTGTGGCTTGGGGGACACAGACAGACAGAGACAAAACACTTGTAACTTCTCAGGTTTAAATTGCTGCAAAGACTTAAGAAGTCAATAGGTTTTCACCTGAAAACAGGGCTGCAGTGGTTCATAAAGAGCAGGGAGACCACCATTCATCTAAACTTCAGCTGCCCATAAGGACAAATTGCTGCATAATCGTGATCGTCCATTTGATAACCACATTTCCACACATGGGGGCGGCAGTAGCTCAGTCCGCAGGGACTTGGTTTAGGAGGCGGAGGTCACCGGTTCAAGTCCCCCATGGACCAAGACCAACTGGTTGCTGGAGAGGTGCCAGTTTACCTCTTGGGCACTGCCAAGGTGCCCCTGAGCAAGGCACCGAACCCCCAACTGCTCTGGGCGCTTGTCAGGAGCAGCCCCCTCACTCTGACATCTCTCCATTGACATGTATATGTACTGTGTGAAATTAACAACAGAGTGTAAAACTGAATTTCCCTACGGGGATTAATAAAGGTTCATCTTATCTTATCTTATCTTATTCCCTCTGTTATTTGTGTGACTCCCTCAGTCTGATTGCTTCTGTTTCATCTGTCTGCCTGACAGGATCGTCACGAGACGATGCTTTGACTAGGTCGAGAGCAGAGGAGGGTTTGTTTGTTTTCATACCAGCCTAGCATGAGTGGGTGCTCACAAGAGGATACTATGACTCAGTGGTGGAGAAAACAAATGATCCCAAAAACTGACAGAAGTAACTTGTGTAAACTGTGGATGAATATTCCAAGGAATGCACATTTAGCAGGTGGCACGTGCAGGTAGCATTTGCCCGTTGTTTTCCCTCCACCCCTATTGGAACTAGAACCAGCTTTCCAGACCTATTTCTGTTTTAAATGAAATTTGTTGTTAAGGCATGAACGCAGAGCCTGCAAGCTATAAGTAAAGGTCAAATTGAAGGTCAAACTGATTCTATCGAAGGTCAGCTGTTTCTTTTCTCCTGAATGAAATACTGTAACAGGAGGCATATTGCAATTTAAAAGATGTTGTCAGATCAATACCTGCACCTTTAGGCTTTGTTCGAGCTGGCAGCCCCCAAATTAGTTTTTAGCATATCCAGTTTGTATCCAGATTGATATTAGAAAGTCCACACATAAACAAAAAAAAAAAACAACAACACATGAAATGTGATCGCTGGCTGGCTTGTTGACTGCTCAAATCAGATTTCAAAGTGTCTTTTGCGTCACTCACAACATGACACACAATGACGACATCCAATCCGGAGTGACAGAAGGGCTGAGCAGAATCCATCTGTTGCACCAGACAGCGACGGAGGAGGTCTGCCTGACTTGACTTGATTGTTTAGAGGGCAAAGTAATGGAACTCCCATGCATTTGCATTGGAAAGCCACGTCACCAATGCAGCTAAGAAGTTACTGACGCCTACGTCACAGCAAACCATGCAGATAGGTTGGTGATGTCTGGACACACAAATCTGATCTGATCACTTGCAAATAACATCACGGATAGTGAAACCAAACGATGTAGAGTGATTAGTATTAAAGATCTGATTTAAGAAACAAATCATATTTGCCTGCCAGGTTTGGATAAGGTTTGGATAAGGCAAAGAAACTACTTAGGCTCAGGAAAGGCTTGTGGTTAGACTTAAAACAACACCGGAAGTGGTGTTACTTAAGTATGTTAGTTACGTGACATTGGGGGCGGCAGTAGCTCAGTCTGTAGGGAGTTGGCTTGGGAACCGGAGGGTCACCGGTTCAAGTCCCGACATGGACCAAAAACTGAGTGTGAACTGGTAGCTGGAGAGGTGCCAGTTTACCTCTTGGGCACTGCCGAGGTGCCCCTGAGCAAGGCACCAAACCCCCAACTGCTCGGGGCGCTTGTCAGGAGTAGCCCCCTCACTCTACACCTCTCCATTAATGCATGTATGTGTGTTTCAGGTCTGCATGTACCATGTATGAGTTTAACAGAGGAAATTGAATTTCCCCATTGTAGGACAAAAAGAGATCTTCTTCTTCTTCTTATAAAGTGTCTTTTGTGTCACTTGCAGTGTGACACACAACAATGACATCAAATCCAGAGTGACAGAAGGGCTGAGCAGAAGCCATGTATGCTAGGTAGCAGAGCGCTATGATGTCTGGACACACAAATCTGATCTGATCACTTGCAAACAACAGTAAGGACAGTCTGTCGTTAAGATCTGATTTTTGAAAAAAGTCAGATTTGCCTGCAGTCTGAACATAGCCTTAGATACCCCAACTTGGAAAAAAAAAAAAAAATCTGAACCTATTGTTATGAACCCCCATCGTCTGACTCAATTAGTGGACAGCAAACTGTATTTTTTCCAATAGAAAAAAGGACATGGACAAACTCTTATCCACATTTCTGTAAGTATAGAAATGCTGAGTGGCGTACTGCAGCTCTCCTTCAGCTGCTACGCAACATGAGTGATCTCTGTGCGCTTTCCTCTTCTTCTTTGTCAATGTGAACTCAATCGCTTCCTTTTCCACTGCTTGACTCTACCACCTGGCCTGTCTGTTTACCCTCCCTCAGCCTCTCTCTTTGCTTTCTCTCAGTTAATAAAATCTTAGAGGGTGTAAAGCTGTGGGTAAGCATGCGGGAGACAAAGAGAGGAAGATGCTGACATTGGTTTCACCAGGTTATACATCGTTGCTCTCCAAAAAGATGAAGGAAGGCATTGAAATGACCTCGCGGAATGAAGATAACTTACATATTCATCTTTCTTCCTCACTGCTGTTTCCCCTGCTTTCCCCTTGCTCCCCTCACCCCCTTTTAGCCTTCCCCCATCCTATTTATGTGTACCATCACCCCAACAGCAAAGGGTTTAATATAAAAAACTAATGCATTAAGGGGAAAATTAGGCTTTCCCAGTCCCTTTTCCCTGAGGCCACCCTTACCACCATATAATCTATTCCAAGGTAACAAATTGCAGTATGAGTAAGCCCAGGCCTCTAGGTAATGGATCCATTGCAAGCATCAGTTTACCATTGATCACTGGAACTAGCTGCTGGCTGCTCTGAGAGTTCTATCGCCTGGTCCTGTTGTGTTCCCCCACTGCAGGAGGCAAGAATAGCCGGTAGTTCAATAAGAGTCCATTATAACAGCTCGATCCTCGAACCATTCATGAATTAAAGGGATGCTCTTAAATCCACTAGAGAACATGGGTGTGGCGTAACATGTGAGCTTGTTGATTTGCTGTTTACTAGAGTGGTTAACATCCTGAATCATCTGCCAGATTGCAATACTTGTGATTGGCCTTGAGTGGTCCTCTTACAATGTCTTCTGCATTAAATGGGAATTCTGCTGATTTTACACATCAGGATCGGTTCACTAGTCACGGCTGGCACTGCCATGACTACTTCAACGTATCCTCATACAATGGATCTCATGATCTGATAAGTTATTCCTCATTTTTCATGTGTTTTCCTACGAATGCCCAGCATCAATTTCTGCTCTAGCCTTTTCAAAAGAAACTTCCATCTTCACAGGAAGCATCTTGGTTGGGTTCAGGTGACAAAACTACTTAGTTGGATTGGAAAAGATTGTGGTTAAATTACATCAAAAAGGAAGTGGTTACACCGAAGTGATGTAACTTAAGTTTGGAAGTTCCATGACAAAAGCTACCTAGTTACATTTAGGAAAAGGCTGACGTGCCGTAAGTTAAGTGCGGAATAGGGATGACGTTTTAACCAGTTGACGCTATTGGTTAAATGGTTAAAAATAAATAAATAAATGAGCTCGCTTGAGCTGTGAGAAGTTGTAGCTTGTAGCCTCGTAGCATTTATTCACCGACAAATAAACTGTACACAGACTGTCTGCTACGGCTACATTTACAGCTATAGTGACAACCCCACACTCACCACCACCACACACACACACAGTCTGTCGGACATTCACTAAAGTTACACCGTGCTGACAGAACACGTGTGTGTGGCTACGGGGAGCATGAAGCATCCAGCAGAGCTACACTTGCTTACCCAGCACAACACACACTGTTTGTCTGACAAACGCTAAAATCATACCAGGTGACAGAGTATCGTAACGCCAGGCAGACGCACAGCTGACACACTACATGCAGCACCGTGGCTGCTATAGTAACGCTCCCAGACGGGTGAACTGGGGACTCAGTTGTCATGCTCATACACTGTAACTCGCGCATCCCTACATGAGACGCACTAATCTAGTCGGTCAATGAGGGTCGGTTATCGGTTAATTTTTTTTCAAAATTAGCATCCCTAGTACGGAAGTTACATGACAAAAAAAATGAACACTGACCTCTGCTTTCACACGGGACATAACTGGCGGCTTCCTGTTAAAAAATTCTGTGTTTTTTGACTCGCTCGTGCACCCCGACCTCTTCCATATTGGCATCCACCGCTCTTTATACTTCCTTGTACACAATTATGTGGGTTACATAAAATTTGATATTGTGGGATATTACACATTATACTGCATTTACTTTTCGTAGGTATAGCTTCAAACGGTGTGTGAGACCAGCCTGTCCCAGACTGTGAAAACAGCTGTATAATGTATTCAGTGGATCTGGAGGAGCTCTGTCGAGGGGAAATGTGTCTTGTAGTCAGGTAAAACACAGAACACATAGAGAGCTGGACACATGGAAAAGGCACATGAAATGTGATATGAAACATAAAAAATGAGACCATCAAATGACAACAAGAAACCCAGAGTATGTTTAGCCGTCACGAAAGACATCATCAGCCGACAGTATTTTCATGGGAAACTAATCATCAGCTGAGTCATCATGAGTATCTAAAAACAGTTTAGTGGCTTGGGGAATAAAAGAATAATTCACGCTGTTTGACCCGGCTATAAGACATTATGACAATCGTTGACTGTTTCTACACTCTATTTGCTCTAAGGGAACATGATATAAATATGAGATGGAAAACATAACATAATTGATTGTACAGTGATTCAGAAGATGACCAGACATTATCAGAGCTGGTGCTCTTATTAGTCTCGCTATGCGCCAGACACCCTGCACAATGAGTTCAAGCTGTGGATCAGTGCATGTACAAGTACACAAGCAAACCAAATCACTGTAATGCCCCTTTATTCTTTATCATGTATCCAAGTGCATTTAAACAACACATTTTTACATCTCACATGTTGTTGTGCACAACAGACTTGTGTGGTAATGTTATTCACAAGGCTGCACCTCTCATGCATAGATCACATGCAACAGCACCAGAGCGATGATTCAAGAGAAAGACCAGGGAGGTGAAAATATAAAAACTGTCGTGTCCCACACCACCCCATTCTTTTTGTTAAATACCAACGCTTTGTCACGCCCCTATGCAGCTAATGCTGATACACAAAGCACACTTTGGCGTCGGTGCTATTAATATTAAACCCATCCACGGAAATATTAGATACTCACAGAAAACGCTTTGGGAGTGTGGTGACATAGTATACAGACCTAAGGGAATGGGTGGAGGATGGGTCAAACAAACACAGGACTGGTATCCAGGAGATTGTTCCATGTTACACTAACAACTTGATGTTTGTCTTTGTGTTTACAGCGTTTTCATTTTCACTTTACAAACATAGTCATTTTAAGCTAAACTACAATCTTTTTTTCCTAAACCTAACTAAGTGGCTTTCTTGCTTAAACCTAAAGTGATGCCAAGGGGCATGACAAAGCATCAGAATGTGATGAGTTGGGATGACAATATTTTGCCCATAAACACCATCATACCAATTAATAACTCTGTCTCTGACAAAATTATGTTCCCATAAAACTAAACTGTATTCTCAGTTACATTTTGAGGGACACGTAAGTTCTCCCGAATTACAGTTTTAAACACATTGTAAACTGAAACAAAACAAAACAACAAAAATGTGACAAAACTACTTTTTGTTTAGTAAAAAAAATAACTCAAAATGACTACGATATATATATAAAAAAGATTGTTTGATTTAGACAACAAAACTACTCGTAATCATGGTTGGGCTTAAAATTCCTACAGCTGAAACAAAACCAGAAATACAATAGCTCTACATCGTTTGGTTTAGGCAGCAAAACTACTTGGCTAGGTTTAGTAAAAAAACATCACGGTTTAGCTAAAAATGACTATGGTGACTTTTAGTTTCACACAAGACACAAACAGTCTTCTGGGGGAAAGTCCTGTTTGTTTGACCAGTCCACCATCCCTCCCACTCATAGACTTTCTTGCTTGTTATACTCATTATTATACCACATAACCTTATTATTTCACATAACTTTCCTTAGCGGTCGCTCAATATATTTCGTCACCTGCTCTGTACATCTCTCGTTGTGCTACATCAGTTTGTTGCAGCCGTTCATGGACTTTTAAAGGTGTATTTGGGTCACGTCAAGGACAAACGTAATCCACAACAACATATGTTTCCCTCAAAATGGAATTGTGAATTAGTTAAGTTGTATGGGAGCATAATTAATAATCATAAGAGACAGAGCTACCAATAACTACCAAAAATGTCTCTCAGATAAAATCATGCATAGATTGCTCTAGGGATGATGTATTTTTATAGGCTAACCAGGAAGTTAGCATTGCTCTGGTTCCCTTGACAAAATAGAAAATGGGATTTTTCCATTGGATTTTGGATTACTGCAGAAAATAAGATCTGTGGCAAACACACATTAATGATATTTACATGTAATGGTCAGCACAATAATTTTCACAAATAAACACCACTTTTTGAATTTTTGAATTGTAAATGCAATCGACAGAAGTAAAAAGCAAAGAAAACATTAGGTTTTAAACAAACTACACAGCTGTCGCATGAGTGTGAATATGCACAAGAAGGTGTGTCGTAACGGTGGACGAGTCAGCGTTATGACGTTTAGTAGTCTCATGTAGCCCCTTTTTTCAAGACATGCAACTTTTCAAAATTTACGAGTAGGATATGTATTGATGTACTTTATGTTTTAGAACAAAATGTAAAAAAAAAAAATCATTGACTTCCAGATGAGGGAACCAGAAGTGTTAAAATGCTAACTCATTTCCGGGTTCTGCAGAACTCTGTACTGTTTGAGCTGCATCTTCACTTTGATTACCACAGCGAGTACGGAAAACAGATTGTCAAGATCCAAATAGCATGTTATCTTTTCTTCAATTCTGTTTCAGCAGCGATGAATATGCGAGCTGCTAGGAACTGTCTGGACTAGCTGTGACATGCTACACCTCGACACAGGATAGGTCGAACATTACAACCACACCGCGTGACAAACAAGACGTATCCTGAACACACACACACACTAACACACATTTATAGTCACTCAGACGCAGACATTCTCTGGTGACGTTTATATCTGATAACACCTTCGCTTCTTTGGCTCATCAGTGAGGAGTAAAAATAGTCGAGTGCTGCTGACTGATAAAAGATGGTGTGAGGCTGCCTCGAGAGAGGCTGTCCTATAATTATGCTGCAGATGGAGACTTTTTGACAACCAAGCAAATACACAGATAAAACAACTCCGACTCCGCTTCTGATAAAAAAAAAAAAAAAATGCCTACACAGAGTTCCCTGACACTTCAACAGAATGAAGTGTGTGCCAGAAAAGTACTTCAAAAAATAAATAAATACTTGCATTGATTTTATCATAAAAACACACTAGTCAGCATCATTGCTGACCATTTCAGTGCCACAATGCTTTCATATCTTTCATCTGGCAATTTTTTTTATTATATAATTAGGGTTGTCAATGTAATCAAATATTTAATCATCATTAATTGCATGATTGTTTGTAGTTAATTGTAATTAATCATAAAATAATTGCACATTTTTCATCTGTTCAAAATGTAGGGAGATTTGTCAAGTATTTTAAAACTATTTGTCAAGTTTTTTTTATATTATTTTTTTCTTTCTTTTTTTTTTTTTCCCCTTTCTTCCCTCCTTCCCTTTTTTTTTTTTTTTCTTTTCCTCTTTCCTCCTCCCCTCCCCCCCACCCCCCCCCCCCCTTTTCCCCCCCTCCCCCCCTCTCCCCCTTTTTTCTTTTTTTCTTTTTTTTTCGTCTCTTCCTTTTTTAGTTTCACAGATGAAAAAATTTATTTTCCCCTCTGGGCTATTAAGGCTTCTTCTTCTTCTTCTTAATCTCTTATTAACATGAGTTAACATAAATATGCTGCTTTATGCAAATGTATGTACAGTATATACTGTATTTAATATTAGAATTCAATTAATGACACAAAACAATGACAGATATCATCCAGAAACCCTCACAGGTACTGCATTTAGCATGAAAAATGTGTTCAAATCATAACATGGCAAACTGCTGTCAGTGTGTCAGTGTGTGTTGACTTGACGATGACTTGCCCCAAACTGCATGTGATTATCATAAAGTGGGCATGTCTGTAAAGGGGAGACTTGTGGGTACCCATAGAACCCATTTTCATTCACATATGTGGAGGTAAAAGGTCAAGGGACCCCTTTGAAAATGGCCATGCCAGTTTTTCATTGGCAAAATTTATCAAAAGTTTGGAGCGTTATTTAACCTCCTCCCCGACAAGCTATATGACACGGTTGGTACCAATGGATTACTTTGTTTTTCTAGTTTCATATCTAGTTTTCATACCAGTGTCTTCTACAAGGCTATAATTTCATTTCGAAGACGCTTTTGTCCAAAGCTACATACATCTGGGAAACTGTACAACATAAACATGACCCTATCTAGGATGGAACAATGTGAATAAGAGCCAACAAAAACTCAAGTCCGCTGGGACACAAGCAAGCAGTGCACAGAGATAATGCACAGGGTGTATAGGAGAAATTTTTTTTTGTCATAATCATTAACAGTATAAAGGTCATCAATGTCATCATCATTATGAATATCCTAATCAACATGGGAGTACGAGGAGCCTTTCACTGGCAGAGCACAGTGGGCGGGAGGGACTGTAGACCTGGATGAGGGAGTTTTTGTTGCTATTTTGTAAGTGAGCAACAGGGTTTTGAATTTGATGCCAGCGGCACCTGGGAGCCAGTGGAGGGATATGAACAGTGGAGTGACGTGTGCTGTTTTGGGTTGACTGAAGACCAGTCGTGGTGCTGCATTCTGGATCATCTGTAGAGGTCTGAATGTGCATGCAGGGAGGCCTGCCAGAAGGGAGTTGCACTAGCCAATGCATGATATTACAAGAGCCTGTACCAGGAGCTGTGTTGCATGCTCTGACAGGTAGGTCTGATCTCCCTGATGTTGTATAGAGCAAAGTGACATGACCGAGCAGTTGAGGCCACATGACCCTTAAAGGTTAGCTGGTCATTAATCATGACACCCAGGTTCTGGGCAGACTTTGTGGGTATGAGTTTGATTGGTCCGAGCTGGATATTGATCTGCGTACAGATGGACTGGCTGGGATGACAAGGAGCTCAGTCATAGATAGGTTGACCTGAAGGTGCATTTATAGATATCGGAATTCTAGCTTTAAATCTGAGTCTACTACAACCTAAAAATTACAAAATTGAATTATTGCATTGAAAAAATTAGTGATATATTAATACGTTACTATCAAATAAACTTTGACAGACATTTTTTGTGCTTTATCATTATTTATTAGTTTAAAATAAAAAGCAACAAAGGTCCACAATTGGAATAAAAGACATTTTAAAATTTAAAGTTATGTGACTTGGGCTGTATCGGTTGGAAATTAAATCATCTCTCACCCTGCATCAGCCCTGCAGGGTTTTCAAAATAATTTCTCTTTGATAAAGGGATCAATAGTGTAGTGTTACTGCAGTGAGGTAGAATATCCTCGAGGGCTTCATCTTTAAAGCTGCAGCAGGCCACTTTGCATGTTTACAGCACCAAAGGTAGCAACAGTTAACCTCCTGAAGTTTTAGGAATCCCTAGCCACAAATAATAACAACCGCAAAAAACAAATGTTCTATGAGGGAAACATGTGGGGACTGGTTAGCCATCATCGAGCTCATATTGCATACATTGGATTGCTTGATGTCCATGCAAAAAAAGATTTTATGGTAGTAATAATACAAGAAATTAATACACAAATATGTGACATCAAAGAGCAGGATGGATGAGTTTGTCGGTTTCAGTCTCACTTCCTGATTCAATAAATTTAAACCTCTTTAAACGGGACATCAACAACTCATGTCCTCACTACTTGTGCCTACCAACCTACAAAATAAATAAAAAGAAACAAAAGGATATAATAAAACCCAATCAGTTTTTAGATTGGAAACACGAGTCAACAAGCCATTCAGATTTGGCTCCCCTTCCTATGTCACATGGAGGCTTATTAGAACTGTATACCGCCCACAACTTGAAAACCATTTCAAAACACAAAGCATTTCAGACAAAGGGTGAATACATGTATATTCAGACAGACAGCATGAGAAGAATAATGTGTTTTTTGAACATTAAAACATGTAAACATGTTCTAGTAGAAACCCAAAATACAAGTATGAACTTGAAAATGAGCATAATATGTCCCCTTTAATTATCATACTGTTTTGTTTGTAAATTTCAAATTAATGACATGTTAATGCAAATTTGTTTTAACACAACTAATTTCTTTAGCACAATCAATATTTCGGAGGTCATAGTGGGTTTTAAGGCTAGAGTGATATATGATATCATATGAAACTATAAAACCGAGGCAATCTTTTGGAATCAACCGTGTCACACTAGCTTCTTCGAAAGGAGGCTAAATAAAACTTGTACTAAATTTTGGCGAAGAAAAAGCAATAATTATTAGTAATTATTGACCATATTTGTCATTGCTTTATGTTGTTAATTGGTAATTGATCCAATAATAATAATAATAATATATTCATACATTTGCATAAAGCAGCATATTTGCCCTCTTCCATGTTGATAAGAATATTAAATACTTAATAAATCTCCCTTTAAGGTACATTTTGAATTGATAAGAAATATGTCATTAATTTGTGATTAATCATGAACAATCATGTCATTAATCATGATTCAATATTTGAATCGATTGACAGCCCGAATCAAAAGTATTGTGTACTCAAATAAAACCAAAGCTGGTCCCGAGTGGAATGGCTGCCGTAGAGTCACTGTGGCTCATTAACCACGTCAAAGCAACACGGTTGTAGCCTCTGACCACCTGTCACAAACTACAGGTGGGATTAGACACTTAATGTAGTGTGAGACCTGAACAGCAATCCATTCAGCATGAGCACGAGGCTGAGCAGCGACGCCGAGAAGGACAGAATCACCTTGGCAACACGGGCAAAGCCTGAATCCCAATGTTAACAACAAAGCTGGAGTCTCATTACAAAATGACAGATTGATTTTCAGTTTTAGTTTTTTTTTGTTTTTTTTTTCTAAACAAGTTCTCCATAACAATGAAGAAGCAATATCTCAACGGGACTAGTGCAAACAATTTATGCTTTAAATAGTTATGGAATCAGGGAGGACAAGTGTCCACAGCAGCTTGCGGCATGTTGCATAACATACATATGTGTCTCTATGTGTGTCTGTTTGAAGCTGCGTAACAAGCCAGCCATGACCACATGGTATCTCCAGAACATCAAGGGTTTACAGCACAGCACAGGTGTATGCAAACACACACACACATGCACACATGCACACACTTATTCAATGACTTTGTACTACAGATGCAACCTAACATCATTCCCATACCATTTACAGACAACCACAGAGTTAATCCAAAGTGAGTCATTTCTGCTTTGACGAAGAGAAACTCTTCTATTTTATATCCATCCTATCTTGGATTTGACAGAGAGTTTCTCTAGTGGCAGTGATCATAAAGGACATAATTTTCACTGAGTAGGCCTACACTCAGAGATATTTCATTTCCCATCAATTTAACTCATTCCTAAACCTGAATGTTTCATCTCCATATATCTGTACTCAGAAGCGAATTCTCTCAAAACATACTCAATTGAACAAATCCTGAAAGTGAGCTATCAGAGGAATTATCATTTTAGTATTTGTTGCAAAACTCTGTTATCATATCAGTATTAATATAGAACATTTTCAAATGATACACAGCCTTAAAACTGCAGAGGGCTTGAACTAGATTTAGCTCTGCAGCATGTATTAAAATGACAACCCACCCAGTGAGAAAAAAATGTTGGCATTATACGTTTCTGCTAACCACGGGATATGCTGAATGACAACGTTTCAGATCTAAAAATATGTTTCATGAATACATTTCATATCAGCCTCGTATTATGCTTGCAGAAATGCACAATGCAACGTGTTTAACACTGTAAAATGATTGGTTAGTTTTTGGCAACAGAAATATTGAATCACAAATTATTGCATATTATCAAGATGGGAGTGGACCAACATGCTGCTTTATGCAAATATACATTTATTATTGAAAATCAGTTAAGAACACAAAATAATGACACCCTCAATGATCAGCTGCATTAAGCATAAAAAATATTCTCGAATCATAATATGTCAAACTGCAGCCCAACAGGCAACAACAGCTGTCAGTGTGTCAGTGTGCTGACCTGACTATGACTTGATCCAAACTGACTGTGATTATCATAAAGTGGGCATGTCTGTAAAGGGGAGACTCGTGGGTACCCATAGAACCCATTTTCATTCCATTCAAATATCTCGAGGTCAAAGGTCAAGGGGCCCTTTGAAAAGGGCTGTGACAGTTTCTCCTCGCCAAAATTTAGTGTAATATTGGAGCACTAGTTAGCCTCCTTCTTGACACATAAGTATGACATAGTTGGTACCAATGAATTCCTCAGGTTTTCTAGTTTCATATGTTTCCAGTATATTTAACTAAAATAGTGAGCCCACTACATCCTCCAAAATATCGTTTGCATTAATGCTTGTTTTATATATATAGTGTAACAACATAATGTAACAATGTAACCAGCATGAATAAATAACTGTCCTTAGCAGACTTTCTTCTTGTGTAACACCATAAAGTCAGCATTTACTTTTGGTTTCACACTGGACACAAACAGTGGTCTCCTGGGTGAAAGTGGAATCAGACACAAGTTTTTTGACACATACACCACAACCCCGAGGAATGACTGAGCCTAATAAAGAAGAAGAAAAGTGGTTGTTTGGGGAATACTAAGACAGTGATTTAGAACTCTGACATTATCCCCAGCATTATAAAGATGTTAGAGACCTATAGAACAAGGGCCTGAGTGCAAACACTTACACACATCCAGTGTTATACTCATACATATATACTGCATACTGTAGATTTATGCAGATAGCAAACACCCAGTGGACACATCAGTCACTAATGATTAAGATTAAGGTGAAGTCATCAAGAAAGGGGAGTCAGTAGCAAAAAAATAATTGTTATAGGTACAAAAGACTGTTACATTTATGACTGGCTTTTAAATTTAGGAAACTGCTATTGCTCAATCTGTTTGCATTCATATTGTCAACTTGCGCCGTTCGCTGCCATGTGAGGATGGCACATCTGTGTATGCTTATGTATGAGGGTGATGATTCGTCGCTGAAAAGGAGGAGGGGAGATATGACTGAAACATCTGGTGTGAGAAACTGAGAACAGTGAGGATAACCACAGTGCTGAGCTCAGAGGAGCCTCAGAGTGTGAATAGCAGGGGATCTGTTTGTTGTGACAGGGTGGCACTTCTGCAGAAAACCATGCAGCTCTAATGCGGCATCACTGCACTGTATGATGATAGCCTAGATTACAGCCATGCTACATTTCGCAAGCGCGACCTACTCAAATACAATGCAATAACATCTACAACTGTTTGTCACAACTGTACTGTAGTAAAGTTTTCACACAAAAAAAAACAAACTTTTAGAATTAATCAAGGATAAGTGAGTAAAAAAATGTAATAGCCTCTTTATCCAGCAGCTAAACAAAGTGGTCGCAAAGGAGCACATAATTAATGGTGAGTGGATTTCTGGTTAGCATATTACAGCAACTCCGGTGCTGTGGATTTATCTGTAATTATAGAAAGTGAGGAAAACAACTAGGACTGGAACAAACATATAGTTGCAACAAAACAAAGATTAACTAGTTGGTCCAAACCAAGGAAAAAAATAATGATTATTTGTTACCTTACTTCAGGACCATTTTCACCATTACCAAAGATTGTATATTGCTAAGAAGTGAAAGTCTGTTGTTCTTTCCATTGCAACATCAGTGCCTAGCAGCAGAAATACTCCTCCGCCATTTTGGACTGAAAACGACTACCAGACACCTGTAAAATGTCCACCTACAAAGTTGAGGTTGTGTGCTGTTCTTTTGCCCTGTGTGTTTTTTAATAACCTACATCTAAATTAAATTCTCTTTATGTCAAGCTGCTAGCACTGCTAGCTACTGGCCGATAGCTGGTTGTTTGGGAACAGATATGTTAATATATCCACCACTGTACAGGTTTACAGCCTGTGGATGTATTATAAGATAAAAAAAGTTATGAATTACAGCCAACATATCCATTATTACAGCTGCATACAGTTTGCAGGAAGCTGTCTGAACCAGATATGTCATATGAGCATGCAGGGCGGTGCAGTCCCGTGGGTGTGATACATCTTTATTATGCCGAATAACTCTGGAACTGATTATTAGTGAATTTTTACTTTTAGGAAATAATGATTTAAATGAGGGCTATTTAAGTGTTGTTAAGTGTATTGGAAAGGTGATTTACCTAAAAAAAATGATCCTTACATATATCTCTTTATACATCTATGGCGTTTTCAGTCCAAAATGGCGGCAACGATAAACGCTAAACATAATGGATTATGAGTTGAGACTGCAACTAATGATGGACAGATAGAATCAGGATGAATGAAAGTCATTTTGGACTGGAATATTTACAAGCAAAATCAGCAGATGACTTGTTTAGCTTTTGAATTCATGGAGACGTTGCATATCTGCTGTCTCCACAAAATTTGATTCATGTTCATAGACAAAAATTTCCCTTTTTTCGTGACACTCACACTTTTCAAAATAAAACTACTTCATTAGGTTTAGGAAAAGATTGACTTGGTTATGCTTAGGCAACAAAACTACATCGTTTTAGGAAAAGATTGCAGTGTGGGTTAAAATAACACCAGAAGTGTCGTAACGCAAGTATGGAAGTTACATGACAAATGTATCAAATTTGACTTCTGGTTTCAAACATGGTCACAGGGGTTTGTGGGGGGAAAGCCCGGAGTTTTTGACCCACCCATAAACCTCCTCCCTATGTAGCATTACTTTATATTTCCTGGCTCACAATTACATGGTTTATATACAAATTAATTTGTGGTGACCAACAAGCAAAGCAACTGAAAACTGTGTTTATGTACACTAATCAGTATTTCAAAATTTCAAATTTTGTTACCATTTTACAAACTGCCATGCAACTGGTACCAACTCTCTTCTGCCGGGAAACAGCATCGGCATAGCTTTAATGTCATCCGGGTAGAAAGAGCAGGGCTCATACACACTGTACTGTTAAGAAAACTAGGCCTTAATGTGTCTGTGTTGCATGCTTTTATTTTGGTGCACTTCCTGTTTTATTTTGGCATGTTTAATCTCTCCTCTCGTTGCAGATCACTTCACTCCCTGCCCTGCATGTTTCCCTCCTGCACGTTTGAGCACCGCCCTCTAACCTAGTTTTTCCTCACAGCTCACCTGAGTCTGATCGTCGCCCCTGCCCCTGATTATGTCCACCTGTCCATAGTTAGTCACTTCCTTCACTAGTATATAATGTGTGGTCCCCATTCCTCCTGTGCCAGTTCGTCTTGCCTGTTTCCAGTGTTAAGCGTCCCAGCATTCATCTGATTATTAGACTCCTCGTGTTTGACCTTTTTGCTCGTGTTTTTTGACCCTGCCTCAGCCTTCTGATTTGGACACTTTTGCAAGTATTGATTCCTGTGTACCGACCCTTTTTGTATTAAAGACACCGAATATTGCCTACCCCTGCTTTAAGTCTGTTTTTGCGTTTGAGTCCAGTCCTGCTCTGTGCCTAATGCATAACACTGTACAATGCCAGAAACAGGTGGAGATAATGAAAAGGAAAAAAAAAGTGGGAAAATTTCACATAAATCTGGAGAATTATGACCCGGGAAGGAAACTGGGAGAGGGCAATGAAACATGTAAGTCTCCCCGGGAAAATTATAAACAGTTTACATGTGAAAGTAACCTTAACCATTTCTATAATATAGAGGTCGCTTTACATGCATTCCAATCACATTTTTTTTAAATGCAGAACCTCCATGACGTACCTGAGCTTAAGTCACTGAGAGCAGGGATCATGATGAGTTGTAGCTGTGCAGAGCAGCCTAGCACCTCAGTAACCCCACTGTATCCCTGAGAAGTCAAAATGTCCTTGTCCCCATTCTGTCAACAGTAAGTCACTATATAGCGATGCTCCGTGTTGCTGAAGCCAGTCCATTTTACACAGACCTATTGCTATTCATTATTGCTCGTAAATGACAAATACAGTCTCAGCACATGTTGTCAAATCATAGGCCGTAAAAGACAGCATTATCCTCTTCAGCACACAATGCTGATGAGATGAGGCAAAGAATGAAATAGTTAACCACTAAAGATTAACATACCAGTCAGCAGCCAGTCTGTGGCCCCATTCTGCTTCAGTACATTGTCTGCCATTGTTTAAGTGTAAGTGACAGGAGCAGTCACTGAACACTGTGCAGGTATGTAGAGTATTAGGATGCAATCGAAACAATTATCTGTCTGGAGGATATCTGTGATTTGATCTTGCATATTTATAATGTGTATTTCTCTAATTCCTGTTTAGAAAGCAGGGATTCAGGGCAAATTATCCACTGCAAATTGCTAGGTCATATGATAATAGTAATCCAGTTTGAATAGGCATCTTTTAAAGTAATAATGGCTTTCGCTTTCTGCAGCTGGCAGATAATAATACCCCGTCTCTATCGCTTATCACTTCAAGCAGTTCAGCATATTTGATGAAGTTGATTTATACCCTTACCAAATGAAGTTTGCTATAAGTATATTTGTTTTGAACTTAAAATAACAGAGTACACGTTCAATTTACTTTTTATGAACTTATGAGAGATACTTAACAAAAGTATACTTAATTTACTTAGTTCATATTGACAAGTATACTGAAATGTCTAAGTATGTTTGGTTTATAGCCCTACTAATCTTTTCATCAACATATTTAAGAAAAGTATAACTAAGTATTCATGTTTTATAGGCCTACAGAAAAGAATACTTGGCTTGTAGTTGTGCTTACTTTTTGATAGTGTAGTCTATTAAAGTGTTTGAGGGTTTGTAAAAGGATGTTTTGATATAAATTTACTTCAATTTACCACAGTTTTGTATTATCCATACACCATTTAGACATGCGAGAGCAACACATTGTTGTATTTTTTTTAATCTCATCACAAATCATGAAGTTAAATAGCAAAAGGCGCAGTCTCTTATGCTTTATGTATGTAATACATAAATCACTGGCTAAGTACTATCAGTTAAAACATACAAAGTATACTTTTATGAGCTAAAAAGCAGAGAGAAGTTTCAAGTCTTCATGCATGATTCTTGCAATTTTGGAGGTGAAGCCACATGGTTGAATGGACTCAGGACTCATGGATCAGAAGTTGCTTTGGATAAGCTAAATAAATGTAATGCAATATTGTAATACAATATAATATGAGGCTGCATAACGCCAACTGTCTGGTTCCCCCTCAGGTTAAAACTGTCAGCTCTGTCAGCACTGTTGCTGCTGTTCACGCTGCGTTCCTAGCACTGTTAACGGCTAGGCTCTGACATCACCTTATTCAGAGCTGGGTTAAAAGGCAGACAATCCTGGGTCAAGGTTAGGCACTGAACTCAAATGGTTAAGGCTAGAGTAGGCCATCAGGCAGTGAATCTCTCGAGAGTTTTCGCATGTTTTCGCAACTTGTGGATAACCATCTAGAAACAACCGCAATCCCAGCTGTACGGGTCGTAGCTGCATGTTGTGGTAAAGGGCCACGCATTAAAACGTCACTTGCAGTGACTGGCTGAAAGCAAAACCATACAAATAGTCTTGTTTTTTCTAGAGCTTGGCACAAAAAGGATCAAATGCAGATATTGTTGGACTGGAGAAGTTACTACTTGGTACTGGGTTTATCATAAAGGTATCAAGTGCCGATACCAAGACCTAAGACATAAACAGCACAATGTATGTAATAAAGTATGATTTATTTGGGTCGATTGATTTATGGTGAAAAGGTAGGTCACAGATTATAACATTGCCTCTAATTAGACAGCACATACCATTGGAACAAGTAACACCATCAGCCTTTATGTGTCCATCAATTAGTCGTGTAAGGTATGTATTACATTGGGTATTGATTTTTCTTCAAAAACTGGAGGTGGAGGTTGTGTATATAATGGAAACAGGCCTGAATCCATGTAAAGTTGATTAAAATGTCTATTTAAAAAATGAGAAAGCTATTGACAAAAATCTGAAAAAGGACCCAGCCAATCTTTCTAAAAAAGAAACTATTACCATAGTAAAGAAATAGACATCTGCAGCAGACACTGAATAAATATGTGTCAGGAAAAGTCCTAAAAATAGTCCTCATGTGAAACTATCTGCTAAATAAAAGGCAAGAAACTACTTTGTTCTACTGAAAGTGGCTTATATTGAAATATGAAAGATGTGTGCCGCTAGTATAATATTGTTGGGGCCTCACGACCTAGAAAAGTGAAGTAAACAAGCGCAAAATTATGGAGAAGACGATGTTTGATATTCTTTGCACATATAAACATAGAAAAACGCAGTTACTTACTCAGGCATTTCGTCTCAAACAAACCCAGACATTTATAGACACACTTGTATGCCTACAGGTGTACTATATACACTTAAAGGGACCTATTTTGTGCTTTTTGCCCTCTCCTTTAGTGAGTTATATAGTTTTTTGTGCAAAAAAAATGTCAGCAAAGTTACAAAGCCCAAAGTCGCCAAAAAGCCCAAAGGGAATTACTTCCCCCCACAAAAACATTGCTCCTGAGCTGCCTGAAATGCCTGCATGAAGCCTTGCCTTTTCTTCCGTAACATGATGATATCGCCAAGTAACATATTTGCAAAACAGCTAGTGGGAGCCGGAGTGCAGTATGAAGAGTTTGGTTTGGCTGACCAGTCACAACAGACCAAGCCAGCTGACCAATCAGAGCAGACTGCATTTAAACCCAGTCTAAACATTCTACGCAGACGAGCAGTCGGCCGAGGTAAAGTATCCAGGGAGAAACTTGTTATGTCCACCTACATGTATGTTCTGTCCACTTGCATGCATGTCATGTCCACCTACGTGTTTGTTATGTCCACCTCCATGCATGTTATGTCCACCAGGATGTATGTTATGTCCATCTCCATATATATTTTGTCCATCTAGATGTATGTTATATCCACCTATGTGTATGTTATGTCCACCAGGATGTATGTTATGTCCACCAACATGTATGTTTTGTCCATCTACATATATGTTTTGTCCACCTAGATGTATGTTATATCCACCTATGTGTGTGTTATGTCCACCTCCATGCATGTTATGTCCACCAGGATGTATGTTATGTCCATCTACATATATATTTTGTCCATCTAGATGTATGTTATATCCACCTATGTGTATGTTATGTCCACCTCCATGCATGTTATGTCCACCAGGATGTATGTTATGTCCATCTCCATGCATGTTATGTCCACCAGGATGTATGTTATGTCCATCTACATATATATTTTGTCCATCTAGATGTATGTTATATCCACCTATGTGTATGTTACGTCCACCTCCATGCATGTTATTTCCACCAGGATGTATGTTATGTCCACCTCCATGCATGTTATGTCCACCAGGATGTATGTTATGTCCATCTACATATATATTTTGTCCATCTAGATGTATGTTATATCCACCTATGTGTATGTTATGTCCACCTCCATGCATGTTATGTCCACCAGGATGTATGTTATGTCCACCTCCATGCATGTTATATCCACCTATGTGTATGTTATGTCCACCTCCATGCATGTTATGTCCACCAGGATGTATGTTATGTCTACCTCCATGCATGTTATGTCCACCAGGATGTATGTTATGTCCACCAACATGTATGTTTTGTCCATCTACATATATGTTTTGTCCACCTAGATGTATGTTATATCCAATTATGTGTATGTTATGTCCACCTCCATGCATGTTATGTCCACCAGGATGTATGTTATGTCCACCTCCATGCATGTTATGTCCATCTACATATATGTTTTGTCCAACTCCATGCATATTATGTCCATGTGTGTTAGGTCCACCTATATGTATGTTTTGTCCACCTTTAGGTATGTTATGTCCACCTTGATATATTTTATACCCACCTAGATGTATGTTATGTCCACCTTGATGTATGCATGTCTACCTTCCAGCATCACAAAGCTGATAGTAGCCACATATAAATAGAAATTGTGTAAAGAGAAATCACAAACATTCCTAAACCTACTGTATGTACTGTAATTGCTACCCAGGCAGAGCAAACAAAAAAGGCAAAACAAGCTAAAGGCACAGTTAAAATGATTGCAGAAGAACTACAGGAAGTAAATTATTTTTGATTTCCATGTCTGACACCATATAGCCTGGCAGCATCCCTGAGGGCAACTTGGTATTTACCAGTAAAAATAGACTGCACAAGGGCGGAAGAGAAAACAAATGAATAAATGATTGTGTTTTCTACCCTGAGACAGACAGTGGGCGGGGTTGGGTGTATGAGTAAGGTGGAGGGAGAGAGGGAAGCATATAGAAGAGGGAGAGTGGCAGCTAAAGAAGGAGGAGGTTTGGGCAGAGAGGAAGAAAGGAGGGAAAAGGGTAGGACCAAAGGATTGGGGGAGTGAAGCGCAGAGGGAGGCAGAATTGGAGCAAAAGAGGGAGGGAGAGGGGGAGAGAGATGCATATTGGTACGACTGTGTTTTCGCTGCGACTGCCCACATATGATGAATGGCCTGCAGATACGAATGCAAACATCTCTATTGTGTACACTCTGCCTTCTGTGATTCATCATTTGTTTTTGCCCTGGCTATGTTTTTCTTTTCAGAACCAGCAAATGAGATAGCAGAAACAGCAGAAAATGCATCTCTAATGACCACAAATGAACCCTGATAATGTCCCAGCATTTTAGAACCGCGTTGACATAAAGAATTATTGTCATCTGACCTGTCGTGGTTGCAGACGTCTTATGTCTTAGTTACAACTGTGGTCACTCTTGTCTAAAAAATGCTAAGGCTTTTTATGAGGTTATAAAAGGCTGGTGTTGTTCCATATTTTTTCTTATTGTCAATATATCCCGTGAAAAGACCAAAATCAACAATGAATTTTATGGTCACTCAGTATTTCCTCAGTAGCCTCAAGCTGACTTGTTTGTTTTAGAGACATTAATCTCCTACAACGAATCATCCATACATAGTTAAATTATTTAAAGGGTTTAAATAATTTCCTAAAACAGCTGAGCACAGTAGTTTTTAAAGGAGTAATTAGTACATTCCTTGGGGACTATTTTCACCCATGGATTAAAACAAAATGGGTGTGCTGGTGAATATGCTGCACCATGGCATATACACATACAGTATGTGGGACTTGGCCCTAAATAAAATACAGTGACGAAGGAACTTATCAGGAATGGTCCCCCCCCTCCCTTTTGGGGGGGGGGGAGGGAGCAACCCCATTGGGAGAGGAGAACCCCGAAGCCCCCCACCCTCCCAGAAAAAAAAAAAAAAAAAAAAAAAAAAAAAACATCCCCCCCACCCCCCCCCCCGAATTTAAATTAATAAATTATTTAAAAAATTTTTTTTGTTTTGGGGGGGGGAAGGGAACACCAGAAAAAAACCCACCTACGGGGGAAAAAAAAAAAACCAAAAAAAAAAACACCAGATGAAATAAACCTCCACCCTCTTTCTGTGAGGCGACAGCATAACCACTACACCACCGTGCAGCCATCAGGATGGTGTGGCTCATTAACAGAATAAGCTATGTCAGATTTACACAGATAATATGAGGATCAGCTCAGTGTTGGTTTTGATCCAGCCATACTTTCTGAGGGTAACATAAAAATTTTCTGTAAGGCCCCGTTCAGACCTGGCATTAACATGCGTCTTGAGTGATCTGGTCACAAGTGGACAGCTTGAAGTACGGGTGTAAACATACTCAAGACGCATTGAGATTGATTGCTCAGACCACATTCAGAGAAGTTCTGGGCCACATATGGCCACCATCTTTTGGTAGTGTGTAGCGTGAATGTGTCCTGGGTCGTATGGAAGGGCCGCCTACTCAACCCACGTCCCACTTGGATCCGCAGGGTCTGACTTTAGTCTTCACGTGAAAAGACAGGCAGATGAGAGCCTCATGTGAAGGAAACGGCTTCTGTGCACAACTGTATCCTGTCAATAAAATTGTTTTTTATTAAAATAAATTGTGAATTTCTCCACTGTGGGACTAATAAAGGAATATCTTATCTTAAAATATCTTATCCATAGGCTACATAATCTAGAGACTATCAGACTAGTCATACAAAGTGAATTATTATCATACTGGGTGAGAAATCAACAATTTTGAATATTGACAGTTTTACATTATTAGAAGGCAAATCAAACATTTGCTCCAACTTTTTCTGAGTTGCGAAGCTCCACGAACTGCTGTCACAGACCGCTATGAGCTAGCTGGAGCCCTCTAGAGAGAGACGAGAAGCTTTTATTTCCCTGCTGACGGATAGTTCATTTACATATCACAATGCAAATGTCCATTATAAAATAAGTGGAACCTGTGGTTATCTGCTTTTGAGCTGAAAAGCCCCACAGTCGCCCGCAGTCATAGCTCGCTCGCCAGCCGCCCAGTGACGCTCGCAGACTGGCTGGAGACCAGCAGAGTAGCGAAGGGAGAGACGAGGGAAAGAGCTGCCTCAGGGCGGCTGTGGCTCGGAGGGTAGAGCAGGTCGTCCAACAATCGGAAAGTTGGCGGTTCGATCCCCAGCTGCTCCAGTCACAAATGAGTATTCAGATTGATGAGCAAAGTTAGTGTGTGAATGGGTGAATGTGACATGTAGTGTAAAGCGCTTTGAGTGGTCAGAAGACTAGAAAAGCGCTTTATAAATGCAAGTCCATTTACTATTTAGCTGTCTCTGATGGGGCAGAGATGACCCATTTTAACATTAATATCTGCAGGGAGATCAGTCCACTATTTTGTTGCTGTAATTAAAAAAGAATTTTGACATTTGAGGAACTTAAATATCGTCGAGCAATGTTGTATTTTTAGTTGTATTTTTTCAATAATACTGCAATCGTGGAAATGTTACAAGTTCTTTTCTTTTTGTCCAGTGCCGTAAAAGCTAGTTTAAAGACTAAACCCTGGCCTAGCATACTGTAAAATACATCGCTTTAATCGTCGCATACTGCATACTACTCAGGAATGCTGTATGCAGTATGTATATATACGAGCATGCATTCCTCAGTAGTATGTAGTAGGCGATTTTGGATACAGCCTCTCTCCTCCTTGGCTGGCACACCTGTTTTGGTTTTGTTTTGCTACAGACATTTGTACACACCCACACATGCAAACCTTACTGATTACTGATTTTTCACGTTTCTTTCTTTATTTATAGTTTATTAAATAAATACGCTTTACTATTTTACAGCTTGTGGTGCAGTCCAAAGACATGCAATTTAGGTTAACTGATGACTCGAAATTGCCCGTAGGTGAAGTTGTGAGTGTGAATGGTTGTCTGTCTATATGTTGTCTGTCTCTATGTGCCCTGCGATGGACTGGCGACCTGTCCAGGGTGTACCCGCCTTCGCCCAATGCCAGCTGGGATCGGCTCCAGCCCCCCGCGACCCCTAACGGGATAAGCGGTTGACGATGGATGGATGGGTTTTACAGCTCGTCTGGTCTCCCATTTTTCTTGCAGTCTTTGAGCCATGTTGTAATACACCCGTCCACCTGTCCACTAGCTCTGTACCCCACTGTTGCCTGGCAAATCAACTTGTGTTAACCACAGACCTTATATTTGAGGTGAGAAATAGGCATTACAGTAACAGAATATTGATTCATATTTGATCAGTGCTGCCTAGTTGGACCTTTTGTCAGAGTTTGCGAGTGATTGGCAGCTAAGATGGCAAGGCTTCAGCTCGGCTCTGTGAAATCCTGCAGATGCCATTAGGAGCACCAGAGGACACAGAGGAATGTGTTTTTTTGTTTGTTTGTTTGTTTTTTTAGAATATCTGTCTCATGCACTACTGTCAGGATATAGTAACCTTTTTATTAAAATAGCTTTTTTAATCATATGTTCCAATTCTACCTACTACTGTTTCAAAGAATAGAGCTGAACACTGAATTATTTCGATGGTATTATATCATATGTTTATCTCTGAAGGGGTGCTATTATAACAATGACCTTCTAGCTGTACATTATCCCACTTATTACACAGCTACTTACGTAAGAAATCAATAATTTGACACAAAAATGGTTCGCCAGAGTCTGACATCAGAACTGCGTCCATAGCAACAGTCTGTTATTCATAGCAACTGTCTAAAAAGAAACAACAGACCACAAAATCCTGTGATTAACCAATCAGAATTGAGTATTCAACAAAGCCATGTAATAATAACACAATAATATTCATTAAACTATTTCAATTTTCATGGTTATTGTCAATACCGGTGTATCACAACACTCCTAGTATCCACTGTAAACATTTCAAAAACTGCTTTTAATGACCTGAAAGTCTACTGCTTTGTTTAGCTAAAATATTCTATATTAGGTCTGATATTATTCTGTGGCGTAGTAGGGATGTTTAGGCACTGAACTGGGTCTTTCTTGTGAATGGATGCGTTTAAAGTGTGATAGTACATCTATGAGTCAAATAAGGGTTAAATTGTGCCCCTCTTACCACTTTTCAAACTTTTAATACGTTCTCCGTCTCAGCTCCTTCCATCTACAGCTACACAGATGGATAACCATAAAGTGATGGTTTATTTATAACCAAGTTGGGCTTTTACTTTATGTATCTGGGTTAAATCAGAGTAATTACAGCTCTACTGCAGAGACACAAAGAGCGAGAGAGCAAACAAGATAGAGAAGGAGAGGAACATAGCAAAAGAGAGGACTGAGTGAGAAGCTGTGTGACTTGGCCAAGCGATTTCTGCTCTCTCTTGTTTGGCCTACTATGTCGTTTGCTCTACGGTGTTTAATAATTATCCCTGGCCTTATTCCATATTTCTATCCCCATCTCCGCCTGTTCAGTCCTTTCTTCCTCTATTATGTTCCAATTCAAGTTTCTTTTATTGCCACACGGCTAGGCTGTGTTCCCCTTTAGTTTCTGTCATGCTCTTACTATACTTCTTGTTCCTTCTTCCTTTGCCACTCCTTCCCATTTCACCCAGCTATCCTCCTCTACACCCCCACCCCCTATCCCACTTTTACTCCCACCCCATCTCATTGCACAAACATTAAATGGTTGTTGCCAGTGCTACTGACTAATCATGTGGTAGTCTATTAGTCCGGCAGGCCTCCTCCTGTAGAATGTTGCTTGAGGTACTTCAAGGCAATCTGAAAATCATCCTTGTTGGCACTCTGAATATGGAACAGCTTTTCCTGTAGCCACTTAGCAAGAACAATACAAATGCATCACATTATAAACCCAATTTAAAAATCGCCTCTTACCTGATAATGAAACAATATCTATTCAGTTACACACTTTGGGTTGGTATTTTGAATAAGAAGTAAAAGGATGAAAAAAAAACATCCAAGAAATTGTACATTTCTTATAGTTCAGCACAGAGGTGACATGTAAGTGTTCCACTGCAAAGACACTCCAGTGAAATACGATGTAAATTGAAGAAACTGAAGGAAATATGTATTTCCTCTATTACAATTATCTGTTCCTGTGCTTTCCACTGAAGAAGCCAAAATTGTGGCTGAAGTGCAATAAAAAAGGACTCAAGCTCACATTCAGAGGGCAATATAGAGCCATCATTTAATCTGCATGTCTTTGGACTGTGGGAGGAAGCCAGAGCACCCGGGGGAAAAAAACCCACAGTAACACATACAAGTCGGATTCAAACCTGCAACCCTCTTGCTGTGAGGCGACAGTGTTAACCGCTACACCACTGTGTGGAAGTAGTTCCAGGTAGGAGGTAGCAAGGTTGCATAACAATGCTTCACGCAATGTTAACAGTTAACTCACCGTTTAAGGATGGTTAAAAAAATAAACACAAACTTAAAGGTACCCTTGGGAGTTTTTGACCTCTAGTGGTGCTGTAGGGATGTCAAAGTTTAATGTAATAATAACACGTTAATGCAACTTATTTCTTTAACACATTAATGCAATTGATCTTCCAGGAGGATGTCCAGGTTCAATTTTAATGCCAGACTGAAGATAAGATGGCACCATATGGAACTAAAAAAAACTGAGAAATCCACTGCTACCGACTATGTTACAGTTGCTTGTCGTAAAGGAGGTTAAGTAACACTACACACACTACACAAGTAACTGTCATTGCCATTTTCAAAGGGATCTTTTGACCTCTGACTTCCAGATATGTGAATGAAAATGGGTTCTATGGGTACCCACGAGTCTCCCCTTTACAGACATGCCCAAGTAATAATCACTTGTAGTCTGGGACAAGTCATAGTTTAGTCAGCTGTTGTTTCCTGTTGAGCTGCAGTTTACCATGTTATGATTTGAGCATATTTTTATGCTAAATGCAGTACCTGTGAGGATTTCTGGACAATATTTGTCATTGTTTTGTGTCATTAATTGAGTTCCAGTAATAAATGTACGCATACATTTGCATAAAGCAGCATTATTGTCCATGTGTAATTAATTTACGATTAATCATGATTAACTATGGACAATAATGGGATTAACTGCGAGTAAATATTGTCATCGATTGACAGCCCTACGGTAGAGCAATATTTTTATGAATGGATCCCTGGGTTCCTGTTTTGTTTGGACGTGCATGAGCAGGTGGGTGAGGTGCTACACATTACGGCCAATCATGACACACTTTTCTAATGACCTACAGGTCGTGAAAATGTGCAACACAGGCAGGGAAGAGGAGTGCGGTATAAACTATGCAGGTGTAATTTTTTTAAAGGGTTTTGCTGATGTTTTTTGAGGAAGGAAAGGCATCTTATTTCTTTTTAAGCCACAAAGATACACATGAGGAATTTTGCTGAGAAACACTAAATGTAAACAGAAACTTCATTTATTTCCAAGGAAACTTCATGTGACTTCTTTAACCAAATGATTGATGGTTTGGAAACAATGTCTTAAAGGAGGACATGCAAATCTTGTGTAAATTGTGGCTTTCTTTTTCACCTCCGCTGTGTCCATTATCTTGGTATATATGGACAACTGTGTAGTAGCTTGTATTTCATATTCCACCAGGATTCTTAACAGAAAGGGGAACAAAATAAAATAATTTATAATTTTTTTTAGCTGCCAATGACCTTTAATTCATAATAAATAACATAATATAATGCTGGCATGAATGTAGTATGCTGAAATACCAGATGTCAATTACCACCTGCATGAAATATTGTCTTGGGACTTACATTTGTCGTCTCAGACCTTTATTTAGATAAAACAACAGAAATAAGGATACGTGGGTGGGTGTTGTCTGCTGCAGCATCACCTTGTTCTGCTTTTTTTAATCTTATCTAAATGCAGAGTCAAAGGAAATGGTCTTTTTATTCTTTCCCCCAATGATGAATATTTTATTTTGGAACAAAGCTCAACATGGAAATGTGCCATCAAGATCTATGTCTGTGTGTATGATATTTTACAAATTAGTTATTCCTCCTTTTATGTGCAACAAATTACTTAGTTAGGTTGAGGAAAAGATCAGCTTAATTAGGTTTGGCAACAAACTACTTAGTTAGATTTAGAAAACAATTGACTTAGTTAGAATTAGGCAAGGGCTGCACGGTGGTTAGCACTCTCACCTCACAGCAAGAGGGTCGCAGGTTCGATTCCGGCTTGGGACTCTTCTGTGTTGAGTTTGCATGTTCTCCCCGTGTAAGCGTGGGTTCTCTCCGGGTACTCCGGCTTCCTCCCACAGTCCAAAGACATGCTGTTTAGGTTAATTGATGACTCTAAATTGCCCGTAGGTGTGAATGTGAGTGTGAATGGTTGTCTGTCTATATGTTGTCTGTCTCTATGTGCCCTGTGATGGACTGGCGACCTGTCCAGGGTGAACCCCGCCTTCGCCCAATGCCAGCTGGGATCGACTCCAGCCCCCCCCCCCCAAAACCCCTAACGGGACAAGCAGTTGACGATGGATGGATGGAGAATTAGGCAATAAAACTACTTAGGTTTAGGAAAAGATTGACTTGGTTAGGATTAGGTTACAAAAGTACTTAGTTAGGTTTTGGAAAATATCAATTTAGGATTAGGTTACAAAACTACTTAAGGTTTAGGTAACAAAACTACTTAGATTTAGAAAAGATCAACTTAATTAGGTTTAGGCAACAACACTACTTAGTTTGGTTTAGGAAAAGATTGACTTGGTTAGGATTAGACAACAAAACTACTTAGGTTTAGGAAAAGATGAACTTAATTAGGTTTAGGCACAACACTACAGTGTTAGGTTTAGGAAAACATTGACTTGGTTGGGATTAGGCAGCAAGACTACTTAGGCTTAGGAAAACATCAAGTTTGACAGGATTAGGCAACAAAACTACTTAGTAATGTTTTAGCCAAGGAAACTACTTCGGTTTAGGAAAAGATCAACTTGATTATGATTAGGCAGCAAAACTACTTAGTTAGGTTTAGGTAAAGATCAACTTGGTTAGGAA
Organism: Pterois miles; assembly: GCA_947000775.1. Taxonomy (NCBI): domain Eukaryota; kingdom Metazoa; phylum Chordata; class Actinopteri; order Perciformes; family Scorpaenidae; genus Pterois; species Pterois miles. Next base: position 3,721,497 of record CAMQGK010000637.1, on the reverse strand, counting down.
TAGCCAACAAAATTACTTAGTTAAGTTTAGCCAAGAATACTACTTAGTTAGGTTAAGGAAAAGATTGAATTGGTTAGGATGAGGCAGCAAAACTCCTGTGAAAGGTTCAGGAAAAGATAGACTTGGTTAGGATTAGGCAATAAAACTACTTAGGTTTAGCCAAGAAAACTACTTAGTTAAATTTGGGAAAAGATCGACTTGTTTAGTTTTAGGCAACAAAACTACTTCATCAAGTTTGGGAAAAAGAGCATCTTGGTTAGGAATAGGCGACAAAATTACTTAGTTAGGCTTCGAACAAGAATGTGGTTCTGGCTTAACATAACTCCAGAAGTGGAGTTATGTACGAGCGCCAGTCTCCTGGGCTACATTCCAGCATTTTTTCACCCACCCATACACTCTGACCTCCTCCCTATGCAGCATTTACTGCTTTTTATATTTCCTCGTTCACAGTTACATTAATTACACACAAACTGATTTCATGGGATGCATACAAATTACTGTGCATTACTTTTCGTAGGTATAACTACAAATGGTGTATGAGCCCAGTCTGCTGTGTGTGTTCACATGCTTTACTGACCAATAGATCAGGGGAATATCATCTTCACACAAACACCCATACTTATCATACCTGCTCTTACCTCTTGAAGTGTGGTCTCTGCTCTCTTTCTCTGAGCCTGATATGTATGATAAAGCCTCCAAGACTAATACCACTTTCATAGGTGAATAGCGAGCCAAGGGAGCACAAAAGACAGCTTCTGAAGAAAGGTTGTGAGCGAACACAGTGCAGCCGTTTACAAATGAGACATTCAAGTAAAGCAGAAAGGGACTGGCCTTGAACCCTTATCCCTTCTAAATGTTAAAATACTGCTAAAGGTCACAGAAGAGCAGAGGATTTTAGCAGTTTTCCTTAGAGTGAAAAATCTGAGATAGAGAAAAAGAAAGGGAGAAAAAAAGAGAAATATTGTGAGAATCAGGATGAAAGATATATGAGTATAAGGAGGTCTTTCACTTTTACCCTGCTTTACGACAACGTGTCAGAAAACTCAGAAAAAATGTGTACAAGACACACTGGACGGCTTGACAGAATTAACCACTTTTTAACTTTGCTCATCTGGAATATTAGTCCTACCAGTTTAGAAATTAAAGGGGGCAAGGAGGTAGGAGGAGACACATGGTGAGACAGCACATTAAGAGGAGGTAAAGAAAGTACAGGGTAAGGAAACAAGCTGACAGGACATAAAAGATAAAAGATGGAGGATGGTGCGAGTGAGAGAGAAAGAGAAACTAGGCCACAGACGGGAGGAAACGGTGTGCTGTAGTTCTTTAAAGTTGAGCCATCACGACCACTAAATCCCCAACGCTGCCTGCCAGGACTCATCCTGCTTCGTCCCCTGGTAGCATCGCATCTTAAAGAGCCTCACTCCGCACCTACGTTATCCATCTGTCTCTCACTCTCTCTGGTTTTCACTAAGTCGTCTCCTCCTCAGCACCCAACCTCTCGGCTTTTCATTCTTTTAAACCCCTCTCCATGCTTTGTGGTGGTAGAAAAGGGAAGAGCTGCATTCATTTCCCAACTCAGTGCCGCCAACCCGTCCTCTAGAAGCTGCAGTTCTGACAAGCAGAGGGGAGCCTGTCTACAGTTCCCTGCGCCCCTGTCCCTCTTCCCTTTTTGTCTCCCGGTAGACCGGGTGTCTCCCTCGCTTTCAGCAGTTCCCATTTTTGTGGGTCGTCGTCAACGATTTGTCTCTGTCGAATAATGTTCACACACATACCGCAGAACATTCTCCATTTTTCTACTTTGCAGAGTCGGTTTCCATCCTCCTCCTTGCACTAGTTTCACTTCAGGAGAATAAAAAATAGGAATCAACAACAGGATCGCCATTCATAAACCTCTCAGTAATTTTAAAGCAGCAATCACTGATTTTTGTGGAGGCCATGGAAACAGTCTGTTAACACAACACGCTGACATATTCCCACCTTTTAAGTTGATATGGGGGCAAACAGTTGCTTATTTACTCGGGCTGTGTAATGATAATAATAACATGTTAACACAAATTCATATTAATGCCACTTATTTCTTTAACGCATTAACGCAATTAATCTTTCGGCGGTAGTAGCGGGCTCAGTTTTAAAACTACAATAAAGATTCAGGTATCATATTAAAGGTACCAACCATGCCATACTAGCTTGTCACGAAGGCGGTTAAACAACGCTCTGAAATTTTGGCAAGAAAAAACTGTCACGGCCATTTTCAAAGGGGTAAAATGGGTGAATTTGAGCCGATGCCCTGTTTCTATTCATTCCTGTAGCTCGCTTTGAAAGTGCCACAACAGATGAGGAATGACTGATTCGTGAAGATGAAATGAGGAGTTATCTATACATCTGCTCATTTGACTACAAACACCACTACAGGAAGATCACCTGAAAGTTCATTTTCAGTAAATATCGATGTATAAAACCTGTTTGCTATTTAAAAAACACAAACGCTGGAAGAGAGCGAGTACCACTCACCCATCTTTTAAGTGGTTACGTACATATTCTGATCTTGACCACACAGCTGATAGGTACATAGTTTGTTCACATGCCATAACATAAAGTGCATATTGTTGTACAGATTGTCCAATGTTATTGGGCTATAAGTACATAAAAAGACCTCAAACCTATCTTCTTATCTTGTTGGTTTCTTATTCTATCATGATAACACATCAAATTTGATATTATTCATCATTACAGTAAATTATTAGCTCTGTGTTATTCTAAAAAATATAAGATGCATTGCTAGATGGTTCAATGAACCCCCTGAACCAATACAAACTGAACCTATGAGGATTTCTGGACAATATTTGTCATTATTTTTGCTATTAATTGTTTTCTAATAATAAATATATACTGTACATATATTTGTATCAAGCAAGTATATTTGTCTACTACCGTTTTGAGTGTTAAATATTTGACAACTCTCACTTTACATTTTGAACAGATAAAAAAAAAAGTGTGATTAATTTATGATTAATCATGATGGCCAATCATGCAATTAATCGCAATTAAATATTTGAATCAATTGAGAGCCCTATTATTTGCACATACAGCAGTAACAGAGGGACATTATCATTTATTTGGAGTCCAATTTTCCTTCTGCCTTTAGTTCAGTTTTGTGTCTCTGCTAACTTCAAAGAAAAATGGCTATGGCTGCTAAATGCTCCACTATTTTCACCAGTTGCCAGCTTTGGCAAGTAGCATACAGTGTGCTTTTAAATAAATAAAGACCAAAAAAGGCATTATGAAAGCCATGAGAGTGAACTGAAACAGTTAAAAGGGGCACATCATGCTCATTTTCAGGTTCATACTTGTGTTTTGGGTTTCTATTACAATATGTTTACGTGCCTTAGTGTTCAAAAATCACATTATTTTTCTCATACTGTCTGTCTGAATATACCTGTATCCACCCTCTTATTACACTCTTTGTGAGTTAGTAGACACTCCAGATACCCAAATGTATACAATGTGCACAAATATATAATTGTATGGAGTGCTGAGAAAGCGAGTTTTTCATGACATGTCCCCTTTAAGTTGTATGGAGCTGAACCAAAACAAAGCTACAAGATGCTATGAACCTCCATAAAGCTAAGGTTAACTTTTGATTTCCACTGAGTGCCAAAATGTCACATACAAGTACTCATGTGATCCATTATTAATATAAAAATATAGAGCAGCTTTTACTAAAGCAAACATTTAAATGTTGAATCCTGTGACTGGACCTTTTTGGCTAGGTTTTTTGGCTGGTTTGCTTTATGGTTTGATCCATTATATTTTATGAATATTTCTTCAAATTGAACTGGGTATTGTTTTAGATTAATAAAGGAGGCTTTTGACTAAACATAATGCTATATGTGTACAAGAACTGTAATAAATGCTCATACCTCCCTCTTTTAGTTTCCTTTAAGTCCCTTTGCTTGATAATTTCTAAGTGTAAATCTGTGCAGCTGCATCACTTAAAACAGCAAATTTGTGCCGAGTCAGCACATCAAAGATACATTTCAATAGATTGGGACACACTCGAAATTGATGCTTAGCCAGGATGACAAAGCAACATCCCACGTGGCACTCACAACCATGAAGCACATCGTAGACATCCTCTATATCATAAGACAACAAAATGTGTGTTGAAACCACATCATTTCACAACAGCAGAGGCGTTACTGGGGTATATATATATGCAGTTTAAAAAACAGCAAAAAGCATCACTAGGCAGACGTAGTACAAGAACAGCAAAGCAGTGAAAGATCATGGACATTGTTGTGTAAAACACTTGGGAATGTGCTAATCTGCATTCTTCTCTTACTTTAAAGGGGAGCACCACCTAAATTAAGAATTCAATATGTTAATTCAACGGCCTTGGGAAGGTTCAATCAATATTTGTGAACATGAGCTCCTTTCTTTCAAAGCCGGAAACCTCAAACTTGCGATGTCAATATAACGAGTATAAAGTCTAGAGCTGCTCCATAGGACCATGTGGACCCACAGAATGTTTTCTTTTTTATACCCAAATGAACTTTACTAGTGATCTCAGCTATGAAACAGAAAATGTTCCCTTAGACTCCTGGGTGCTCTCCGGGCCTGCATCCCAGTATACTTGACCACAAAGTCCGGTTTGCTTGACAAGTGTGAACGGTACTGGGGCACGGTTCGTCAATCCCTACGAGAGTCTTCTTGAAAAGGTGGTCTCGAGTGCGGTTCATGTGTATTCTGGTGTGGTTCATCTTAAGTGTGAAAGCCAACCATACCGACACACGGAAGTGGAGTCAGGGTGTAGTTGTGAAGGGACTGGCTTTTTTCAATGCTGCCGCTTTCCTCCAAAATCTGTATATGTGCACAGCAGAGGTTCCTTGAAATACGAACAATATTAGGCACTGGGTATAGGCGATGTTTGTTATTTTATTTAGAAGTTTAATGGTCTGCCTCCGTAGAACTAGAGCCGCTCAGCCGACAGAGAGAGACAGTGGGGGAAACAGAGTGTAGAGTCGGCACCCAGAGTTTTGGTGAGTTTTATGTTGCTTCTGTCGAGTTTGAACAGTGTTTTACGATGTTCAACGAACAGCTAGAACAGCTGATTTCAACATAAATAAAAACAAGTGGATGATGATCTAAGAGTACTCAGGGACGGAACAACATTACTAAGCGGGGGGTGGGGGGGGGCACATACTGAGGCATGATACAAATCAATCGTACCTAATATGAAAACACCCACAGTGTCATATTTTAAACCCTATGACATCACAAATTTGAGTTTTAGCACTCTGGATTGGGGAGAGAGTAGATCTAATATTTTTTCGGACTGTCTTATACCATAACAATAACATGTATAAATTTTGAAAATGGGCGTAGTTCCCCTTTATACCTACTTTCTCATATATTTGCCCTCCTATGGTGAATCCTCACAAACTTAAGACTAATCTTCTATGTTATATTTACTTTCAGGCAATCAGTCTTATTGCCATGTGAATGGCAGGAGCCTTGACATTTTTTCCAGGATGGAAGTATGAACATTTTCAGGAACGGATCCATCATGTTTTAGAGCGGGAATAATGGTTCATAAACCTGGGTGTATCGTGGTCAAATAATTAAGGAGGTGGCCAAATTAGCTGCGATGACGTGACTGTGACTAACAGGATAAGCCTTAGGCAGCATATTGTGAGGCGTACTGTTAGTCTGCAGTTTGTTTTTTGTCTGCGTTTATTGCTCATTAACGCCTCTTCCTGACAGTAAACAATACAATTCTGTAGCATCTCTTGCTGTTTTCTGACACTTTTTAGACAAGAAATGTGTCTTCCATGCTCTGTGCAAAGTGTTATGTGTTGCTAAAATAGTTTTGAATTGCTCCATCAAACATAACTGGCGAACCAACAGTGCCTCTTCCTATCACACAATGTAAAGCGCCAGACCAAATTTTCTGCATAAAAAGTATAAAGGTACAGCCCCGCTCCACCAGAGACCAGCAGTGCTGCAGCTGATTTGATTTCTCTGCTTTCACAATTAATTATTTCGCCATGATTCATTCATTTGCTTTACTGGACAGTTGACCTTCATCATGTGGGTAAAAGCCACATGATGAACGTCATACTCTGCGAAAACATATCATATGCTGTGAGATAAATATTTGAAATTAGTGACAGATTTTATTTTAACAATGCTACACTGTAAGCCGTGAAATCCATAAGATCAATGTGTGTCCATCAGCCTTTTTACATTAGTTACATATTTGTGTTCACTGGCAGTCTTTGCAACTTCAAAAAAAGCTAAAAATATCATTAAATTCAAATAAACATTTAAATAAACATTTAAAATAAGCAAATATTCTGCTAAAACCTTCAGTGTAATAAAAATCTGCTTTAACCCTGCTGATGAAAGTACAGATTTCATTTGAATTTATGGCTAGTTTTCTTGAAATCAAAAGTAGCATTTGTGACCTTTGACCTCAAATATATAGATAATATGAACACAAACTATATACTTTTGTAAAACACTCAGGCCGAGTGCATTTTTTCCCAACCTCACACTAAGACTTGTTTGCACCATTACTAGAACAGACGTTTAGAATGACAACATCTCCTGTTAGTCAACAGGGAAGTGAGACATAAACTGCCACAATCAGTCCTGTTGCTCCACATACACTGTTAACAAGCTACTGTATAGTGCTTTAGCACATGTTGCAAGCCTAAAAAATAAGAATTTGAAATGCTTACTGAAAGCTGCCACAGCCAGTATGAGCGTGACCACGATGGAGACCCAGGAGACCCAGAGTGCCTTCTTCCTGTAGCTCTGAGCCTCATGGGGCTTCAGGCGCATGCTGCTCTCGAGGAGACCTGCAGTGAGACAATAAAACTCTGTTACAAGGACAATACCTTCTTACTTTTTGTCTGTGTGTTGCAGTGTTTGTTTTATGCAATGTTTCATTGTGTGATTGTCAAATACAGTCTTGTATCCCATGAGTCTTTTGACAAAGGGATAATCATACTAATAATCATACCTGTATTTTTTTTCCCCTTTTTCATCTTTGCACTTCTTTGGGATTGTTAACTCCCACTGTTTGTCTAGTGTGTGTGTAGACAGAAGAAGACATCGCAGACAGAGGTTGTTTTATCTTTTCCAACACTTAAATCAGATAGGAATAAGACTCTTGAATAATCACTACTTGGTTCATTGAAAGAAAAGCTAAAGGTGCAAGCTTTAGGAGTCCCAAGAAACGCTGAGCTGCAAATTCTGCTCATTATGCTAAAAGTTGTTTAAATTCAGCATTATTGTCAGTAATTAAAGGAGCAGGTGTAGGATATATCATCGATCCTCTTTAGCATCTAGTGGTGAGGTTGCAGAACTCTAGATGCTAAAGATGATAGATGATAGATCTACAGTGGCCGGCGAAAAACCAGTGTTTGGTTTGTCCGTTCTAGGCTACTGTAGAAACATGATGGCAGGCTCTGTGCAGAGGACCTGCTCCGTAGATATAAACAGCTCGTACTAAGCTAAAAAAACACAGTGATTCTTATTTCCAGGTGATTATACACAAAAGAAAACATATTCAATAATATTATATTCCATTTCTGGCGATAGATCCCCCTAAATGCTACACACTGGCTCTCAAATAAGTGGTATTGTTGTGGAGGGGGGCCTTTTTCCCTTTGGCTCCCCGGGCCCCCAGAAGCCCAACCCCCCACCCCCGGGGGCTTTTCGGGCACCCCCTCACTCTGACATCTCTCCATTTATCATGTATATGGGTCCTGTTTGTGCATTTGTGTGTCTCGTCTGCACCTTTTTTTTTTTATCATCAAATTGAAAAATTTTATTTTCCCCTTTTTGGGACAAATAAAGGAATATCTTCTTCTTCTTTAAATTCAGGATTTTGGATACATTCCACAAACAATGGTGTGTTGTTTCGGTCATGACTATAATGACAAAGCTTTCAATGTGTAAGACAAGCCAATGAGGTTAATAGTTACTTGATTTAGCATCATTTGAGGACCCGATTTGACTGTTATGAGGCCATTAAATAGGCGTTATCGTCAACATAAGCACCATAGATTTGGGTCAGTAGAGGCCTACTATGCCTACTACATTGTAAAAGTGAAACTTAAAAGCAACATGTTCAAACATGTAAAACTGAATGAAACGTTATGTTTTCAACACAAACAAAGGGGTTTATTCTTATGTTTAGGCAACAAAATGACAACTTCTTTAGGTTTAGGCAAAAAAAAAACTGCTAAGTTTAGGAAAAATCATTGTGTTTTAGCTTATGAAAACTACAAATACAAAGACAGCTACATACTCTTGGTTTTACACAGGATGCAAACGCTGGTCTCCTGAGTGAAAACCCTGAACTTTATGTCCCATCCATCATCACCAACCTCCAGCACATAATGGCGTTTCACTGCAGTGCCTGACTTCCACTTCTACACCCATTATAATTACTGCAGTCGCTAAAGGTCGCTGTCATCTTCTTTTACGCCTTCTTTCGGTGATGGCTTATGTGAAAAGATGATTAAACCTACTAGTAGGTGTATAGGCCCCTCTTAACCCACATCGATGGAGCTTAGAGTGACTGATAACATTTTAGTTGTGGTTAACCCTGTTGGAAATAGTGAGGTCAGAGGTCTGGCTCTGTAGATAATAAGAAAGTTGTGTTGCTGTACCACTAGCTATAATCAATCCACTACAAGAGGCCCAGTAGACCTAGTGATGGGTATTCATAGCTGCTTTGAGCATGAATGGAGCACTTTCTTCCACCCTCCATGCGTCCTTCCTGTCAGATAATTCTCCACTTCCTCCAGTAGAGCACCGGACCATCTGGGACTTACACAGAGGGACACAGGACATAATGTCTAAGAACTCTTTTTATCCTGCGGATTACAGGTCATGGGAGAAGCATAGCTCAGGGACAGCTTGTCAAGTTTTACTTTCTTTGCTGACCTTCACGGAGTTCAACAGACCTCCAAGAGCATCCACGGTACACCTGTATCAGTCTACCATGCTGAGCACTCACAGCTACAGAGTACATGAACTGTATAAAATCATCCCTCAAACTACTTTCTCTCCCTGGCAGATGAACAAAGCTTCAGTACAGATAAGGTGTCATTGCAGTGGGAGTTGTTATACAGGACTGTGCACAAAACGCTTCCACAAAGTAGACCTTCGCCTGTTCGCTCCCTCCTTTAAAAAATAAAAAATAAAAATCAAATGAATTTCATTGAATGTTGCAGAAACCTCCACTCTGACTTCAACGTGACACAATTTGTCAGGGTGCCACATCACTTCATCTACAGGAAACTTTTTTAAGAATTGAAGGAGGACTACAGTGTTTTAGTATTGCACTTCCAGAAATTTGAGGGACCCACAAAAGACAGATTTTAAAGAATGACAGAAATCAAAGCAGCAGAGGCAGAGATATCCTAACTTTATGGGCAGAGCTCCAAATATGCTAGATTCTACGTTTCTGATGATGCAATCAATAGCATCTTTTGGTTTGGGCCTTCCTATCTGGTGCATGCCCGCATCTCTCAAACTCTACACGTCTGGTTTGTTATATGGGCTTTCTAATAGGAAGCCCAAGCTGATCTAAGTTTAAAGATCTGACTGTGAAATTCTTTTTTTCTCAGACTTGACAAAGCTCTGAGCCCCAGTTGCCTAGTACTCCCTTAAGAAGTGACCTTTATGTGTAAAACCAGTGGCGTTCCCCCTTAAAGTTACTGTGAGGAACATCTAACTAGTGTTGAAACAGTCTCAAGTTAATACGATTCCTCTACGTATGACCCACATAACAAGAAGACACCATCAGTAAGAATAACTATGTCCTCATAGTTATTCTTAAAGCTTGATTTGATTCTTTAACTGATTTTTTTCTTTTTTTTTTTTTTTTGCTTTGTAGGTAAAATTGTGTGGTTTGTCTGAGACCTCCCGGACCGGACAGAACTATCACAAGGGCCGGATCTGGCCTGCGGGCCGTATAATGCCCAGGTCTACTGTAGAGGAGCAAAATGTACTTAGTCAATTACATTGCAATACATCCTATAATGTAGTCGACTTATCTAAGTACATTTTATACATTTTCAAATCTGTATGTGATTTGTTTGTTTTTTTTTTCTTTTTCATCTTTGCATTTCTCTGGAATAGCCAGTTCACCATACCTCCGGTCCTTGTTGTTAACTCCCACTGTTTGTCTAGTGTGGGTGTAGACAGAAGGAGACATTGCAGACAGTGTCCAGAGGGAGTTGGTGCCGCTATAGGATACTATCCCTTATCAGCTTCCCACCAGTGAACCCTGCCAACTGTTTCTGATGGACAGCCAGACCCTTGCACTCCAAGCAATGTTCTACTTCAACTGACTGTGACTTAGTTCAGGCAATTGGTATCTATAACTGTCAGAAGCTACTTTGAGTCCCGTGCATACATAAAAGTAAAAAGGTATGTGCTATGTGTGTGTGAGGGAGAGTCACATGCCGTAGCATTTAGGCCTATAATTACACAATTCCAATCATAAGATTGCCTCTTTTCTGTATTTAAATTTTCCCTTATAGAGCATGCATGCTGAACTAAAAGTGTGCAGTTTGCTGGATCCATTGGCTATGACAGGCCTCACTGACTGCAAATCTTATTATAACCTCTGACTTGACATGCTCTGATAACACTATTAGCCAGAGTGATTATCTATGGATGTTAGCATTGTTTTAAGGTCAGAAATGGATCACAAGTGAAGCTTAAGTAAGTGGAATATCCCTACAAACACTCAGCAGGGTTGCTCACAATCCTGATATCAATTGTACTATTCAAGATGAGCTTTTATGTTTAGTTGCAGATACAGAAAGTCAGTTCATTAACCTGCACATGCAGTGACCAACAGAAGCTACTCAAAAAAACTATAAAAAAAATAGCAAAATGGTGTCCAAGTTTCACACTTGAATGAAAAAACTGACCATTTTAGCCAGCTAACCAGCATGTATAAGCATGTGTATGTGTCTGCATGCGTGTGGCAGAGGGGGGAAGTGAAACAGCATGGTTAAAACACTTTGCTCACATGATCCCTGGTTGGGGGATCAGGCTGAGGGCATGCGCTCAACATCTCCTCAAGCATCTCTTCGTAGCACACGCACAAGATTATGTGTCTCAACACTTGCCTGTGACACCTTTCTTTTCTAAAAATAATTAACGTCAGTGACGTAGCTCAAAAGGCTCATGACACACATCCCATAAACATTTGCCAGGAAAAAGATGAAGTCCTCGGAGAAGTGTGACCTGAAAGAGATCAGTTCCTTGCTTTTCTACATAATCTGAAAGCCTGCCACTAACCTTCACAACCTGTTTTACTGTAATGCAATCCACTGGTGCGGACAGGCATGTTCAGAAGACGACAGCACTTTTCCAATAACAATGGCAGGGGCATTTATGTATATAGGAGAGCGATGAGGAAAGAGGGGGAGGAAGGTAGACAGGGAGGCTGTGAGTGTGAGAAATATACAGCAATATACTATAGAATGTGTTGCTTTTGCTACAAAGCTATTTAAATTGTTTGACTAATAAAGTCAATAAATGCCTGCTCATTTCACCTGTAATATTTCAGTGAGCAACTCTCATTCTTAGCTGATATAATGACCGTTATTTACATTATTTCACTTGACATCATAAGCACAGTAACATACATTAAAGTACATACATTTAAAAGGACCCCACCAATTTTACACATAAAAATGACTTTACTAGTGATGCTTAGCACTTCTCAGCCTGCTAAAAAACTGCATAATGACATTTAGAGATGTCACAAGAACCAGTACTTTGGTACCAGGTGGATGCCAAACTTCTCAAAACAAGACAGTACTTTTTTCTGCTGTACCGAAGGTATTGTACGATGTCTGTAATATAAAATCATCAGGACATCTGCCACTTTGGCAGGCAGGGAAAATGCTAGTGATGGGAATAGAGAACCATAGTTGTCTGCTTCTTAGCATGTCATGCCTCTGTGACTATTGATTATTGATGCTTTCCAACAGTTACACATGCACAATGACGCATTCTCACGCTGTATCATGTGTCAGTTTGATTGGGAACGGAGACACGGTGGAGAGAAAAACAGCACTTAACAGCATGGTGCTACTAAACCTGAGGGGATGCCATGTTGTTTCCATGATAATATGACCCTGTGAACAACTAATCTGTGCTGTTAGCAGCAGTTGGACAGCACAGTCCTGCTTAGATAAATAGCAGAAATACGAACATTAATGGAGGTGCCATTGAGTTACTATTATGAGGCGTCCACAGTCTGCTCAGCAAAATGGATATTGGGCGAAGGTAAATTACAACATTCTCATGATGTGTTAAAATTACGTTTTTGTCAAGAAACTTCAAACTGGTTGAAGGAGATGTTTCCACATCAATGCTTTTAATGACGGAATGTGTGTTGAATTACAAGGGATTCATGGCTTTTTTGTATCAAACTGGGTATCTAGAATCATGGAAATTCACTGGTATCTGTATTGACTGCTAGATTTCTCGTATCATGACATCCCTAATAACATCTATGATTCTAGAGGAGCTTTGTTGAGCTGAGTGGACAACCTCCAAATCTGAAATGTGAAAGCAACGTGGAAGTGTCTTAAACTTGCATTCTTCCTACTAGCCAGCAGGGGGCGACTCCTCTGGTTGCAAAAAGAAGTCTGATTGTATAGAAGTCTATGAGAAAATGAGCCCACTTCTCACTTGATTTATTACCTCAATAAACATTGTAAACACAAGTTTATGGTCAATCGCTAGTTTCAAGTCTTCTTCGATACAGCATGATGTTCATTTAGTAAATTATGGTCCCATTTATAGAGCGCTGTCACCTCACAGCAAGAGGGTCGCAGGTTCGATTCCAGCTTGCGGCTCTTCTGTGTGGAGTTTGCATGTTCTCCCCGTGTAAGCGTGGGTTTTCTCCGGGTACTTTGGCTTCCTCCCACCATCCAAAGACATGCTGTTTAGGTTAATTGATTACTCTAAATTGCCCGGATGTGAGCGTGAGCGGATGTGAGCGGATGTGAGCCTGTCTATATATGCCCTGCGATGGACTGGTGACCTGTCCAGGGTGTACCCCGCCTTCGCCCTATTCCAGCTGGGATCGGCTCCAGCCCCCCCGCGACCCCTAACGGGATAAGCGGTTGACAATGGATGGATGGTCCCATTTATAGGGCTGCACGGTGGTGCAGTGGTTAGCACTCTTGCCTCATGGTCACAGGTTTGAATCCAGCTTGAGGCTCTTCTGTGTGTTTGCATGTTCACCCTGTGTAAGCGTGGGTTTTCTCAGGGTACTCCGGCTTCCTCCCACAGTCCAAAGACATGAAGTTTAGGTTAATTGATGGTGTGAATGTTGATGTGTGAATGTGAGGGTGAATGGTTGTCTGTCTCTATGTGCCCTGCGATGGACTGGCGACCTGTCCAGGGTGAACCCTGCCTTCACCCAATGCCAGCTGGGATTAGCTCCTGTGACCCCAAACAGGATAAGCGGTTGAAGATGGATGGATGGTCCCATTTAGAGACAAATAGTCCATAAAGCAGGGTAAGATTTAGTGCTTGGCTACACTGTGATTGACAGGTCGCTGCCAAAGTGCTGTCCTTGTTTTTGTCTTACAACTTTAACCCTTTTACAGAAGCAGTTGCCTAAAAAATGTCTTATTCACTATTTGATTGCACTTAGCTCCACCCTCTCATGTCACTTCTGGTTGCAAAAAAACAAGATGGCGATGGACGAAATTCCAAAATTAAGGCTTCAAAGCGACAGCCAAAAAAACAGCGATTGATGTCACAGTGACCACTTAAATACAGTCTATGGTTAAGTCTGAGAAAATAACCCTGGTGATGTCATAGTGAAGGCATCATGGTTATCTTGGGTTGGGTTTAGAGATTACAACGTTTTAACAGAAAGTTCTTTAGTTTCATTGTGGGAAATGTAGGATCAAGTGTTGCCCCCAGGAAGAGCGCAGCATTTTGAAGCCAACTTTAACACTTGCCAAACTGTGTTTTTTTTTTTTAGGTTAATCAGCTTCCTAGTAAGGCCATTTAAATAGTCCTTATTTAAATCATTAGGTCCTAAAAGCTGTAAGATGTACTAATTGCCAAATCCAGAGTTACTTTCCCTTCCTCCATTCAGGCGGATGAGCCCCAAACCGAGTCGGTAGCAAGTGGCTGGAAGGCAGAGTTAAAGGAAATGCTAGTATGCTTGCTCTATGGGTCTAATAACTGCAGATTTGGGTAATTTTATAATTTTATTTCTGGCTTCATGTGCCAGGTGAGCAACTTTCATAGGAATGAATGGGGCCCACCTCCAGCACTGTATCTGGTGCATTGATTTTCAACGTTTATTCTCTCAAAAGTTCCCAGAGTTTATGGCAGTGCAACTCAAAGTCACTGGAGTACCCCTTTAAGGGTTCAATGGTCTTCCTGCGTGTTCAACTCTGTCAGCTGACCACTGTGCAGACGCAAACACTTAAAATGCATCTTCCCTCTATCATCCTGCATTCTGACCTTTTCTTTTCTTCGCATTGATACAAGGTGGATACTGCGATCCAGCTCTTAGAAATAAACCAAATCAACATAGCTGTCACAGCTCTAAATACAATAACCATTTCACATTTCTTTTAAAAATTACTCAAAAAATGATTAATTATGTTCATATCATTAAGCTACTGAATAACATCCACTGAAATCAGATCCAGTGAACATGAACTGAATATGTAAACTATACGCAACAGGCTGAGGATTTACCATATGGACTAACTGAGGCCCTCCTATTATCCACTGTGGAATGTTACTCAGGTTTTATGCATATTAGAAGATGAATGGGATTAAAATAGTGGTTACTAACACACAGACACACTCATACGTGCTCAAGCAAATGCACACTTGGTATGCATGTGACTGGTATAAAAGATTTTAAAGCAGACCGATGCTGTGTGCCTCAGGGCGCATGTTTTAAGAAACAATTGGATTCTCACAGGCAACTTAATCCCCAGAGGCAATATGCAAAACTGAAATGAATGAATGGATGAATGAATGAATGAATTGGTGGATGACTGGATCAATTTCACAATGTTTTAAGGTATGAATTCAACTTGTGCTTCACTCACTAATCTGAATGCTGCTGATGTAGGGCTATCATAAATTATTCAAATGACAGCAGACTAAAAATACCTCGCATGGATAAAAATACCTGTCCCATCTCCCCAGGGGCCCCCAGATTCACATACATGCCCATCCTTAACTTTTAAAAACCAGAACCACACATGACAGAGATAGATGAAGTTACCTTCTCCTTCCACACTGTCCGTGATTTTCATCTCCTGGCCCGTGGTGAAAGTCTCGGGCTGGCTGGGGGTTTTGGCTTGCTGGTGATGGTTGTTGGTGAAGCCATCTGGGGCGCACTGGCCGTTCCGCAGCGTAGCCGGGCAGGGATCCACAATAGTCGGGTCCGGGACAGGGTAGGACTCGTGTGTGACCGGGTCTGTCATTGTTGTGCTGTTTTTGTATTGAGGCTCAAATGCAGAGAAAGATGATGATGGTGATGATGATGATTAAAAAAAGAAGAAAAAAATGATTCACGCCGGTTTGCTAAGTGCACCAGCCATCCAGCGCGTCCAGTACGCCACCGGTGTGGATTCAGATCCGCAGAGGGGAGGGGGGAAGAGAAGAGATGGCGATAAGACAAGATGAGAGATAAAGGATTGATCTCCCTAGCATCAGCAGCGAGACAACTCCCTGTGTGTAAACTCAACAGCTCCGCAGCCTCAGTGTAAACAGCCTGTCCGGCTGAGCCACTTACGCACAGTTTAGGATGAGATGCGGCGGTGCGATAAATTGCTGAGATCTGTTGTGGATCTGGAAGGCGGTGCCAGCAAGTTTTTTTTTCCTCCTCCCCTTCCTCCTTCTCCCCTCTCAGAACTCAGCATCTATTTCTCATACAAGCCACTACAATAAACAATCAGGGTCATCTCTTCCGAATCACCCAGTTTTACTACAAATTAGTTTGGATTTATGTATGAAACAAAACTTTAATAAGTTTTAGATAGCTGTTAAACACCCAGCAATTTAAAGTAAAATATTACCCTGTGATAACGTCTCATGGCTTCTTTTATCACTCTATTCAGATTATAATTGGTTTGGTTTCTTGATGGTGGATTTACCCCCAGAATCACCTTATTGATCCATGGTTATCAAGCTGAATTGATTGCTTTCATTATGTCTTGACGCTCAATGAGCTCACTAAAGCTTCAACTATTAACCACTAGATGG
The DNA here is from genome assembly GCA_947000775.1 of Pterois miles. NCBI lineage: Eukaryota > Metazoa > Chordata > Actinopteri > Perciformes > Scorpaenidae > Pterois > Pterois miles. Next base: position 3,705,195 of record CAMQGK010000637.1, on the reverse strand, counting down.
CGCCGAAATGCAGGATTGTAAGCAGGTGAGGATGTAAACTCATGAGAGGGGGAAAAAAGAAATTCTGTAAGATATCAGTCAGCTTGACACTGATTTGCTCCACATTCTCTTAAGTCAGTGATTTACAAAGGCTGCAAGACACTGCAAGCAAAATCCAGGCGTGATCACAATGCAACTGCATCATCTTGCATCATCCAGACATGCATAAACAACTAGGGAAGGCAAATGGCATCTTGCATTAGTACAGTTTCCGAAGAAATTGCACTAATGCAAGATGTTGAAAAGCTGCACTGCGTTGCAGGCTTTAAAGGTGGAATAATACCAATAATGAATGAGCTATGTGGAATATTTCAACGTTTGTTGAAAAGCTGGCGCTAAACAGTACTGATGGCTTTAAACTGTATTGAAGAAGCAGCTGAAGGACTATGAATGAGTTAGAACGGTGGAGAAATGGAATAATTGATATGCATGGAATGGAAGTTGAATAACGCCTATAATGTTTAAGAGATGTAGAAAATGTTCTGGATTTTTAAAAAAGCTGGCACTTACCTGCATTGCTGGCTTTAAAAGTTGAATAATACCCGTAGTGTTTAAGAGCTGATATGAAAGATGTGGAACATTTTGATCAGTAAATGAGAGATGAAAATGCTGAAGCAGAGTCAATTGTCAGAAAAGTGGGAAAGGGATGAAGGGATGCAAAAATATAGAATAAGCTATGAAAGAAGTTCAAAAAGTTTTAGAGCAAGGATTTGTAAAATGAGGATACTGAGAGGGAGTCAAGGTTTGTTTTTGTTGTAGGGTAAAAAGGATAAAGCATCAGCTGAGGTCTAAGCCCTGACAAGAGTTGAACTATAAGCACTTTTATTTTGAAGAAATAGGTCCATCCCTAGTTTCCTGTTAATATACAGTAAATTTTAGTTTGAGGAGCAGCCGTGGCTCAGAGGGTTGAGCAAGTTGTCCACCAATCAGAAGGTTGGTGGCTCAATCCCTGGCTGCTCTGGTTCCCAAACCTGTATAAATATACAGAGGGTTGCGTCAGGAAGGGCATCCGGCGTAAAACACATTCCAAACAAGCATGCAAATCTATGATGATTCGTTGTGCTGACCCTTGAGGGGAGCAGCCGAAAAGAGAACAACATACCCAGTGGGGGTGTAACTAATGTCCCACTGACTGTACGACGATTAACATCATGGCTGGTGAACAGCTCCGGATCACTGGTTATGTGATTGGCAATCATAGCGCGTTGTCAGGTTGTGGTTCTCCAAAAAGTGATTCTGTTTTAACATTTCTTTGCAGCCCCCAGTGCCACAGCCTAAAGCACTACCCACATTCAAAATGAATGGGAGGACTGGCATTTTGTCTCTGCCACCACATCACCTGCTTCCTGATCAACCAGTAGCAGAATTCAATAGCAATAGCCAGTTTCGACCAGTAGAGGGCAGTCACTATTCATATTTCTAACACACCTGTAAAAGTTAGATACTTTGCACTAAAATGTTAAGATCTGGACCGAAATTCCCCAACAACACTAAATATGTTGGTTTGCAGCTGACAAAAAACTTGTTTCAGGGTGTAGTTACTCTTAAAAGGGGGCGGCAGTAGCTCAGTCTGTAGGGAGTTGCCTTGGGAACCGGAGGGTCACCGGTTCAAGTCCCGACATGGACCGAAAACTGAGTGTGAACTGGAGCTGGAGAGGTGCCAGTTTACCTCTTGGGCACTGCCGAGGTGCCCCTGAGCAAGGCACCAAACCCCCAACTGCTCGGGGCGCTTGTCTGGAGCAGCCCCCTCACTCTACACCTCTCCATTAATGCATGTGTGTGTTTGTGTGCATGTACCATGTATAAGTTCAACAGAGTGAAATTATTTCCCCACTGTGGGACTAATAAAGGAGACTCTCTTCTTCTTCTTCTTCTAAAAGAATGTCATACAAAAAAGTGACATAAGTGACCATAGTTTGTCCAGTAGAGTACACTCTGACTTAAAATCCAACCGCTTATCCCGTTAGGGGTCGCGGGGGGGCTGGAGCCGATCCCAGCTGGCATAGGGCGAAGGCAGGGTTCACCCTGGACAGGTCACCAGTCCATCGCAGGACACATAGAGACAGACAACATATAGACAGACAGCCATTCACGCTCACATCCACACCTACGGGCAATTTAGAGTAATCAATTGACCTAAACAGCATGTCTTTGGACTGTGGGAGGAAGCCGGAGTACCCGGAGAAAACCCACGCTTACATGGGGAGAACATGCAAACTCCACACAGAAGAGTCCCAAGCCGGTATCAAACCTGTGACCCTCTTGCTGTGAGGCGAGAGTGCTAACTACTGCACCACCGTGTAGCCCTCTGACTTAAAATGTTCAGGTAAATTGTACTTTCTATATGTGAAACAAGCAGCAGACGTTTGTATCAGTCCGATGGCATTCAACATGAGGGAGAAAACCTGTAATCATTACTTCAAAATACAGCTGAAGTACGAAATGTAACAGACACCACACTCATGGTTGAAACTATAAACCAACACACACAAAAGTGACAGTTACCAGCATAACCATGTTCTGAGCAGACATATTATAAGCACAAAGTAACAAAAAACAACATTGGCGTTGACATTTTGGAGCTTAAAACGGCAGAGTACCACACTACTCAATGCAGCACGGACATGGGAGAAGTTTGCCTTGAGGATTTTCTGGCCAGAAATCTTCCTCAGATTTTGGCAACAAACTTACTTGTTTATGTTTATGAAAAGATCATGTTTTGGGTTCAAACAAACGAGGAGAAATTATGACAGTCTCTATCGCTACAATACTCTCAGTGCACAGGTCGCACATTATGTCTGGTCATTGCCACCGTTAACATGACTGACTGCATTACAAGGGGAATAAATACTCTGGATCACGGCTGCACGCCATTCAAAAATGGCTACAGCGCGGAATCTCACCCGCATTCGGGAAGTGTTTTTCTTGTCTTAGGCGATGTTGAGATATAGCCTACTGGTAGTGACAATGGCAGACATACTTAAAAAAATGAAATATTGCTACACATATATGATATTGTGCTAGTAGATGTTAGGCCTTGTGGATTTTCTGTTTATAAGTTCATCTGGTTGCCAGTTATGGTTACAGGCTCTTCCTTTACTTCACACTCGTATTACAAGTGTAATACTTTTGCCAAAAATGAGACAAAACACACAATAAACAAAGTTAAAAATGAATCTGATGGAGAGTATTGTGTATTTTTTTTGAGCTTAGATTTTTAAATTGAATTACACCCATGACGTGAAAAAGACGGCTGCACGGTGGTGCAGTAGTTAGCATTGTCACCTCACAACAAGAGGGTCGCAGGTTCAAATGCTTGGGGCCCTTCTGTGTGGAGTTTGCATGTTCTCCCCATGTTACCGTGGATTTTCTTCGGGTTCTCCGGCTTCCTCCCATGTCCAAAGACATGATTTGATGACTCTAAGATGCCCATATGTGAACAAGAATGGTTGTCTGTGTCCTGCGATGGACAGGTGACCTATCCAGGGTATACCCAGCTAGGATCGGCATCCCTGCGACCCCTAACGGGACAAGCAGTTGAAGACGAATGGACGCGCGAAAGATGTGGCGCATTTTACAATCTGAATGGAGTTCGAGCTGGAAGTATGACTGAGTGGGTAAGAGTTCAAACTGCATGAAAAACTTTTTTCTGAACATTTTTTTTTTTTTCCATTTTGAACATTTCTTCCATTCATTTGAACTGGGAATTTTTGCTGTAATATGTAAAATATTTCTGAAAGTCTGAAAGTTATGAATAAGAAAAGTAGCTTAATAGCACACATGCCCTAATTTGGATGAAGTTTCCCGAAAATGTGGAAGAATGTGTGCTGTAAAAAATAGAGGCAGAGCAATAATAGTAACACATGTTGTGCCAATAAGCATGAAAACTCAGACTCAGCATAACACAGGCAGCGAGCGGCGCAGAAATGCTGCTTTAAACTAGTTAACTGTGTGTGTGTGTGTGTGTGTGTGTGTGTGTGTGTGTGTGTGTGTGTGTGTGTGTGTGTGGCGTGGTTGAAATGGGTGGGGTGTAATATTAAAGGCTATAATAGGCATGTCACTTCATGGTTCAGAGTATCAACTATTTACAATATTTAATAGCCTGCACAGACTACTGATTACTTTCTGCTTGTTTTACAGACTGTAGCTAATAAATGACCAGGGTGTCCCAGAAGCAGCCAGCCACTCACCTGTCGGTCATTGGTTTCTGGCTGAGGGCGGAGAGTTGAATTTGCTGGAATAGCGCTCAGTGACTACAAGAAATCACTGGCAGCAGACCTCCACCTTTTCCAGAGGGTAATCATAAGGATGAAGGTTGATATTCATAATCATATTTTACCAAAGGAGTGGCCCGATTTGAAGCAGGTAGGCACCGAGAGACACAAGCTCATTTAGGATCTGAGAGCTGTTTATAACAGCCTGGAGCCTCCAGAATGTGTACTTGACTGGATTAAAAAACACTCATTATTGTGTGTAGCAGACAGAGTTTCTTCTTCAATTCAGTGTAATTAAATGCCAGTAAAATAACACGTACAGACTTCTACCATTGGAGTGTCAGCAGGGAGTTTAACAGCTCTCTCCATAAATCTGTGTTCTCTATGGATGGTTAAACTTTAATCAATAAGTGGCTTTGGCCCTGCTCTTCCGTGTCCGATCTGTTATCTGTCTGCTCGCATGTCTTCGTTACTATGGAGGCCTGGCCTTAGCTAATGATTTCCCATGTTCAGTGCTGGAAAGAGGAGATGGGCTCAATCCTAATATCCCCCCTAAGGCCTTGAGTCCTGAACCCTCAGAGACTTGACTGGCACCACCTGGTAAATGGTTGAGTCTGAGAGGCTGCAAGGGCTTGAAATGGTATAGATATGAATTGTACTGCCTTAGTGAATATCTTCCAGGCTCTTGCCTTGCAAGACTAGAGATAACTGTCAATAAATCAATTTGTTTTTGTCAAACTTCATTAATTCAAATGAAAAGCAATGGTTGATGGATAAACCAGGTGTGTAATATAGTCTAATGCTTGCATTGCACTGATTTCCGTATTTTTATGTACCATCTTAAATACTTAAAGCTGCAGTAGGTAGAAATGGAGCAAATATGATTAAAAAAAGTTATTTTTATAAAATGGTCACTATATCCTGATAGCAGTGCATGAGACGGGAAATCTGAAAAGAAAAAAAAAAATCATGTGTCTCTGTGTCCTCCAGTGCTCTTAATGGCATCTGCAAGATTTCACTGACTGGAGAAGAAACCAGTCAGAGCCAAACTGGAGTCTGCCGTCTCTGAGCAGCTGTCCATCACTCCTGAACTCTGACCAAACAGTCAAACTGGGCAGCGTTGATCAAATATGAATCTGCTACTGTAATATCTATTTTCTTGTCTCAAATGTTTTCAGAAACATCTTGCAGTTACTGTTTAGCTGTAAAATGAGAAAGTTTGTAACCCGGCAGCCATGTTGGGATAAGTTGAAGAAATACCAAGCTCTGCCCACCGGCCAGAGCACAGCCAATAGGAACGCTCAAGCTGAACCCTCTCTCTGAAATGACCTGTGATTGGCCAAAGTCTCCCATCACGGACTAGACTGAAAACAGAGCCATGAGGAGGTGCAGATGTCTAGTTGTCTCTGAACACCTGAATTACAATATGCTGAAAGGTTATTATGGAATATTTACACAATGATGCCAAAAATGTTCTGCCTACTGCAAGTTTAAAATGTTAACGTTTCTGTGTAAATTCAAATATGCCTGACTGAACACCCATCTGCTGTCCTACAAGTTTATCATTTTGGGGTTTTTTTACGCCTCTGGGCTCAAATCGTCAAGTCCTCAAGGGCTTACCTACTGTCCTTCATGAGCACTTGCTGTAAGTCTGCGTTCCTGCAGACTTTGCCTGAGGAAATTACCCACAATTCATAGTGTTTTGCCATTAAACACAAGGTAATCATGGTTACCAGGGGATGCCCAGAGGCTAAAAAAAAATGTAAACAAAGAGGACAGCACATGGGTGTTCAGCCAGGCATATTTACATTTATACAGAAGCATTAACATTAACATTATAAGATGGTATATTAAAAACACAATGAAATCAGAGGAATGCAAGCATTAGACTACATTGCACACCTGGTTTATTCATCAACCATTTCTTTTAATTTTGCTTCATTAAGTAGCCTAAATAGTTCTTGGACAGTTACCTCTAGTCCTGTAGCGTAAGAGCCTGGAGGATGTTCAAATAGGCAGTAAAAATGTAAAATAAAAACCCACAGTTGGCATCTTCAAGGTAATATGATATTTTGCTGCAAAGTGCTGTCCCATTCATATTTGTCGTAAATCCTTGAAGCCTCTGACGCTCAACCAATTACCAGGGGACGTCAGCGAAGTCCCTGAGGGTTTAAGAGCTTCAGGGTGGACATTAGAATTGGGCCAAAATGTCTGCAAGAGAGCCTTCAAGGACTTGAGGATTTGATAGTGGGACAGCCCTAACCCCTCACAGACTTTGGAGGAATGCACCTCAAAGTCTGTGAGTCTGTGAATGTGGACATCGGGATTGGTCCATGGTCTACAGACTAGTGCCCTCACCCTCCTACAAGCTCTCTTTCTTTCTTTCTTTCTTTCTTTCTTTACACCCAGGGTCAGCTTAAAGCATAGGTCATTTAGGAGGTTGCCTAAGGCCCCACAAGGTTGGGGGGCACTGGTTGTCCTCTAAAAAAAAAAAAAAAAAAAAAAACATCCTGGTAGGCACCCTTCCTCATTTTCTGCATTGAGGTAACAAATTAAAGACAGAAAGTAAGTAGCTTCTCTGCTACGTCAGATGTCTTAGTTTGAACTCATGCAAGGCCAGCTGATTATTCCTTTTAGCCGCAATTTTTTTTTTTACTTTATTCTGCAAGTCTTGATTTATTGTATCCCTGTGGCTTTCTTAATATCCATATCACATGATGAATGGGATTACATTGGTTATGATATTTGCAAAAACCAGTGCACACACGTAGGTTATTAAACGCTTGTGTTGCGTTCCTCACTTGGTTTCCCGCTATATGTGAGTAATACTAATGATAATAATAATGATTGCAAAACAATTTTCCACATTCTAATTGTCTTTCCCTCCAACAGCATAAAAAACGATATGCAGATAGTATATGTTTTGAAGTGGTAACTTTTCAATTTGCACAAACTGGGCTATTCCTTTTGTTTGCCAAAAAGCCATTCACAGCCATACACAGTGACATTGCTTATGCTTGGTGTCAACTAGACACCAGAGAGGTCTAACAGGGATCTAAATAGACTGTAATACAATTGGACTTTGGAGGGATAGTACCACATAAAAAACAGTTGAAAGTCCTTTGTATTTAACTATGTTTTACAGCTGGGGTCTCTGAGGCTAGTAATAACTTCCTGTAGCAGACTTCTGAAACATGTCCTCTTTTTCAGCTGTTAAAGCTGCAGTCAGTGACTTTGAGCAAATCATTGTTTTTAATAACATGCTCACTGTATCTTGACAGTAGTGCATGAGAAAGTCCTCCTAGTGCTCCTAATGGCATTTTTAGCATTTCATTATGCCTGAAGGAAAGTAATCAATGAGAGCTGAGCAGTCTCTGAAGCTGGGGACACACCAAGCCAACATCAGAGAACAAACAGCAACAAAAGCCACCAGTTACATCGCCTCACATTGCCTTTTTCTTGGCCAGAAAGTTGTCTTTGAACACACCGCAAAGACTACCGGCGACAGTGAACTACCACATACGTTCTGCACCTGCGTGTAATGAGATAACTCTCCACACCAGCAGGTGGTGGTAGTCTGTATTCATCATTCACAAAGGGAAACCGGAAGAATGCGGATATACAAGCATTTATGACACATAAATGAAGCAAAGCAGCTTTTGTCGATCATTTTCACACCACTCTCTCACCACTTAACTTCATTCCAGCTGGCTGTGTCACTATGAAAATACCTGTGTACTGGAATGATCAGATGAGATGACGATGAAAAATGAAACAGGCTTTCTGTTTTTCCTCTTGCCTTTACTCGTTGGCTTGTTTTCCTCACTTCTGATTCTCTTCTTGTGCACTAATTTACTTAAAATGAACAGCCAGTGAGAGTGATTTCTCTCACCGACGGGCTCCACCGCCGATTCAACATGCTGAATCAGCCTAAAAACATCCGACACGGGAAGACTAGAGCCGGCGGTGCGGAACACACTGAAAAAACTGCGCCCACAGACGTTCACCGAAGGCCCCATTCTGTCTGATGGCCGACTGTCTGCTTGGTGTGTTAGGGCCCTATGGAAGCTGTCAATCACTGCTCGCAAAACTCGTTTGATTGGAGTTTGCCAGATACAAAATCTTGCAAATGCCATTAAGAGCACTAGAACATTGGAACATTATTTTTTTCAAAGATTACCTGTTTTGTGCACTACTGTCAAGATACAATGCCAGATTTGTTTTTTTTTTTTTGTATTTGCTCAAAGTTAGGCCTGCACGGCGGTGCAGTGGTTAGTACTGTAACCTCACAGCAAGTGGGTCACTTGTTCAAATCCAGCTTGGGGCCCTTTTTTGTGGAGTTTGCATGTTCTCCCTGTGTTAGCGTGGGTTTACTCCGGGTTCTCCGGCTTCCTCCCTCGCCTGTAGGTGTGAATGTGAGCATGAATGGTCTCTATGTCTTAGACCTGTGATACCTGACACGTAGATCAACCTGTCCAGGGGTGTACCCTTCCTACCCCCAATGTCAGCTGGGATCGGCTTCTGACCCCCCACGACCCTGAACAGGATCAGCAGTTACAGATAATGGATGGATGCTCAAAGTTACTGAATGCAGCTTAAAAGAGGGCATAGTTACTCACCCATAACAAAACCTTAGGGTTAACTTGTTATAAACTCCATTGTTGAACTGGTACGCATGCATTTCATTTAAAGCAGGTTTCAGCAAAATGACTCCTTGAAGACATAGATGGACATTTTTAAAATAAGTAAGTAAAACCCATCTCACATTTTGAAGCTTCTCTGTGACATAAGCAAAGTACACAGTACTGCAGATCTGCAGGGATATGAAATGGGGCTCTGCTGGCTGTATTGCTCACAAAGATCATTTACGGCTTCATCTGTATGCAAAGAGTCAGCAGCCTCAGATGGCGCTCACTTTGAGTTATCCAGAGTGTTGGAGTCCTCTAGGATGAAGACTGAACCCTCACAGATGGGATAACACAATCAATGGAGGCTTTCCCACAGCAGTACGCGTGGGGGATACCAAACTGTGTTCACATTTATACATAGATTTTACATCTAAATTCAATACACCAGACATGTAATCTAATGCATAATCTGTTTTTGTGCTATTTTAAAAGCCACTCAAATATTAAACATAATCACTATTTTGCATGTGTTTCAGAGATATGGATATGATGGATTTGTCCAGCTTCATCACCACTGCAAGGTAAGATTTCTTTATTTCTTTATTATTATTATTGGTAGTAGTAGTAGTAGTAGTAGTAGTAGTAGTACTATTGTATGCATGTACAGGGTACAGGAGCCCCTATGCAATTGTACTTATACAATGCTTGGGGCACAGCAGGTTCCACACGGTGGACCTTTCAAGTCCTCAACATGTGAGCAGCTGCAGGACTCAGCATGGTGCCACTGCATCAGCGGAAAGATTCACTTCAAATACCGGTGCAACCCAGCAGAGCACAGAGCAGCCTAGCAGCTGCTGTAATGCAACTTTTAGTGGCTGACATTGGTTGAGCTTTTGGCATCAACAAACCGCACATAAGGACAAATCGTTGACTGCATTCAAACATAAGCAATGTGTGGTGCTGAGCATCTGTTTAAGTCTTGAAGCCAATTTTAAAACAAGATCTATGAGGACTCCAGGTCACATTGTAACACAGGTGTAGACGCACCCAAGATTTTTAATTATAGCCATTCAGGAGATAAAAAAAACACTGTCCAGATGTTTGTATATCTGTAGTTAAATACAGGTGCTGGCCAGTAAATTAGAATATCATCAAAAAGTTGAATTATTTCAGTAATTCCATTCAAAAAGTGAAACTTGTACATATATATTCATGCAATGCACACAGGCCGATGTATTTCCAATGTTTATTTCTTTTAATTTTGATATTTATAAGTGACAACTAATGAAAACTCCAAATTTGGTATCTCAAAAAATTAGAATATTGAAAAGGCCAATGAAAAAAAATGTTTTTTAAGAAATGTTGGCCAACTGAAAAGAATGAACATGAAAAGCATGCACATGTATAGCACTCAATACTTAGTCGGGGCTCCTTTTGCCTCAATCACTGCATTAATGCGGCGTGGCATGGACTCGATCAGTCTGTGGCACTGCTCAGGTGTTATGATAGCCCAGGTTGCTCTGATAGTCGTCTTCAGCTCCTCTGCATTGTTGGGTCTAGCGTATTGCATCTTCCGCTTCACAATACCCCATTGATTTTCTATGGGGTTAAGGTCAGGCGAGTTTGCTGGCCAATCAAGGACAGGGATACCATGGTCCTTGAACCAGGTACTGGTGGTTTTGGCACTGTGTGCAGGTGCCAAGTCCTGTTGAAAAGTGAAATCTGCATCTCCATAAAGTTGGTCAGCAGCAGGAAGCATGAAGTGCTCTAACACTTCCTGGTAGACGGCTGCATTGACCTTGGACCTCAGGAAACAGAGTGGGCCAACACCGACAGATGACATGGCACCCCACACCATCACTGACGGTGGAAACTTTACACTGGACCTCATGCAACGTGGATTCTGTGCTTCTCCGCTCTTCCACCAGACTCTGGGTCCTTGATTTCCAAAGGAAATGCAAAATTTGCTTTCATCAGAAAACATAACTTTGGACCACTCAGCAGCAGTCCAGTCCTTTTTGTCCTTGGCCCAGGCGAGACGCTTCTTACGCTGTTTCTTGTTCAAGAGTGGCTTGACACACGGAATGCAACAGCTGAATCCCATGTCTTTCATGCGTCTCTTCGTGGTGGTTCTTGAAGCGCTGACTCCAGCTGCAGTCCACTCTTTGTGGATCTCCCCCACATTTTTGAATGGGTTTGTCGTCACAATTCTCTGCAGGGTGCGGTTATCCCTAGAGCTTGTACACTTTTTTCTACCACATTTTTTCCGTCCCTTCGCCTGTCTGTTAATGTGCTTGGACACAGAGCTCTGCGAACAGCCAGCTTCTTTAGCAATCACCTTTTGTGTCTTGCCCTCCTTGTACAAGGTGTCAATGGTCGTCTTTTGGACAACTGTTAAGTCAGAAGTCTTCCCCATGATTGTGGAGCCTTCAGAACACGACTGAGGGACCTTTTAAAGGCCTTTGCAGGTGTTTTGAGTTAATCAGCTGATTAGTGTGGCACCAGATGTCTTCTATATTGAGCCTTTTCAGAATATTCTAATTTTCTGAGATACTGAATTTGGTGTTTTCATTAGCTGTCAGTTGTAATAATAAAAATGAAAATGAATAAACACTTGAAATATATCACTATGTGTGGAAGGAAAGTATACAGTATACAAGTTTCACTTTTTGAATGGAATTACTGAAATAATTCAACTTTTTGATGATATTCTAATTTACTGGCCAGCACCTGTATACCTATGCGCCTTTACAAAGACATTTTGTTCATCATGCCATTTTAATGCCAGGAGTACATTAAAGTCTCCTGTGTTCTATGAAACAGTATGAATTAGCTGAATACTGCCATCATGTGGTTGTGTATTGAAGTATTATGAAATCCAAACCACAAACTCTCATCAGCTTTAAAATGTTAAATTTAATGGATGAAATGACCAAGAACTAAAACAATGGATGCTGCCAAGGTGTCTGGACTCAATGCCGGACAGACAAGGAACATTGTAATTACAGTCAAGTCAACAGAGGATGTGATTGCTGTTCCTGTTGCATTTCAGGGTGAAGCAAACATGATGAAGGACGGGAAGCTGTTCCGAGTGATTCAAGAGAACTGCTGGGATGCAAATGCACGCATAAGAGACATGGATCAACATGGTATTCGCACAGATACCAACAAGTATTACATTTGTCATGTTATTGATGCCTAATACAGATGTTTCTGTTCATGACCCATCAGGTGTCACAGTCCAAGCCCTTTCAACTGTTCCTGTGATGTTCAATTACTGGGTAAGTGCATAAGTGCACACACACACACACACAAACACACACACACACACACACACACACACACACACACACACACACACACACACACACACACACACACACACATACACACACCTACAAAATGTCAAAAGCATAACAAATGCAAAACCACTGCAGAGAGACACAACATTGCTACAAAAAGACACAAAACAACTACAAAGAGACATAAAACAACTACAAAGAGACATAAAACAACTACAAAGAGACACAAAATTACCACAACAAAACACAAGGTAACTACAAGGAGATAAAAAATACCATAAAAAGACACAAAGCACCTACAAAGAGACATGAAAAAAAAACTAGAGACCCAAAATAACCACATAAAGATACAAAACAACTACAAAGAGACTCAAAATGACCACAAAGAGATACATAGAATTTACAGTGAGACTCAAAAGGACTACCAAGAGACACAGAACAACTACAAAGAGACACAAAACAACTACAAAGAGACTCAAAATGACTACAAAGAGACACAAAGCAATAACAAAGAGACTTTAAATGACTACAAAGAGACACAAAACAATTACAGAGACAAAATTACTGCAAAAAGACACAAAACAACCACAGAGACTCAAAATAATTACAAAGACACACAAAATGACCTCAAAAGGACACAGAGCAAGTACACATGATGACAAAGAAACGCAAAATGGCAAAAAAGACACTTAAGAGACTCAAAATGACCACAGACAAAAAAATAACTACAAGAAAAAAAAAAATTCTAAAGTGACGTAAAACAATCACAAAGAGACACTGAATGACCACAAAGAGACATAAAAATGATGCGTAATGACTACAAAGAGACACAAAACAACAAAAAAAGCCTAAACAATTATAAAATCTGTTTTTTGCTCCTATGTAGGAGATGTGGTTGGGCCTTTTCCATGTCTCATAATCTGCCAATAACTGTGCCCAGCTGCAGCTACCCATTCTCATTGAAACAAGGAGCAAATTAAACTTTAGCCCTTTTGTCTAATACCATAGTGGTGTATGCTGCATTCTGCAAAGCTTCTGAAGTGTCTCCATTCTTCTTCAGTCACATAAGCATCAACAAACAGAAGACTGTATTAAAATAAAAAATATATATATAAATATCTTAATCATATTTTTGGATTACAGGCCAAACCTCATGACACATTGGATCTCTGTGTCCTTCTAAATGACGATTTGGCGCAGACAGTGCGCAGCCATCCCAAGAGGTTCGTGGGTCTGGGCACTCTGCCTATGCAAGCCCCTGACTTGGCCGTGCTGGAGATGAAGCGCTGTGTGAAGGAGCTGGGCTTCCCTGGGGTGCAGATTGGCTCACATATCAACGACTGGGACCTCAACGCTGCTGAACTCTATCCTTTCTATGCTGTAAGACATTGCACATCACAGTACACATTCATATGATGACATGGCGTTCCTGGTGATACTCGTACATCCAGTATACCTATGTTTACACAGGTTTGACTGTTATCATAATGAAGTGCACATTCTTTTATATTCAGAGGGTCAACTTCTCATTCATGGAGAAATACTAATCATGTGGTGTGTCTTCCATGCAGGCAGCTGAGGAGCTGGGCTGCTCCATATTTGTCCATCCGTGGGACATGCAGATAGATGGGAGGATGGCTAAGTATTGGCTGCCCTGGCTGGTAGGTGAGGGAGATGGAGATGAGTAGGAACAGGAGATATTGAATACCCCTCATCCCCTCAAGTCAATAAGGAAAAAAAAGCATTTTTCTTGTGAAAATACAATCACTTCTTTGTGTCTGAAATGGATCCATGTTTAATTAGATGTGCACAAAAATGCAGCATCAACATTGTACCCACTTTTTCTTAAAATGACTGATGAGGCCATCACAACCAAATCATTGTGTTTTCCCATGTGTTAAAAAATCCAATATTGGTATTTTCTTTAAATATGATAGCTTTCACAACATATTTGATGCACTGTGATTATTTATGATTATTTTTATTTTTTTTAATTTAGCTTCTTCCACTTAGTATATTAACCCACTTATATTATCTTATGATAACAAGACAAAAGAAACGTTATGTTTTGTTGTCTTTTCCATCTCAAAGGCATGCCGTCGGAGACAGCCATGGCTATTTGCTCGATGATATTTGGAGGCGTCTTCGAGAGATTTCCTAAACTGAAAGTCTGCTTTGCACATGGAGGTATAGATCACATGTTGCTGATACATTTCAATTGCAGTGCTTGTAGTGTTGTTTGACCTTTATTGCCGATGTTCATCTGGTTACAGGTGGCTCTTTTCCATTCACTGTTGGCAGAATTGAACATGGCCACAAAGTGCGCCCTGACCTGTGTGCAGTAGACAACAAGATCAGTCCACGGAAATACCTTGGTTCTTTCTACACCGACTCCCTAGTTCACGATCCCATCTCCCTGAAGCTGCTCATTGATGTCATTGGAAAAGTGAGCTTGTAGCCATCATTCAGTCAACACACACACTGAGAAGACACTGAGGGAGTGTTGCCAAATTTGACCATTAGGTAGTTTGAAGTATTCTTTCCGAAAAACCACTTTAACCTTGGAAACAAAATCAATGTACCCACCACAGACTGTGTAAGAAGTGGACATAGTCACCGTATTGGCTTTTGTACTGCCATTTTAAAACCTCAAGTTCAGCAATTTTGGCCATCACCATCTTGTTTTTTCGCAACCAGAAGTGACACGAAAGGGTGGCGCTAGGTACAACCGAATGCTGAATAAGACATTTTAGGTGACTTAAAAAGTAATAATTAATGTTCATGAACTGAAAACAGCTGAACTGAAGAGCTGAAGACAGCGACCTTTCAATCACAAAGTAGCACACTAAAGCATCCCCTGCATTATGGTCTATGACTAGAAATGGGACCATAATTTACTAAATGATCATCATGCTGTATTGAACAAGCGATTAAGACCATAAACTCATGTTTACAATGTTTACTGAGGTAATAAATCAAGTGAAAAGTAGGATAATTTTCTCATAGATTTCTAAACAATCAGACTTCTTTTTGCAACCAGAGGAGTCTCCCCATGATGGCTATTAGAGAGAATGCAAGTTTAAGACACCTCCACATTGGCTTCGCTTCTCAGACCCAGAGGTAGCCCACTGAGTACTCACTGGCTCATTTAAGTAGCACAGTGCTCCTCTGATGCTTCAGAATGGCTCTACTGACTATTTCAGCTTTCTTTGATTTGACAGAGATACTGTGCATATCTGCACATGTTTAACACTAAAGTAGTTTTCCAAGTTAACATGTACTGTATATGTTCCTCTTTCAGGATAAAGTGATGCTGGGAACAGATTATCCATTCCCACTGGGTGAGCTGCAGCCTGGATCACTAATTGAGTCAATGGAAGAATTTAATGACACACTAAAGGTAACAATATTTTTCCTCTTCTCCATTTAGTTAATACAAATTTCTCAGTACTGCTGACATGAACTGACTCTATAACACATAGCCAGGTGGAACATGCTTATTAGCAGCAGTGTAAAGATACAGATACAGCACACGTCTTTGGTCAATTTTAGAGGCTATCCCAAACATCTTTGATTGTGCTTTCAAAACTGTATTGTGTAAATTGACTTTTAAAAGTGCAAGTGTTCCAATTCAGTATTAGTAGTAGTATTCAGTCTGGTTTGTACTCTTTTGTTTTGCAGGATAAATTGCTTGCTGGAAATGCAGTGGAATTTTTAGGCCTGACACGAGAGCAATTTGAGTGACATGAAAATCTGAGACAACTGCTACACAAAGTGATTCAGTGCGAAGGCTTTAGCCCGATATGATATACATTTTGATGATTAATAAAACACATTCTGGGTTAGCTTGTTTAGTAGATATAACCAATTTTGTTGTTGTTTGATGCAATAAAGTAATTAAGTATTTTACTCTGTATTTTCTGAATTGCCTTATTTGTTTGATGCAGTAAATCCCCACTTTATTCTTACATATCGTCTTATGGTTATCACCATCAGCAGGAGAGTAAAATTTGATTAGTTCCAAAAACACCAAAGTATAACAAAACTCTTCCCACTTTTTTGGGACACATTTGCAGCCAATCCCCCTATACAAAGGACACGCATGCAGGGCTGCTCCAGTTGACTTTCTACATAATCTCTGAAAGTTCTCTCCCTCACTTCTTAAAAATGAAGACACTCTAATTGCTAAAAGAAGCTGCCATCCACTATTAGTAGTCTAGCTAATTCAAATGAATTATGCAAGGGGTTACATAACATTACAAAATGTAGGATCTGTCTCCTAAAACCTATATTATTAAAACAATGAAGGTCAAGAATGATCTTGATCAATGTGAGGAGAATCCTACGTGTGCTTGTTTAATGATGGTTCTAATGGAGGGAGAGACCAAATTAGATAGTACACTTTCAATTTGCGGATGAAGTACAGAGCTCTGGGTCGTCCTTCTGTCCTAACAGCAAGAAAAAGCAGCTTGGGCATGAAGTCCAGGACCTATTCTTCCCAGCCCCAGATTTATATTGTGTTACAAACGACGACTGTGTGGGTATGTGTATTTCTTGGTCCTCTTCTCTCGCTGGGTGTTGCTTCCTCTTCTGTCCTGCCGCAAGCAGGCAACATCTGATTCCTGTTGATACTGGTTATGATGATCTTCGTTCCTGGTGGGAGTTGGTACCTGGGAACAGTCTTGCAACCTTCAAATCTAGATTAGCTATGCTACACTGCTATCCACAACCAGCACTGCTCCCAGTAAACCACAATCACAGTCACATTCACAACAAACTTATTTATTGATATAAAGGACATACTTCTGGCTTTACTTACTTTTTCTATTATGTATATACCAATTTATTTATTTTATTGTATTAATATTGTTTTTAAATCTATGCTTCTTGTCTTTATTGCACTATCCACTTTGCTGCTGTAATATGTCCCCACTGTGGGACCAATAAAGGAATATCTTATCTTATCTTATCTTATCCCACTATGTTCTTGTTTTTATACTTTGTAGTTTTCTTTAACTCCTCTTTACTGGAACTGAACTGACTCTCCTGATCTGATCTCGCTGTACTTATGATTGAATGGAGTTCTAAGCTTCAAGCAAGATGCTAATATAATTAACTGATGCCTTTAGCAAGGTAATATTGAATTAAACTTGATTAACCCTTTGAAAATCACTCAACTTTGAAGTTATAGCCTTCCCTCTGTTGTTAAAGTGGAAATTAAATAGCTCTTTTTTTTGCTTTTTGCTTATATACAGGAGGGAAAAAAATCTAAAACTAGACGACATTCAGTAAATTTAATGACAATACTTTGTCATTTAGGGCTGCACGGTGGTGTAGTGGTTAGCGCTGTCGCCTCACAGCAAAAGGGTCGCAGGTTTGATTCCAGCTTGCGGCTCTTCTGTGTGGAGTTTGCATGTTCTCCCCGTGTAAGCGTGGGTTCTCTCCGGGTACTCCGGCTTCCTCCCACCGTCCAAAGACATGCTGTTTAGGTTAATTGATGACTCTAAATTGGTGTGGATGTGAGTGTGAATGGTTGTCCTGTCTATATGTTGTCTGTCTCTATGTGCCCTGCGATGGACTGGCGACCTGTCCAGGGTGAACCCCGCCTTCACCCTATGCCAGCTGGGATCGGCTCCAGCACCCCCGCGACCCCTTACGGGATAAGCGGTTGACGATGAATGAATGAATGAATGACTTTGTCATTTAGTTGTGTAGACTCTGTTGACTTAGTTAATAATTTATTATTCTGGGTTAATTCAAATTCAATTGCGTTGTGTAAAATGTAAATCAGTCAAAATTATTACAAGAAATACCAGCTCTTGTCATACAAAAGCATCGGAATATTTGCAAATGTGAGTATGTATGATGGCTACACACCGTGATACACAACCAGTCATTAGACTGCAGTTTACCATCGAAGAAATCGCGGTTTCCTGTGCGACATCGACGTCACATCCGCTTTCTCGATGCTGAACGTTGGACAGTAATGGCGGCGTGCCGGGGATCCTCGTCGAAATGGTTTTTCACCCGGGAGCAGCTCGAAACCACGCCGTCCCGCCGATGTGGAGTAGAACCAGATCGGGAGCTCTCCTACCGGCAACAAGCGGCGAATCTGATCCAAGATATGGGTCAGAGACTCAACGTGTATCCTTTGTAAACAAACTTATCTCGATTCGTAGTAGACATGGCGCTAACCGTTGCAGCTGGCCCGATACCGCTACAGTTAGCTAATTTTAAACTGACTGCTGAGCGTAAGAAGCGAAATTTGGTACTGTTCGACTTGCATGTTTTGTTTTTGTGTGGGTTAAAATACTATTATGCCGTGCAAGTCTTAACCTGGAATCTCATTGTCGTCTGTTTATAGTTAACGTTAGCTATGCGCTAATATAGCATGCTAACTAGCTAGCAAAGGGTTGACGTCCAAAAGGCCATTAGGCGAGTTTGCAGCTGTTGCTAGCCTCTTGTCCCTGAAATGTCTTCACCCCTCGGTCCCCAGTGGAGCTTAGCTGAAATCACAACATGTTACATTAGAAAACGTACACTTATATATCGAAATATTTGTCATGTTCTTGTTGTATAACGGTAGCACACTTCAGTAGCGCTAACATAATGCTAACGTAAGTCACTTAACCTTAACTAGCTTGCTGTACAGTATCGTTTGCTAAACTGACTGGCGTTTACTTACTTTAAACATTGTTTAGTGCTAATACGTTGCCCGATGACGCATGATACCGTGGCATATTGCCACATTGTTCACTCTTTTCCTGCCAGCATGATTTTCACTCCGTGAAAGTAAAAAAATTCCCTTGACCAACGCTCCAGCTCCCAATTAACAATAAATACAGCCATCGTTTACATGCATAGATTTTATATGCACCACTCTTTCACCAAATTCCACAGGAATGTAAGTATTCTGTTATGTAATACTGATATTGACCTGCAACCCAGTGTCATGTGTTGGATATATTGTTACAGAAATTGCACAGTTAAGCCAGTATGAGTATATTGTATGTTGTAATGTCTCAATGCTTTTGTACAGATAATATCTCCAACCACCTTATTCTTGGCCGCAAAAGTGGAGGAGCAACCCCGGAAACTTGAACATGTGATCAAAGTTGCACACGCTTGCCTAAATCCCCAAGAACCGCCTCTAGACACAAAGAGTAATGTAAGTTCAGGAAGATCTACATATATACAATATGTAGAATGCATTTTCCCTTTCTACATCTGACTTTTCAGTTCTCTCAGTGGTCATGGTTTCCCTGTGTATAACTGGCTGTGCCAAATTCCCTTGTCCTCTACAAAGGGCCTTATTTTAACTGCCCTGGCCTGCTGTTGGTGTGTACGAAACACCTACACCCTACAGGGCTTACATACAATAGTAACAGTACAATTTACTGTAGTAAAATGTGCCTCTCTGTTTGGAGTTTTTGGCCATTTGAAATCAGTTGTTAGGGGGATAGATTAATAGACTCATTACAATTGTGTTGTAATGGCTGTCTATCAAACTTCAGGCATACCTCCAGCAAGCTCAAGAGCTGGTGATACTTGAATCCATAGTGCTGCAGACCCTGGGTAAGTAGTGGTGACTGGAGTGGATGACTTGAGATAGCGTTTTATCATGATCATTATCTTTGGCTTACCTTTAACAGTAAGGGAGTAGTGCAGTTGATCACTGTTGAATTTATTCATCACAGCCTGTTGAGTGAAATGTTTTATCAGCTGCTGTATGGGTATCTTGTCATGTGCATATTTTCAAGAAATCGCATAAAGGTGACATGTCATTCTGTCATTGCAGACATTAGTCATGAAACATCGTATTG
Source organism: Pterois miles (assembly GCA_947000775.1). Lineage (NCBI taxonomy): Eukaryota > Metazoa > Chordata > Actinopteri > Perciformes > Scorpaenidae > Pterois > Pterois miles. The sequence goes on along the minus strand of CAMQGK010000637.1, from coordinate 3,685,189 downwards.
CTATGACTTTATGGAATTTTTCACACGCATTTTGAAAAAAAATCTCCATTTCACTGCTGGGCAACATTTTATGTTAATTTGAGCTGGCTTGTTAATAACATTCAATACTGAGAAATGCCTTTCATCCACAGTGAGAGTGGCCATAGCTGGTTTGACTCATTTGTAACATACATATATGAACTTACCATCAAGTTCCATGATTCACAATTAACATATTCATTACAATCTGAATTGATAGCCCTAAAATGGATCACTAGGTTTGCTTGTTTAATCATGAAATGACATGTCACCTCCCAACTGTCTCTGTGTTGAACTCACCTGTCATGTATTTTGTTCCAGGCTTTGAAATTACTATTGATCACCCACACACTGATGTGGTGAAATGTTCCCAGCTAGTGCGAGGTAGAGGCTTCCTTCTTTGCTCTTTGTGCCCTCTGCTCTTATTTGTCCCACCTCAAATATGGGTGGGGAGGGGGGTGAAAACCTTGCTGATTTAATGGTTACATGAACACACACTTCTTTTAATAACCCTTTGAGTTCATTGTATGATATAGCGTATAGGGGTGGGCGATATATCAAATGTATAATGCTGTATTGCAGCTTATTGTACGTGGGATGTAGTAAAGGACTATATCACTAACATCAAGTACAAATATTAATTGTTATGCCATTTTTTTAAAGCCGTTGGCACTTTGTTTCTCCCACAGAAGCACTCTCCTGGGTGAGTCTGTGTGTGGCATATGAGCTGCATGGATGCGCATAAGGGGCGTGTTTTTGTATCTCAAGGGAAGCGGGGAATTAGGAAAAGAGCCTGGAGAGCTCGAAAAAAGTGAAGCGCTGAAACAAGTTTATACATGTCGGAAGAGGTGATGAAAAATCCCAGCCTCCACTTCGAAATAGATGGTCAAACTTTTCCCCACGTTGTTTTGCGGTGTATGTACATACTAGACATTGCGGAGAGTGTGTTACAACTGGCTTCAAAATAAAAGTACCCAAAGAGCTGGCTGCAAAGTACAAGCAACCAAGAACAGAATTCAAAGTAAAAGTGATCTTCCGGTGAATGTGATAGGCAATTTCACATAAATTCTGTTAGTCTTTCAGTCAGTCAGTTTGTTAATAATAAATAAAGAAATAAACCAAAAAAATGAATATTAAATAAAAAATATAATAAATGATAATTACAAAAATGCCTCCTGCAAACTGTTTTTTGGAGTAACAATGAATTTCAGTAATGTGAATAATTAGTCAGATTTAGTAAGAATACATTTCCAAAGACCGTTCTGACTTCAGTTTAACAGTACACCGCCTCAGTGCTCAGATTAGATTGCTAGAGTGATCACACTGGGTTAAATCAAACAGTTATCACTTTAGAGAAAATGTGAAACTATCTAGATATATCGTGGCACTGGCTAAAAATATCGAGCTATTATTTCTAAGCCATATCGCCCAGCCCTAATAGCACACATTTACTGACTCTTATTCGGCCAAGACTGAATTGTAATAAATTTGTTTCGGGGATTTTCCATTTAATTCTGTACCTGAGAAACTGACCCCCTTAAATATTGGTTATAGCTGACGTGGCCAAATCGGTGGTTCTGGCTTAATTTATAAAAATGAGTTAAATAATGAGTCAAATGTAATATGAGTTGGTGCCTAGTGTTGTTTTCAGTCTTGGCCGTGGCTTAATCAGTGCATTGAAACATTCAGTTCCTGACCTAATGATAATGAATTTTTTTTGGCGTGTTGAAATGCTAATCTGCTTTTCCCCTGCCCTGTTTTTCTATTTTTGTGTGTCTCTCTTACAGCAAGCAAGGATCTGGCACAGACTTCCTATTTCATGGCTACCAACAGGTTGTTATCCTGCCCCTCCTTTGTTGCACTTTGACTGCACACCATAGCTTCCTGTAATGCAGGGTACCCTTTCAGTGTCCAACGGGCCCTACTTGCGCTGGTGGTTGTTGGGATGCTTGCCTCCTCTCCTCAGCTCCCCTCCCTTGTTCAAAGGGAGTGGGACAGGCCAAGGTGGCTTGTAGCGTTACCGGCCCCAGTCGCAGTGCGGTGTATTGTACAAGGGACCACGTGTTGGCACAGATGGGTTGAATGCAAGGTGTGAAGTGTAGTGGTGCGCTTGAAACCCACATGTTTGTTCAGTTGCGAAAAAGTGCATAATTCTAAAAGAGAGACACTTTGGTAGCCTGAATAGCAGCTAAAGATTTCACAGATGTAAACATTTCTCGTAGAGGTCCTTCCGGTAAGTACCACAAATATATTTTTTATGTTCTTTTTCATATCAGTTTGTTCAAAATGCATTATCTTTTGCAATATTTGCCTGTCTTTAAATGCACATATTTTCTAGGTGTTCTGCAACATTCTTTCATATGTGTAGCTCATGTAAAACATGACAAAATGTAATCGCAACCCATTAAGGACCTGCAAAATATGGAATGTGCATAGCTGTGTGAGTTTTTCTCATACTGATCAAAATGCATTTGGTGAAAATGATTTATTCTAAAGCAAAGTCAAAACTTTTTCCTTGACATGTCTGGGTCCTTAAAGGGTTTGTTTATAGCTAACTTGAACTACTCCAAATGAGGTGACAGTGTCTGGATGCTGACTGTGAACAGTGTTTGTAGTTTTGCAGTGAGCTGGCACTTATTAACGGTGCAATATATAGCCAGTGACTATTCTTAAAATGGCTCAGTGCTCTTACAAATTGACTTATTTTAATTATTATTATTAATTGCTATTAGCTGAATGCTTGTAAATGTTGTTTTAAGACCCAGACACACCAAAACAAAATCCATCGACGAAGGCTGACGTTGTGTCACCTCACGTTGCCTGTGTCTTGGCCAAAAAGCTGCACTGTAACACATTGCAAAGACTACAGCCGACGGCCATTTAGCATCAACATTCTGTTCCTGTGTGAAAGGAAATAACTCTCAGCAGGTAGTGATCCAAAAAAGGAAATCGGAAGACCGAGGACTACTGATATACTGGCCATGTTATGATACATTGATGAAACAAAACAGCATTTGCCGACCATTTTAACACCACTCTCACTCACCGCTTAGCATCATTCCAAATGACCATATCACTGTGAAAATATGTGAAAATATCATTCCAATATATGGATATTGGAATGATGAGATGAAGATGAAAAATTAAAAAAAAAAAAAAAAAGTGTACCCTTTTGACTTGCTGGCTTGCTTTCCCTCCGTTTCTTCTCTCGTGCACTGATTGGTTTAAGCCGAACAGCCAATCAGGGTGATTTCTCTCACTAGCAAACTCCGCCGTTAAATTCAACATGCTGAATCGCCCAAAAAGCCCCAGACACAGGCAGACTACGGCTGACAGTTCAGGACACACTGCAAAAACTAGATGCATACCGATGGCCCGAAATAGGCGGACAGCTGATTGTTGGCTTGGTGTGTCAGGGCTTTAACGTAGCTATAATCTGACAGACCAGACTCCAGACATTGTCTCACGGTCCAAGGTTACCATCCAGCTCTTACCTAATGTGTTTTTAAATGCAGCAAAGCAAAGTTACAGCTTCATACTGAGGCATTGTGTTGGTAAAGACATGTTGAATTTAGTTATCATGAACTAGGTTTTTCTTGATAAACTTTACTTTTCAAGCAGCAAGATTACAATAATGCATAAGTGATAAATAATTGCAAAGAACTACTTTCAAAGTTAAATGCCGTTGTAGCAATTTGTCTATAAATACTAGCATGGTAGCATGGTAATGTTTTTTCTGTCACTTTTGATGTGATATGAATATGTTGCATTGTCTAATTGTGATCTAAACATGCATAACTCTTCACTCTTGTAATTTCATTGTTGTAAAACAATGTTACACTTATTAAATTAGGAATTTATTCTGAGTCAGATTAGCTGTGATATTTACTTTAGGAAGGCTCCCAGTGTTCAGACCATGTGCACACTTCAATGTACCCCTGACCCTGTCAGCACTGGTGCCACATTGTATCCATTGATCTGAAGGGCCCACTAGGTTTATCCCTTTCAACACAGTGCCATACAGAAACGGTTGCAGGAGGAGCCCCTCGTCAGTTAGCTGTACAATGATGTAACTGTCACATTGGTGGCCTCAGGGTTCAGTGTTTCACAATGGGCAGACAGCACTTGGCTAGTACACATGGCCCCCTTACCTCATCCCTCATTTTTGTTTTGATGTCCTAACCATCCAGGTGTCAACACAATCAAATAATGGCTTATATTTTGCAAGCAATGCTTACAGTAAATTAAAACTGTCCGCTCCCTCTTGTGTTTTCTTTTCCTCTTTTCTACATATGTGGGATCAATCGGGACAACGCCTGGCCTGAATCGACTCTCTCACATTCCTATACCTGCGCATCTGTGAAACATTCACTTTCTTACACTCATCGCTTGCGCATACCGTCACACTATGCAGTCTACACCTCACGACCTTCTGCCTCCAGTACAAGCCCACAGTGATATCCTGTGTGTGTATCCACCTGGCATGTAAGTGGTCCAACTGGGAGATTCCAGTTTCCACTGATGGGAAACACTGGTGGGAGTACGTGGACAACTCTGTCACCCTTGAGCTGCTTGATGGTGAGAATGAATGCATTTTACTTTTCCATAATGTAATACAGTGGATAAATTTACCTTGCTATACATTTAGGGAGAGTTTTCTATTTGGGTGTTTTGTAGACATGTTTACTCAGGGTAAGGTCATAGAATTCATATTTTCCAAATGTACATTGCATTGCATTGTGTCAGTGTAGGAAGCAGCAGAATTTGAAGTGATTTGACATGTGTGTCTTGTCCTTGTAGAGTTGACCCACGAGTTTTTGCAGATCCTGGAGAAGACGCCCAGCCGATTAAAGAGGATTCGCAACTGGAGGGTAGGAGACATTGCTGCTCTGTTTCATGCTTTGGAAAGACGTTTCTGGCATATCAATGTAATTTTGAGTAAATAGCACAAGACGTATCAAAGTAGATCTCAGCAAAACCACATGTACACCTATGTGATCTTTTAAACCAGTTAAAAGCTTAAAGATTAACTTTGGTATTTTTCAGCCTGGACCCTATTTTCCCATGTTTAAGTGACTATGTGGACAACAATTTCTGAAATTTGCCCACTTTTTAGGGATAATGCTGTAACCAACAGCTGCAAAGTGCACTAGAGGTGCTTGTTTTGGCATTTACAAGCTTGAATTGTGTCTGACAACATTATGGAAAGGAGCCTACAGAGAAATACAAAGTTTTTCTCACCTTTCACTTAATCCCATCTGTTTCTTAGTGTGTTCAAGCCCCACTCAAGGAGAAGTCTTGTTGCGAAATCTGAATATAAGATATATATTAAGCTCAAATAAATATGGGCAGCCATTGAATTCAAAGTTTCAAAAGCATCTAAATATTCATTTGAAATTTTTTGTAGATAACACTAAGCTACACTTTCTGTAGTCCAACATAACAAACTTTACCTGGCTGATGCTCGGGTTTCCACAATGAATGTATTCCACTATTCCACCGTTGTCCTCCAGCTCACCAGATTTCAGAACAAGACTTCTCGTTGTGCAAAACTCTTTCCATAATGTCAGACATTTATAATAGCAGTCAGAGCCTGTCGTTGCAAAAACAAGTGCTTTTAGTAGATTTAAATGATGGTGCCAGCTTACCCCAAGAGCACCACATTCTAGCTTGTGAGGAGCTGCCGTCAGAAGGAAATACATGTTTCTCTCAATATGTTCTGTCGCTCATTCTCCGGGATCATGAGTCTTAGTTGAGAAAGTTAACATTAACCAAAAGGACCAGACTAGGTGACCCCTCCACCGCTGGAAGACTACTTTGGGATGAGTAGATGGCTGGCTAATGTCAGTTAGCTAACTAGATTTTTTATCTCCAGACTGTCTAGTTAGCTAGCTAGCTGGTCCGCAGTCTCCAGTTTGTCAAACTGTAGGTGGCAGTGTTAAAAAAGGTCACAAATATTATTAGAATAGAAATTCCACTATATTGACGGTTTGTCCTACTGTTAAACCCCCTTCAGAGAGAACTTATTGCTAACTAAAACCAGATTCCTAACTGTGTTACAACTCTCTTTCTATCGCCTAGGCAACACAAGCTGCCAAAAAGCCTAAGGGTGACAGCACTCAGCTGGCTGACAACTCCTTTGCTGGGCCTTCCATGCTCCAAGATCAAGGTGATGCAGCACTCGCCTCCAACTCCAGTTTTTCCAAAGCAGGCGCCACCTTCCCCATGTCCATGCCTGGCCAGGCTGGAGAGGCACCCCTGTCTCTGGACGCCTTGGCTGGCACATACAACCCAGCTAGTCACAGCGAGTGGCCCCTGGGCAGCCAGAGCCAAGCAGGGTACCCTTCCACCTGTATAAAACAGGAACACCTCAGCATCCCTCTCCAAGAGCCCACACTGTCCTTGCAGACCTCCGCTTCCTCTTTGCTTCAGCACCAGACGGTATACAAGACTGAGAAAACACTAGACTTTATCCCTGTCAAACAGGAACAAAAAGCAGCTGGTGGGAGCGGAGGGGGCAAGCATCAGCCACCACCTCAGTCTGCCTACCCCCCACCAGCTCAGCCTCCTCCACCACAACCGTCTCCAGCTCAGAAGTTGTCTCTGGACAAATACAGAGAGAAACACGCTGCAGAGCTGGCTGTATCTGGACAGAAACGCAGCCAGGAACAGCACGGAGGAATAATGGATTGTGATGGGAGGGGGGATATGTTATCTTCCTCTTCTTCTACCTATGCACCATCCTCTGCAAGCCAAGTAGACCATAGAAAACATTCACAGCCCCACCAAACATCCCATGGCGGTGGTGGGAGCACCACTGCCTCCCCAATGAAAATGAAAGTCCCCTCTTCAACTTCAGGGCAAGATCGTCGTCACCACAGTGACAAACGGGACAAAGGCTCGCTCAAACTCCGCCTGGCTGTCCCTGGGTCTGGCGGCAGCTCTCAGCTGGATAAACCAAGCAAAGACGAGCTGAAGATGAAGATAAAAGTCTCATCATCAGAGCGCCACAGCTCATCAGATGAAAGCATGGCGTCCAACAACAGCAAGAGTAAACATTCCAGCCCTCTGGTGAGCAAGGAGAAACAACACCGTGGAGCAGATCACAACCTCCATCGGCACCACAAGCACAGTCACCCTCATCTGCACACGCACAGCGGGAATGGTGGGGGAGGCCTGCCACGGGGTCCTCCAGGACTGGTCAGCATGGAAGGGACTACGCTCGCTGCTCCCGGATCCACCACCTTGTCGTCATCGCGTAAGAGGGTGTACCCTGAGGCCAGCCACAACCACCACCCTCCTTCCTCATTCTCCACCTCATGCTCCAAAGTGAGCAAAATCTCCAAGGGTGGCACTGGTGCTGCAGGTACTACATCTTTTTCTTTCCCCTTTCTTCCTCCTTGCTCCTCTCCTGTACTGCAGTGTGTCTCATCTGGCTTGCAGCTCTGTGGCTAACCTCCCCCCCCCCCCCCGTCTTCTTCTTCCTCCTCCTCCTCCTCCTTATTCTTGTTTCTCCTCCTCCCCTCCTGTCACACCCAGGTGGGCTGCGGACCTCTCAGCAGTACCCTCCTCCTAGTGAATCGCCACATGAAGTGGGAGAGCAGAGACACTGAGTCCACCACTCTGCAGCCATGGCCCAGCACATGGAAAATGGCAACAAACTACCCACAGCTCAGACTTTGAAGACTATGCTCACCTCCCTGTTAAGTGCCCGAAGAAAATAACTCTTTACATCATGATAAACCCTTTACCGAAAGGCAGAAAAAAAAAACTTATCTGCAAAAAAAAAAAAAAAAAATGTTGGACTTCTCAATATCTGAGAGACTAGAAATGCTTCCTGACTGTCAGATCGCTGGGCTGTGGTGCTCAGTCCTGTCTTTCTGTTAGTGTGTTGAATTGCTGCTTGGTTCTCCTTCCTCCTCAAATGAGTCTAGGAACGTGCAAAGGTGGGTGTGTATGTGTGTTTTCATTGGGGAGGGAACGTCTTCCCTACGTTTCAGATCTCCATTTGGGGAAAAAAAAAAGTATTACAAGTACTATAAGAGGCATGGGATGTGCACTTTCTTCATTTCCTTCTATTTTTTTTAACGAGTAATATAATTGAATCACATTTATGCGGTTGTACGGAGGAAGCCGGTGGCCCAGCTGGAGATGAGTTCAAGTTAAGTTTGCTGGCATTCCATTTAAGTACTGTTGATGGATGCAGAATTTTTTTTTTTTTTTTTTTTTAGGCGTTAAGTTTCATCTCCTCAATTTCTTTCTTGTCTATTTCTTTTTATACTTCAGTACCGTGCGTATGATTTGCATGTTTCAATCATCAAAGGGATTTAAAAGGAGAATGCGTACTTGCTGTTTACAGAAAGTGGGGATAAATGTACATACGTTTTTGTATGTTTATAGAAAAAAAAAAGCTATACCATGACTACTCAGGTTTGGAGCTGCTTGTAAGTATAACAAGATAACTATAATACCTATAAAAGACTTTTATTTTGTTGATCAACGGATGGGGCTTCATCGGGTGAATGATTGCAGCATTCCAGTGGCGTGTGCTTCATACAACCTTCCCACAGGGGGCGCTGTGCTGTTTAATTTTTTTTTTTTTTTTTCCATCACAGGGAAAATCAGTTGATGCCCTCTGTAACACAGGCTCATCCAACACCGACTTATTACATCAGAGCGATGCAATTTGTACCAAAAATTATGATTTTTTTTTTTTTTTTTTTGGACCTATAAGTAGACCTTAAGCTGGATGCCAAAGGTTGTGCCTCAAAAAGAAAAAAAAATATACTGACAGACAGTAGTAGTGTGCTATTAAAGTTTACATAACCCTTTTTACTTTGGAGTGCATCAGATGTTTTATGACATGAAGCTGTAGCCCTTAGATGTCAGCCCATAAGGGGGTACATGTAAGTATTATTCAACACCAGCCATTAACGTGGTACTATATATATATATATATATATATATATATATATATATATATATATATATATATATATATATATATATATATATATATATATATATATATATATATATATATATATATATATATATAATAAAAAAAGACAACCGTTGTCGGAACAGCAACCAATTGGCCATATGCAACATGACCCTGCTGGATGTATTTTAGTGCAGACACCTCCCCTCCCAATAGTTTTTGGATTTTGTCCCGATGTCCTCATTTACATTTACCGCCATGTACCTGTTTTCACGTCAGTTTCATACATTAAACTCAATATTGTTCCCAAATCTTGACACAGCCGCCCCCTCTGTTCTCTCTGGGTAGCTCATTTATTTAGAAGTGTGCAAAATATTTATCTGAGCTCAAGGCTGGATTGTTTGTACCCTCATTAGAGATTTACACTTGGGCGCACAGTGCAAAAGCAACTGTGGAGGAAATAAACACAACCCCACCCTTTACATCCTTTTTTTTTCCTTTTCATTTCAATATTATGAATAAACTTCAAAGTTGCCACTACCCTGACACAGAATAAACCCTGGTTGTTGCTGTGATTTTATTATGCATATATCCACATTAGTAGAGCCGACGAGGAAAAAAACTTGCATATATTGTAGGGTTGAATATGATGACACAGTATTGTACAGTTGCTTATAATTCAGTAATTTCAATCAGTGGTGTGTCTATTAAGCACAATTTTACACACTTATTCCTCAGAGGAAAGCTAACAGGAAGTAGTTCACATCTCAGCATGGGGGGAAAAATTGATTTTGCTCCAGGGATGATGTATTTTTGTTGGACAAGCAGGAAGTTAGCATTACCCCAGGTTTGCTGACAAAAATCCAATGGGATTATTCCACTGGGTTTTGGATTATTGTAGAAAATAAGATATGTGGCAAAGAAATGTTTGATTCTTGCATGTTTTGTTCTGCAAGATAATCCTCACAAAAATGCAACTGCCAGACAAACTGCTAGACAAACTGCACCTTTTTAAGACACAAAGTCTTCAGAATTCACTGGTGGGTCATGTACTGATATAATTTGTTGTACAACAAAATTTTCTTGTTGCACACCTTTTTACAGGCATTTAACAAAAAAGAACATTGAGAACCTCATCTGGAACCAGAAGTGCTAAAATAGGAACTCATTTCCATGTTGTAGTACTCATTGGCGTAGCCCTCTATATAGACTGGACACATTTGATCAGAATCTACATATAATCACGCAGCAAAGAGACCTATTATAATTAAGGTATTTATACGATTGGCACATTTATAGGATTGCTATAGAAAATTCCCCAAAGTCTGTAACAAAATCTGACATCTATCTGTTCACACTGCATAGGTTCTATTAAAGTTAAATTTATAAAAATGCTTCTCGTAGTTTCTTAAACTTCAGTTTAATATACAGTAACTAGTTTCTTCTCCTTTATATACTTTGTAGTTTCCAGGAAGGTCTGGGACACAAGCCTAGTGCCCCATGCTTCCAATTACTAGTGTGTCACTGGGGATGGGTGGCGGGCCCCCAACGGGTCACAAAAGAACACTTAAGTTTTGAGTCATCGATCTGAATGAAATCATTAAAATGTCAACCTGAACTCAAAAACATTGACTTTTAGTGTAACTTCTTAACCGCACAGTCCATCTGGATGACCACAGCAGCTCTTTTTCCGCATTTCCCAAGAGTTCACTCCAGTCTCTTTTTGTGGGATGAATGAATGCTTCAGCAGCTGGTCTGCAGATGGCCGTAGCCTCTGGTCACTGGAGTTGAGAGAAAACACATGAAAATAAGCGAGTTTATTCCCAAACGGCACTATGAATAGACAAATGTCTAAGTTCCAAACTTAATATTTTTATTACGATTAAATTAGGGATAGGGATTAGTGTCTGAAAGGGTTTTGCAGGTTCCATGGACAACAGGTCTCACCTTGTCAAGCTGATTTTTACAAAATCCTTGGCATTATCCGAGAATCCATCTGGCAAGGAGGGCATCAACCCCCTTTGAGCCCCAATGTAGAACAAGGCAGCCATCTTGTCCATGTGTGCCAGTGGGGGTTTCCCTGTGGCCATCTCAAACACTGTGCAGCCTACACTCCATATGTCTGACTTCCTGCCATATCCTGTCTCATTGATAATCTGAGGAATTGAAAAGATGCCAAGAGTCAGGCAAGAACAGAAGGGCAATTTTACATTCAGCTGATAATGAAATAAATAGAACTTAAAGGGTTAGTTTGGGTGATTTGAAGTGGGGTTGTATGAGGTACTTAATCTACAGTAAATGATGTTAGTTGGTGATATAGTGTGACTTTGGTTAGTTCGGATTCATCAAAGTCACTCAATGGCACAAACAAGCTAACAGATCGAGGCAGTGGTAGACCAGCAACTCCTGTGCTCTGCAAAGTAAAATTACAAGTTTTATCAGTGGAGTCTGGGGGCAAGACTGTAGATGGATAATACTGCTTCACTTCCCCGTTAGAAAGGGCTGTCATCTACTGTACACCGACTATAGATAAGTACCCCATACATCCATCCATCCATCGTCAACTGCTTATCCCGTTAGGGGTCGCGGGGGGGCTGGAGCCGATCCCAGCTGGCATTGGGCGAAGGCGGGGTTCACCCTGGACAGGTCGCCAGTCCATCGCAGGGCACATAGAGACAGACAACATATAGACAGACCAGACAACCATTCACGCTCACATTCACACCTACGGGCAATTTAGAGTCATCAATTAACCTAAACAGCATGTCTTTGGACTGTGGGAGGAAGCCGGAGTACCCGGAGAAAACCCACGCTTACACGGGGAGAACATGCAAACTCCACACAGAAGAGTCCCAAGCCAGAATCGAACCTGCGACCCTCTTGCTGTGAGGCGAGAGTGCTAACCACTGCACCACCGTGCAGCCCAGTACCCCATACAACTCTACTTTAAAACACCTTAACTATCCCTTTAAGTAATTCAAAAAGAGCCATTAAGACCATTCCACATCTACCTCTGGTGCCATCCAGTAAGGTGTGCCATGGACGGACTTGAGCAGATCTCCACTGTTGCTGCCAGTGTGGTTCAGGCAGCTGAGACGGCGCGCACAGCCGAAGTCTATGAGCTTAATGACGCCAGTGGGCATCAGCATGACGTTGTTTCCCTTCAAGTCACGATGAATCACCCTGTTCAGATGAAGGAAGGCCACCCCTTCGAGGATCTGATGGGTGTACAGAGCCAGGACACGCTCCGGCAGAGGACCAAACCTGAGATCAGTAAAAGGGATGTGTTAAATTTCATACAGACCATTCATTGTTGAACCCTCTGATATTCTGAAGTTCAAAGTCTCAACAGATACTTCTTGTAGAGCTGTTTTGAATAACCTGTGAAGGATGCTGGCAATGGATCCACCTGGGATATATTCCATGAAGATGGAAACCACATGCTGATGAAGTGAGGTACCCAGGAAGCCCACAATGTTGGTGTGCCTGAGGGTTTTAAGCAGCTCCACTTCCCCCTGCAGACGACTGTACTCCCTCTTTGCAGCATCAGGGTCGGAGGCATCCAGGCTCACTTGCTTCACAGCTATGAGCTGGCCCTGGCTGGTCAGGCCACAGTACACCTGGTAAGAAGGCAGTTCAGCAGGGTTCATTTAGCATTAATGTCCGCTGCACATACTTGTGACTGTTTTTGTAAGATAAATATGTTGTGAATGGTTGTATGAATTAGATAACATCTAAGGACTGCTTGGTTCATTTTTTTAGCAACATGAGAGCATCAAATTGCTGCAGCTGTCATGGTCAACACTTCTGGTGATACTAAAGACAGTGTATCTACACTATTCTCATGCTTGAATGTGTTTTTGGCCTTATTTTGCCATTTTAATACTCACTGTCCCATAGGCTCCCCTGCCGAGGACTTCACCCTTTGTCCATGTGATGGTGTCATCTACAGCCAATCCAGAGCCAAGCTGGGCAGCACTGTCTGAATTATCCTGCCATAAAACACACCAAATGAATACATTTTTTTTTTTTACAACAAGCCTCTGGATCTTCTCTGGCTTAATGTGATTGACAATATTTTGCCTATTTTAATAGACAAGTAGATTATATGTGAACTGTATTTTCTAACAGACTGTATGAAAGTTATTAAAGGGGAACACCACCTCAATTAAGAAATCCAATATGCTATTTCCATAACCTAGGGAAGTTTAACAATAAACTTCAACAATACAGTTGTGAAACAGAAAATGTTCCCATATATTCAGAAATTCCCTTGGTTGCTCTCAGTGTCATCTAGAACATCTCTCCCAATTCATTGTCAATGGAGTTCCACACTTTATACTTTATGACATCACAAATTTGAGTTTTATCACTTAGATTTTGGATTTGGGAGAGAGTTGTTGGGCTGTCTTTGATCATAGGAATAATTAGGAATTTGGAATATAGGTGTAGTTCTTTAAGTTGATGACGGGGACTGAACTTTATGTTTCATTTTGTAGAACACAAGCAAGGCCCTCATCAGGGTTATATAGCAAAAACAATGTCTTGTTATCACCTGTAGCCACCGTATGAGCACAGTGCAGAGTGCCCCATGTGCTTGCCAATGGGGCACACTCATGCACTAAATGCACATGTGGTCAGCCCGGCTATGTCAGCAAAGCACGGAGAAGCTTGGAATACAAAGAGAGAGACTTGACTTTCAAGACATTACTTAGCACTTCCGGTTCCCTCATCGTTTTAGTTAGATGTCTGAATTAAGGTCTGTGGTTAACACAAGCGGAAGAGATTCATTCGATGACATAAAATACATCAATGAATACCCAACTCATGCATTTTGAAGCCTTTATGTGTCTGTAGATGCAGCCAGAGACTGATCCCCGGCACACTACAAACCGTCTGGGTCAGTCCTTTCTTTTGGTGGCCATCAGGCACCATAATATATATATGATCCCATATATATATGATATATATATATATCCTGGACCAAATGTATATAATTACATATATATATATATATATATATATATATATATATATATATATATATATATATATATATATGCATATACAATACTCACCCACCTGCTGCACTTTACTTATTACTGTTACTTATTTATTTTATTGCCAGTTTTCTTAATTGCACCTTCTTTTCCTTCATTGCACCTTTCTCTGTGAATTTCTCCACTGTGGGACCAATAAAGGAATAAAGGAATATCTTTTACTTTTTACTATACTGTATTCATCTGTACTGTTGCTGCTGCTATGACACCCAAATTTCCCTCTGGGGATTAATAAAGGTTCATCTTATCTTATCTTATTTTAAAAAATGGTTGCTAACAAATGTCCAAATAAAAGTCATCAAACCAAACATGACTCATCTGCCTTTACAGCCTCCTTGTGTATACTTGCACCCATGAGACTGTGGTTCGTCTATAGCCTCATGTTAGTTGTTTTTTTTACTTCTACCGATTGCATTTACATTCCAGAAATGATAAAAGTGGTGTTCATTTATTAAGATCATCTTGCTAAATAAAACATGTAAATATCATAAACGTTTGTTTGCCACAGAGCTTATTTTCGCCAATAATCCAAAACCCAATGGAAAAATCCCATTGGCTTTTTGTCAAGAGAATAACTTCCTGGTTGGTCTACAAAAATATGTAATCTCTGGAGCACTCTATCTTTACATAGCATATAGTTGTTTGCTGCTATATTAATGCTCTGGATATCATATAGAGTACATTTCACTATATTGCAAGTAAGGCTGAAATAAACTACTACAAAAGTCAGAGTATACCCTACCTTCAGTCAAAAGAGAAAGTGCAATACCCTCCTCCTTTTCAGACCGCCCCGATTTATTTTCATACAGTCCCCAATATTTGTGGAGTTATAAAAGAACATGACTGAATGAGATGAGATAGTGTTTGTATATGCGCAGTTCTTAATCATGGCCATATCATGTCATGATAATAACAATGCTTCTTTCTTTTTCAAAAGAACAGTCTTGTTACTGTTGACCATAGAAGATTACCTCAGGCAGTGTATTCCTTTCTGATAAAGGAGCATTTCCTCTATTGGACTCCAGGTTTTCAGGGCCTATGGACACATCCCTCTCGTCCAATGAGATCAGCTCCTCGGCCAGACACTGTAGCAGGTCATCTGTAAGTGGCCCGTCCCCCACCTCATCCAGAAACTTCTGATAAACTGGTGACACGACGGTATGGCTGCTGGTGCTGCCGGAAGGCGTCCAGGTGTTGATCTTCGGCTGTTGGGGGCTTTGAGATAACACGAGCTCAGGAAGCGGTCGGTTTGGGTTTCCTGTTTCTTGCATATTCATGTGTGGGTGATCTTCAGCATGACATGAAGCTGCTGGCGTAGTCAGTGTTTTGTCATCAGATTTGAATGTTTCAGACCCATAAGAAAGAGCCTCCTCTATGGTAGATAATATATCTTGAGCACTACTATGACAAATGTCAACATCCTTAGAGAGAACTGACTTAGCCTCTGTTTGCCCATCCGGTTTAGGCATATCCTTCATTTTGTATGTGCCTTTCCTTGGTAACGGTGTGGGGTGAGGTTTCACCTTAGAGGATGCAAGTTTTGGTTTGCTTTTAGCCGAAACCACCATACTCTCCCCCGGGCTTCTCCTCTGTGCTTGTTTCAGTGGTCTGTGTTTGACTTTATAGCAATGTTGTGTCTTCCTGGATGGAGCAGAGTGCGCTTGTCTGTCCTTCACTTTCTCACAGGAGCTGGAAACTCGTAGGTTATCATAGATTGGACCAGCAAACATCTCGTAGATTGCCGGTCCGTCGTCCCCACTCTGTATCTGCTGAAACATGTCTTTGTAGGTGATGAAATCCACAGCAGATTTAGACCTCTGTGTCCCTGCTTGACCGGGCCTCTTCAACTGCCTGATGCTCTTAAGCTCTCTCGCTGGTAGATGCTGTTGGCCTCTGTTGCTGTTCACCTTGTCAGGATATGCTCTTTTGCCCTGATCGACAAGCCCTTTTCGTGGTGATGAGGTGTTGCAATTAGCACCTTTAACAGCTTTAAGCTTTGATTTTACTTTTGCGACTGTCTCCCCACTAATTGTTAGCTCAGGGCTTTTCCTCATTTTGTCTTTAACTTGTGTAGAAAGTGAGGAGTGCCACAGATTGCTTTTGATCTTGTTACGATTTAGGATGCTTCGGTCTTTGTGTGCTAGTACGTTGAAGGACTGTGGACTCATTTGAATATTTGTTCTTAGTTCACAGGTCTTGCCAGTTCTTCTCTCCTTGTTCCCGACAGGCTTTAAGGCTTTTGACATCCTCCCATCTCTCTTGGCTTCCATATTTGACTGTGGAAGGTTTACAGCTGGAATAAATAATTGAATGTTTTCCGCAATAGTGCTAGAAGTTACCTTTACATCCTCCCTATGAGGAATTGGGTTATCCACCATGGTTCCTTCACAACAGTAATCTTTTATTTCTGTCTGCTTTATATGCTGCGGGTCATTTATGCAAGTTCCGCCAGAGGATGCAATAACATCACTTTTAAATGTTATCGTATGGCTTATCTCAGGGTCTGGGTTGCAGCCCACATTGTTCTTATCCTCCTTAGACTTTGATGTGAAAGGTATTTCATTGCTCAAGGTGTCTCCTTGTTGTGCATAGTTATATTTTTTAAAGGATTGACTGTCGACAGGCTCCTTTGTGTAATTCATATTGGTGGCTTTGCCTTCACAGGGAGAGTTTATAGCATTTTTAGTGCTGAGAAGATCACTTGCATGATTAATAGACTCTCCATCCAGGTCATGTGTTGATCTGTGAATAGGTGGAATGTGAGTGATCCTTGACCGAACTTTAAAATGCCGCCGTGTCTCCCCGACTAAATCAGTCTTAGTGGGGCTCATGTCGTTTGAATGGGTCAACAATCTGTCTCCAACAAACTCCAGAACTGAAGCTCTCTCGCGTATATCCCTCTCATCATTCTCATCCTCCAGGTCGATGGAACTCTGGCTACTGCTGGACCCGCTCTCCTCGCTACCCCCCTTTGTGGTCAGCAGGCCAGTGCTTGAGCTGCCCCAGGAAAGCCTCTCTTTCCTCAGCCAGGTCCTGGAGCAAAGGGGGCTGCAGCTGATAGGCTTCAGGGGAACGTGGTGCTTCATTGCTGGCAGGGCTGCAATGTTCTTGGGCCTGCTGTCCAGTGGTGCCAACAACTTGGGTGTTCTGGGATGCAGAGCCGGCAAGAGGCCCTGCGAGAACTGCACACAATACGGACATTGACAGTGATTCAGTGGTTAGGACTTGTGAGGTAGACAAACTTTTATATGGATGGAAAGAAAAAAAATAATGTATGACAAGACAATTGGTTGAAAGTGATATGAGGAAGTATTTTCTGTAGAAGTTCACCTTTTGTTCGTGTACAGTATCTTGAGAACCCAGTCCTGCAGACAGGAAGAGATTATACATTTAAAATAACATGCACTCAGGTAAACTAACATTTGATTTTAAAAATTAAAGGTTTGTTCCATTATCATTATTATTTTTTTCAAGGTAGTTGTTTTTATCGTTCTGTAGCTTCCCATTGGTGTTTCTTTTGTTTTCAAAGCCAAACATTGAACTTCTATTTTACCAAGCCCTTCTAAAAACTTTTTCCCATATGACCTGATGTAAGTTTCTGCTTGATGACATTGCTACACATGTATTCAGTAACCACAGTAAATTAGGTCAGCATGCTCCCAGTTTGGAGAAGCAGACAGGAGTAAGGAAAGCTAAGAAATACAGATGCGGATGCCATGTTAGTTAGAATCCGAAAGGCACACAATAATAAACAAACTAACCGACCAAGACAGCGGTAAACCAGCAACTCCCGTGCTCTGCGAGGCAGAATTTATAGTTTTTGTCAATGGAGTCTGGTGATTTTGAAGATGCCCAGATAAGGGCTTCAGTTCCCTGTCGGAGAGTGCTATCTTAATCTTTTTAATTTAGCTTCGTGATTAGCATACTTTGGTAACCTACGACACTGCATTTTGCTAACGGCTGAGTTGGCATTTCAATTTGAAAAAAAAAAAAAAAAACACAGATGGACTCGCCCTTCAAGTCACTATACATCATTCATACAACAATATTAACACATTAGAAAAATAAAAAGTAACTCCTCCTCTGGTCTAAAAATGATACTGCTTTATTATTCTTAAAAATAAATATATCAAAGCTTAAATAACTACATTTACATACGGGTCTGAATGTGTGCTCTGGCCTGCATCATTGTGTTTGAACATAGTAGTGGTTCCATGATGCTGGGAGCTGATTGGCTGAGCTGGCTGGGCTCAGCCACAGACAGTAGACCGGGGGAGGATGGGGATGCAGTAACCACACTTATTGTTCTCTGCCTGTGAGGGACAAATCAAAATCAGACTTTTTTTTTTGTGAATGCCACAAATATACTGTGTACACAAAAAGTGCAATTATCAGAATATACAGTCTCTTTCATTTAGTATTTAATTTGCATCTGTCACATGAGGCTGGCAGTATTTTTCACATCTCCACTCTCTTTGTTGATGAGCCCAGACCCAGACACATCAGCCTGACAACAGAGAACTAGCGCTGATAAAGGCCGCCTGTTGAGTTGCGTCACATTGCCTTTGTCTTGGCCAAAAAGTTACACTCAAACACACCGCAAAGACTACAGCCGACCATTGTGAGATGAAATAACTCTTCACACCAATAGGTCACAGTAGTCTGTAATAGTCATTCAAAAAAATGAGACGAAACAAAGCGCTTCTGCTGACCATTTTCACACCAATCTCTCACCACTTAGCTTCATTCCAGATAGCCATGTCATTGTGGAGACATCCATGTATGGAATGATCAGATGACATGAAGATGAAAAATGTCATGTTTTTTCTCTTGACTTTACTTGTTGGCTGTCTTTCCTCACTTCTTTTTCTCTTCTCATGCACTGATTCATTTAAGCTGAACAGCCAATTAGAATTAGTTTTCTCTCAATAGGCCAAAAAAACAATATGGGATACGGGAAAAATAGATGCGGGCAGATTAGAGCCGACGTTGTGGGATACATAAAAAAAAACTGGACCGACGGACGCTCAGCGACGGCCCCAAGGTGTCTGATGGCTGATCGTCGGCTTGGTGTGTCAGGGCCCTGACAAACTATCAAACTGCTATTTATTGGTCTTTCTTAAGTAATGTCAAATGCCTAACTAAGTTTAGTTACAGTATATACCTCTGTTTAGGGGGTACTGGCTGACAGGAGGTTCTGGTACTCAGCAAACCAGGTGATGGAGCAGGATCCAGATGGCTCCAGCGTCTGTTGTTGTTGCCCAGGCTCGGCAGAGACAAACCTCTGCTGAGCAGAACAAGACAGAACACAGAAAGATATGTAGTTAATTTTACCTTTGACAAGAAGAAGGTAAATGTACAGGCCACAAGGAGTTTGTTTAGGCTAAGCTGAGAAATTACGAATGCCGGTGAGTTTTATTGCCTTGCGCTGAAGTGAACATGCAAAAACCCTAATTTCCCTCCCATCTCTCTCTATTTCTGGATGCTATGAAATTAGAGACCTGCTCAAAGACCTTTATTCTCCTCAGAGAGCTTGGACTTGAGGTAGTGGTGAGAGTACCACAGAACAGACAATGAGCTGATTCACCAAAGCCCTCCCTCCCCCCTGTCCCTGTGTTTCTAACCTGTTTGGGTAGAACAGGTTGTCCTCTGGACGCAGCGACAGGTGCCTGCATACAGGACAGCTGTGTAACCAGAGAGGACACTATTCTACTGGTTGGTGTTGTACAAGGCATTTGCTGACTAGCCCAGGGAGAGTGTGCTGTTTATACAAGTGACAGGGGGAAGGGGTGTTAACTGTACTCGCATAAAATGTTTGTGTGTACACAACTGTTTGTGGTTACGTATGAACAGATGTTGATGTATTTACATGTCTACACTGTCAGCATCAGTTTAGTGCCACCAGCTTGTAAGTGTGTGTGTGTGTGTTCTTTTTCTTGCACATAGTGAGGACCGAAATAAGTTTTCAACAAACGGAGTGAGGACATTTTTGGAAAGTGAGGACATTTTGGCTGGTCCTCACTTCTTCAAAGGCCTGTTTGAGGGTTTTAAGGCTCAGATTCAAATTGGGTTTAGGTTAGGGAAATGGTTTGGGTTGGAGTTTGAATCATTCGAGAGTTGCATCCAAAATTCCACACTAACATGTTATTTAGTTTGCTAAAACAGTATGTGAGATTTTTAGTATGTCTGAAACCTTAATATATAACCAATAGTACGAGAATTGCATACCAAGTCCAGTAAGATATCGCAATATACAAACACTTAACTCTACATCCAGCTCTGTAACATCAATAATGGTTCATTTTAAGTCTAAATATAAGATTTCACTTTGGTAAGTAATAATATAATATAAATGAGTAATATTATATATTACTTCATGATTCTCACAAATTGTATTGTCACATGAGGGGGTTACCACATGTGTTAAACCAGCAAGGAGGTTCTGACGTGGTATTTGCAGTTCAGTGTGTCTAAATAGATACCCCCCCCCCCCCCTACCAATTGATCAATGGTACCATTCTGATCTTAATTTGAACTGTACATGTGATCTGCTTGGGGAAAGCAGGGATTAAGATGGAGTTAATTGTAAATGCTCTTATTTCTTTCAAAATAATCATAATCTGATTAGAAAGATGCAGTTAACAAACGTTTTTGTAAAATGAAAAGGATCCTGCACACTTCCACTCTTAAACACTGTTTCCCAGCCATATGGTGCTCTCTTTTGTATGCTTTTTTTCCCACACAGAATCACATACATCATATGACCTGAAAAAAAACATTCAGTGACAAAGAGAATGTAATATTTTTGTGTTACACAACCTACGTTAACTAATAGGTAACCATATGCAATCATAAGGTTAAGGGGCTAGGAAGTGCATTATGTCAGTGAGGGGCCTCACAAAGGTAGAAGTACAGGGATGCGAGTGTGTGCATGAAAGACTGTGGGATTTCATCCCGCCCACCTGCTTCCCCTCCTTGTGTCCTGGTAGGCTTGCCTGATGTCTCTCAGTGTTTCCATGGTGTTTTGGAAACAGAGGGGGATTCCCTTATCTGCTGCACACACACACACACACACACATCAAAAAACCCATTGTATCAATTCTAGCTATCTTCACAAACGCACATGCATTTAAAACTCAGTTACATATACACCATATTTATTATTATTATTGGGTAACATTCAACTGGTTTGTTCAGAAGAGTAAATGACTCTCATGGATACAAAATAAATGCTTCCATCACAAAATAAAGAAAACTAAAACTAAATAGCAACAAAAGAAACCTGATTTCAAATTACGGTACATTTCCTTTACTATAAAGTGTTTCTGAAGCAGTTTTATAGGCTGCGGGTTCATAAATGCTGAAGAACAAAATGACACTGAGGTTTCTGAAGTTCATGTCCTCAACCCAAGAAATTCTTAGTCGACTAACACTATTTTTTTTATTTTGTCAACTAATCGATTAGTTGATTTAATCAGATCTGTGAAAATTGAGTTTCTCCACAAAGAATCACACAAAAGCACCACTTTAAATGTTGTATTTACCAGAGATGTGTTCATAAGTTTCTTGTAATAATGTCATGATTCATGAAAAAAGCATAAAAAATGATTAATTGACTACAATCTTAGACCAAAATGACCGATTAGTTAACTAATCGACTAAGAGGGGGCGGCCCCAGTTGCCAATAGTTTTTGAGTACCCCTGCTGTTGCTCATATACAGTGCTATAAGAATCCAATATTCATATACAACATTTTAATAACTCATAAAGAAAACAATGGGGCATTACCTGTTTCTGAGCATGTTGGTCCATTCCATTCCCATATCGAGACCACGTTTAAGAACTGAATCAGTGATTGATAGCTCTGTTATTTCTTTATTTCTCCTCAACCTAAAGAGTCTAGCTTTATTCTGTTTTTGCTCTCTGTGTTCCCATCATGCCCATTCCTTCCTGTAACGCTCGCTTTTAGAGCTCTGCTCAACCCTCTCTGCATCTCAACCATGCTGTTGTGGCTGAGGTGCAGGACCAGCAGACAGATTTCTCAGCTGAGAGGTCGTATTGTGTGTGAGACCCCTCCCACCCAGTCACGCCTTCCTCACTCCCCTCCCTTTAGAAGGTGACCTGATCTGATGGCCAGTTTGGGAGCTGGCCAGTATATTTCTTTGCCACTATAAAGGGCCTAGTTTGACCTGTTTAAGGTAGTTAGTTGGTATCCAAGTTCCCATATCACCTTCTTGTGTTTTCTCTTTTAGCCCTTTTGGACTACATTTTTGATGCTTCTCTAACAAGCCCTCAAAGGGCTCAAATTTAAAGGTTTCAACCCAATTCTGTACATTAGAAGAAGAAGAAGATAGTCCTTTATTAGTCCCACTAGGGGAAATTCAATTTACACTCTGTTGTTAACTTATACACAGTACATGCAGACCCGAAACACACACATGCACAAACATGCAACAATGGAGAGATGTCAGAGTGATGGGGCTGCTCCTGACAAGCGCCCCGAGCAGTTGGGGGTTTGGTGCCTTGCTCAGGGGCACCTCGGCAGTGCCCAAGAGGTAAACTGGCACCTCTCCAGCTACCAGTTCACACTCAGTTCTTGGTCCATGTCGGGACTTGAACCGGTGACCCTCCGGTTCCCAAGCCAACTCCCTACAGACTGAGCTACTGCCGCCCCCATTATTGGTCCACACCTTAGCCCAATAAAAGTCCTTCAAAGAGTCCTTACCTTGGCTTAGACCTTTATGATTGTCAGACAGAGGAGGGTACCCTGGAGACTCCAACACCTCCTGGAAAGAATAAAAGTGTGCAATTTATTTACAGGATTTTGTGTCCAAGTTTTAAAGAAACAGAGGATGGTAGTCAAGTCTTAGTACTAATCTCAGCTCAGATGGAACTCAGTGTGATTTTTTTTAATTCATCAAACAAAAATGAACAAAACTATAATGTCACTAATTTTTTTTATCGCATTAATGCAACTTGTGATTTTTAGATTGTAGTGGGCTGAATTTCAAAGCAAGATTGAAGATACTGATATCAAATGAAACTAGTGAAACTAGCATGACCGTTTTCAAAGGGGTCTCTTGACTTACAATATATGTGAATGAAAATGGGTTCTATGGGTACCCACGAGTCTCCCCTTTACAGACATGCCCACTTTATGATAATCACAGTCAGTTTGGGGCAAATCACAGTCAAGTCAGCACACTGACACACTGTTGTTGCCTGCAGGGCTTGAATTTGCCTTTATATACATATTTTTATGCAAAATGAAACCTGTGAGAGTTTCTGTACAATATTTGTCATTGTTTTGTGAAGCCCACTCCCATGTTGATAAGAGTAGAAATTCTTCTTTTAAGGTACATTTTGAACAGATGAAAAATGTGCGATTAATCTCTGATTAATAATGATAACATATTTTAATTGATTGACAGCCCTAATATATAGTCAAGGTTGGAATAATTAAAGCCCTTCATTTTTTATTGAATGTTTTAACATGATCTTAGTTATTAGGAGAACACTTTCTCAAAGCTTGTCCGGAATGTAGAGCAGGAAGAGATTACAGGGGGGGGGGGGGGGGGGGGGGGGGGGGAAGCAAAGGCAAAAATTTTGATGTTTTAATTCTTAATATGATCCCATATTAATTCTTAATATGATCTGCTCAAATTATAGGAACTGGACAATTATTTATTTATTGATATAATGGACATACTTCTGGCTTTACTTTTCTATTATGTATATACTAATTTATTTTATTTGTATTAATACTGTTTTTTAAATCTATTCTTCTTGTCTTTTATTGCACTATCCACTTGCTGCTATAATGTGTGAATTTCCCCACTGTGGGACCAATAAAGGAATATCTTATCTTATCTTATGATGGAGTTTTGGCACATGTACAGAAAAAAACCTTTAGATTTAGATATGGCTCTCTTGGTGGTTTCGAAGTCAACATAAACATTACATTTTCAGTGTTTTTTTTTATTTCTAAGTAAACCTGTATCAAGTGTACTTTTTAGTAGTTGTGATACTGCACATGTACACATACAATGCAGTTTAGTGTGTCAGAGGGCCTCCGAGACTTGTATACCACCTGCTCTTCTTTTCCAGCTAACCAGCTGCCTGCCTGTCTGCTGCATCTATAGATACATCCACAATACGGAAGTATTGCAGTAAAGTGTCAGCTACCCGGAGCGCCCCTCCTCCATGCATACACAAACACACACCTATCTAAACAGCCAATTGCTACTTTAACATATTTGTTTTCTGGGTGACTACTCGCTGCTAGTCTGCCTGTGTGTCTGCTGATTGTGGCTGCATGACAGCAACAGCGAACTAAGCAGACCTTTGCATTTGCATGCTTAAAGCTGCAGTTGGTGAAAAAAAAAAATCAGGTTCCTTTGTCTTGCTGTGTTCCTAATTACATTTCCCTAGTTTGACCGTGTGATCAGAGTTCATGAATTTTGCAAGCAGTGATTGATAACTGCTTTAGAGATTGCTCAGCTCTGATTGGTTGTTTTCCTTTGTGCACAGTGAAATATTGCAAATGCCATGAGGAGCACTATAGGAGGAGGCAGAGGGACATGATTTTTTTCACAGATTACCTGTCTCATGCACTACTATCACAATATAGTGACAGTTTAATATAATTTTTATCATAAGTGTTCAAAGTTACCGACTGCAGCTTTAAATATGGACAATTCAATCAATCAAGCAGTATCTCTCTCAAAGCACTTACCCCTGTGTGGCTGAATAGCAGAAAGCTATGCTGATGGGCTGCTGTCTGCGTGGGGGAAGTAGCAGTCGACCGGTTAGGATAAAGGCTCTCAAGGTCCAACTCTACATCTGAATCTCCAAACTCTGAATCCAAATCCTGGCACGAGTATTTGTCAAGTGCCATTAGTGACATGGAGGCAGCATCTGCGAAAAATCAAAAATAATTCTAACCATTTGTGGCCTGTATTGATACGTAAAGAGGGAAAACTGTTTCTCCCAGTTGCAAGAAGAGCAGGTAAAGAATTTGAAAAAAAACCCTGACATTTGGGTTGCACAGGGTCCACACCCCTGGACCCTGTGCTGTTTACACAAGGTGAGGAAGTAGAAGTGTTCATAAAGTCGGAAAAATGACACATTTGACTTTCCTCTGTTTGTTTTTCATTTCTCTCTCTCCATCTTCTCTGAGTCTCTGTGCTTCTGTATCGCCGTCCTCAATACTAACTCTGACTCACACGCTCTCATGAGGGCTTTCGGCAGCGTGCTCACTCAAACATACACAAACAAGCCTTTCTTGTACCCTCCCACATAAGTGCTGGCTTTGAGTGCTGCTGCAGAGGTTTTACTCATGAATGAACTTGGTATGTTGTTTGTGTGTACGCCTGTATGTGCGTGAAAAGAGAGAAAACGTGTGTGCTTACACTTGCTCATGAATAGGAAGATATATTCAGAGGTGTGCACATGTGTGCCTACATGTATGCTTTGCACCAAACGCCCAGTTTAATAAGTAACTGATCAATGAATCGGTAACCAAAGTGAAGCCAACAACATGAGGTGAAGCGAGCAAGAGTGAGCAACATTTGTTAATTTCATGTCATGAGAAAATAACAATTTGAACTGAAAAATAAACATATTCGTTACTTTAGGTTGCATATGGTTAGCTGTTAATCAACGTAGGTTCTGTAACAGTATGTATTATGTTCTCTTTCTCAGTTTCCATGTTTTATTTTTTCTGTTCATATGTTGCTCTGTATGCAGGAAAAAAACATAGAAAAGAGAGCACTGTATAGCTGGGAAGTGGTGTTAGATCCTTTTCATTTAACACAAACTTTTTGTTAACCGCATCATTCTAATCAGATTTTAATTATTTTGAAAGAAACATGAGAATGTACAAATAACTTGATAATCCCTGCTTTCCCAAAGCAGATCACATGCACAATTGGAATTGAGATCAGAATTTTCCCACAAGATTAAAGTCGCATTGAAATTTGTGTGTGTGTGTGTGGCTTCCTAGGGAAAAAGCTGTAAATACAACACTGACATGTTATCACCATATGGGGTTAATAAAGCGACCTTGCCAACGTACAATAACCTTCTCACACATCTTGTAGACACTGAATTCATTTGAAATTGTGTTTTTGGCCACTTGACAAATTTCTTTTTTAGCTTTGTTTTGGTCACCACCAACTCCTGAGGGAAAATCATGAATTTTTAGCTGCTAAATGCTCCACTATGTTTACTAGCTTGTCGCTACCTTTATTTGCCTGTGTTGTTTGGTGATGAGCAGGTAGCATACAGTCATTTTATTGGAGCTTTTTTTGCAGAAACAGCTGCCTTAAAGCCTTGTGAACGCACAAAAAACATTAAAGTGGCTGTGACTGTAAAACCATATGAATGAGTTGAAAGCTGCTAAAAAGGCTCTCTAAAACTGAGGGAACTGATAAGTTGGGTGATAATTTATGGAATCAAAATAGGGTCATCACCATATCCAGTGGTGTAGTGGCCACTGGCAGGTGTACTGCTCGGTAGAGATAAGTAGCAGCTTACAGAGAAGGAAGTGGACTCACTCTCCTATATATTCCAATGGCTTTTTGGCTAACAGAAGACTATACTGTAAACCACCAGAAAAGGAGGTGGGTATACTATTCATACCTGCATACACCCTCCACTGCACCACTGACCATATCTAACACCATGTGTGAAAACATTTTGTATGAATACATGTGTAAATGTGTAAAAATGTTCTGAACAAATGAATTCAAATGTTTGAAAGTGTAAAAAATAGGAAACATTTTATTTTTGAATAAAAAAATAAACACACACAGCTACAATACTTCTGACCTTATTTTGATTCCATATTAATTATCTACAATATGAGTGAACCCTGTCATAATTTCATACAATGTCAATGGAAAACATAATCATTTGTGCAGCTTTATATTGTGAATGACAAAAATCTGGATGTCCGCTAACTCATGCTAACTGATACATGTGTCTTTTATCTGGGTGTGATTGAAGTGTATGTAAAATGTCCCATTCATGTTGGAACTGTTAGCATGTGCTGTGCTTTGTTGTGTGTATGTATGTGTGTACCTGTGTGACTTAGGGCTTGAACCATCATATGAATGATCTCCTCCTTCAGAGGGCTGCTGATTTCTGCAGCGTAGTAGAGAGCAGAACAGCCACTGTGGTCTCGTACCCGCAGATCACTGATGGAGAAGATTTAAGACAGATGGAGTTTTTCTGCCTCCCAGAACTCCAGATATTAAAAAAAATGTGTGTCCCTTGGCATATACATTTCCAATTGGTATGTTAATATAAGCAAAATGTTGCTCTGTGCCAAAAATCACTAAGCAGAACTGCAATATTTCAGTTTGAGATACTACTTTGACAAAGACAAAACAAATAGACAGTTGGATGCATGCATGGATGTGTGTTTTCTTACGCAGAGAGTCCCAGCAGCTCCTTGACCACTTCCACAGGTCTGTGTTCCCATGGCAACAGTGTCCCTATGCCCTCAAACAGGTCAATGTCCCTGACAGCGAGCATCACAGCTGTGACACCGTCACAGTTAGGAACATTCACATCCACCCTGTTTGTCTGAAACTGAGATATGCAGCCAGACAAAGACACACACATATCACAAATATGAATAATACACGGAATAGCAGCAACCAGTGTGGAGCAACAAAGTGCTGAGGCCCCAAAAGGGGGGTCATCGCAGACATACATATACGCAGGTAACTCATATTTAATGTTCTGCAGCCTTATGCATAGCTATACTTTGGTTTCTGATGCATTATCCCATTAGGGGTTAAGGGTGGTGGGCCTGGATTAGTTAGTTAGTTTATTCAGACAGGACTGAATCCCAAAAAGTAAAAATAGTGTAAACATAAAAAAAAACAACACAATAATTTTTTTCCCATAATTAATGGCAACATACAAAATGTGAGATTACTTCTTACTTAAAGCTTCAGTAGGCAGAATATTTTTGGCATCATTGGGCAAAAATTCCATGATAACTTTTCAGTATATTGTAATTGACATGTTCTGAGAGGAAACTAGACTTCTGCACCTCCTCATGGCTCAGTTCTCAGGCTATAGAAAATGAAGCCCATGACGGAAGACTTTGGCCAATCACAGGTCATTTCACTCAACAGAGACAGCTGTCAATCACTCACAAACTCATTTTTCAGCTAAACAGTACACTACAAGATGTTTCTAAGGATATTTTATGTGATAAATAGGCATTACAGTAACAGAATATTGATTCATATTTGATCAGCATTGCCTAGTTTGATCATTTGATCTGATTGGTTGTTTTCGTCTGGTCTGTGAAATCTTGCAGATGCCATTAGAAGCACCGGAGGACACAGAAGCACATAATTTTTTCGCAGATTACATGTCTCATGCACTACTGTCAGGATATAGGGACCACTTTATAATTATAACTTAATCATATTTGCTCTAATCATTCCTAGTGCTGCTTTAATGACCTTATAAGAGTCTAACCAAATGGTCATACAAGCTCCCCATAAAGTCTGTTTAATTTGATTTGATTGATTGAATCCCCAAATGCCCTTCTTCGGAGGTCTATACATGTTTTCAGTCAGGCATCCATATAAATGTAATGCTGATATGAGCAACACATCTGATCAAATATAGACAGCACACACGCTGGTAAATACCAACCAGCCCAGTTGTGTTTTTTCTCATATGGAAACTTAGCCGTTGCCCTTTGTTGCCTGTGCTCATCAGGGATTCCTCTATGTATCTGTGAGGGAGTCTTACCAGCAAGTGCTGCAGGGAGTGCAGGTCTCCCTGCCAGGCAGCCTGCAGCAGCTGTGTCTGGGGAGGCAGATGAGGCCTCGACATCCACCTCAACACTTCCCCCTGGAGCTCAGGAGGGCTTATGTGGAGCGCTGTCTGTTGGCTGCAGTTACGCAAAGTCACATCAGCCCCGGCCCTCAGCAGCCGCTGCACCACCTGTAAACACCAGCAGGTGAGACGATAAACGACACACAGACAATCTTGCATCTTGCAGATGCCATTAGGAGCACCACAGAGGCATGTGATTTTTTTCAGACTGCCTTTCTCATGCACTACTGTCAGGATATAACATCTGTTTCATAAATATAACTTTTTAAAAAAAAACATATTTGCTCCAGTTCTACTCACTAAACCTTTAATGTGACTCATCTCACCTCACTTCACAGGGGATCACGGCGGTGGGGGTATTACACCTGTGTTACCGGTAAGTCATATGCTTGTTTTGAACAAGGCCCCCGCCCCCAGGAGGGCGCACAGGAGCGTAAACATTAGGTCACATGGATCTCACATATGCATGACCACATGCTATTGTTATTGATAGGAAAAATACAACCAGTCTGGCAAACATGCTCACCTGTAGGAATTTTCCAGTGAGTGATGGACTGATGTCAGATCATCTAAACTATGGCTACACAACAATACACATCCACATGTAAAACTCTGTCACATTATACATAACTTACCTCAGTCTTGCCCAAACGACAGGCAGCAATAAGTGAAGATCCTCGCTCCTCTTCATCTTCATTGTCGGAGACCTCCACCTCTTGTCCGAGGCTCACAACCAGGACTTCTTCGTTTTCCTCCCCCTGCTCGCTTTTCAGCATCTCACCCACACCTCTTTTGTCTCTTCTCCTCCCGCTTCTCTCCATAGTTCACAGTCAGATCGGTGTGAAGTGCAGCCAGACAGAAGAGCAGCACGAGTCTAAGTAGGAGGTCAGACACAATTTGACCTTGTTGTTGTTGTTATGAAAAAAAGAGGACGAAATGACTCGATATAAATAACTGCACCTATATATGTGACGCGGTTCTTTCAGCTCGGCATCTTAGCTATCGTCTGTATGTTTGCGTGATGATGTTAGCCCTGTGATGTAAGTCTCTAATGATCCACTAGTCCCAGCAGAGACAGAGGGTGTGATAGGAAGTATTCTTTCATACTATTACTGCTGGTGAGTCACCATAATATGTGTTATGTGACTATCCAAGCCAAATTAGTCACTGAGAGGAGAAGCCAGGGATCTGTCTGACACGCTGAGTCCATGGATGAGACATGAAGCCATTACTGCAGGTTGTGACAGTTTATTTTACCCTTTTAGTAAAATACATTGATTTTATGCAGGTGGACTTTGTATGGACTAGACTAAGATGAAAAATAGCCTTTGTAGTGCGGAGATATCTGCACCCTCACCTCACCTCTCTCTGTATTAGGCAAAAAGCAGAGTCACAGGCAGCTGCAGGTGATATTCATTTGGCAATCACTTAGCCACACACACACAGACACTGACTCCGCCCACACACACATGCAGCCACACCCACTACCTCAGGTGAAAAGTGAGAAAACAAATCCCTGTCTCTACAATATGCTTTAAAGCAGCAGTAGGTACAATTGGAGCAAATATGATTTAAAAAAGTTATTTAGAAAACTGTTACTATATCTTGACAGCAGTGCATGGGGCGGGTAATCTGAAAAAATCATGTGCCTCTGTGTCCTCCAGTGCTCCTAATGGCATCTGCAAGATTTCAGACCGGAGGAAAGCAACCAATCAGAGCCGAGCTGGAGTCTTGAATCTCTGAGCAGCTGTCAGTCATTTGTGAACTCTGAACAAATGGTCAAACTAGGTTCCTTACCTCAAATGCTTTTTTAAGAAACATCTTGTAGTGTACTATTTAGCTGTAAAATGAGAAAGTTTGTGACCTGGCAGCCATATTGAGATCAGTTGAGGAAATACCAAGCACCGCCCACCAGCCGGAGCTAAACAGTAACTACTGAAAACATTCTATGTGAGCAATCGGCAGTACAGTAACAAAATATTGAATCATATTTAAGCAGTGCTGCCTAGTTGGACTGTTTGATCACCCTTTGCAAGTGATTGACAGCTGCCTCTGTTGAATGAACAGCCAATAGGAACGCTCTCTCTCTCTGAAATGACCTGTGATTGGCCAAAGTCTTCCGTCAGGGGCTAGATTTTATAAAGCCTGAAAACTGAGCCAAGAGGAGCTGCAGAAGTCTAGTTTTCTCACAGAACACTTAAATTACAATATGCTGAAAGGTTAGTATGGATTTTTTGCCCAATGATGCCAAAAATATTCTGCCTACTGAAGCTTTAAGTAATAACCAATAAATATTGCAGATACTAAACTACTAATGAGCCGAAAAATGGTCTCAGTTCACGTTTTCAAAATTTGCACATTTTGTATGTTAATTAGATAAGCGGTTGGACTTCTAAATTTCAATGGCTCACATACCAAAAGTATAGCTATGCATAAGGCTGCAGAGCATTAAATATAAGTTATTTGTGTTTATGTATGTCTGCTCCGACCCCCTTTTTGGGACCTCAGCACTTTGTATAGTATGTTACTCCACACTGATTGCTGCTATTCCATGTATTATTCATATTTGTAATATCTGTGTCTTTGTCTGGCTGCATGTCTCAGCTTCAGACAAATATATATTTTTGTCCAGTGATGTCAAATGTAGTCTGCCTACTGCTGTTTTAATGAGCTAGTCCACCAAAGACAGTGTGGACATTAAATGTTTGTTAGGGATTGTCAGCAGCTGCAATGCAAAGTCGATATGAATGATTCTTTACTTGCGTGTAATTTCATTCGTGTAGCTCCTGTTCTTCACATTTCTTCATGACCTGATCCAGCCATATGTCCTCTCCGGACTTCTGTGGACAATTGATGAGCAAAGCTTTGATCCTTTTTAACAGACTCTCCACTCTAGTGTTTCCTCTTCTTTCTTCTTTTTTTCCCCCTGCACGCCTCCTGCTGTACGTTTACACTTGGTTGCCTTGGAGATGGTCAGGCAGACAGTGGGTTTAAATGCCAGCAGGCTTTTTGTTGCCTGATGCATTAAAGGGGACGTATCATGTTCATTTTCAGGTTCTACTTGAACATATTTACATCCTTTAATGTTCAAAAAACACATTATTTTGCATCATAATGTCTGTCACCCACTCTCTGAAATGTTCCGTTTCAACACCTCTCTCTTTAAAGGGATAGTTTGGGTGTTTTCAAGTGGGGCCATATTAGGTACTTAACCAAAGTCAGTGTAGGGGACAGCAGAAATACTTAGACTCACCTAAAAAGAAAAAAAAGAAAAATCTGTCAAACTTTACACTATATCTATAATATTTTCACTTCTTTTTTCTTGCTGTTAGACAGCCCTTTCCTTCTCCTCTCTGATGGGCAACTGAGCTTAAAGTGAAGATACTTTCACTTTTCATTCAGTTCATTGTAAAAACATTATTCTAAATAAAGCATACACTTTAAAGGCTAGCAATTTTTTTTTATTTTAGGTGGCTAAAATACATTTTTTCTGCTGTCCCCATCCACAGCACTGTATTACTTTGCTCCAGTGTCGGTGCTCCTGTCCACTGTAGGTAATACTCTGACTATGGATAAGTACTCATACAACCCCACTTCAAAACAGCCAAACTATCCCTTTAAGCCCCCATCAAAATAAGTCCTGCCCAGTTCTTGACTGAAAATGAACATACATCCGTCAAAAGTATAGCATTGTCTGATTAATATTTACATTGTTGGTCATGTTAATGAATTACTGGGTTTTATTACATTTTCCATCAAGATCAGTGTGAGTTTTATTACATTTTCAGGAAATTATTATGCTAGATTTCCTAATAGGAATAACAGCCTACTTGTATATTCAGTTATTGATATTATAGTATTATTACTCAAACCTGATGGTAGATTGTCATATTGTTTCCAATACAGTTTCCCATTTTATCTGCTGTTTCTGAGTCACAGTCCTCTAGCTGGCCTTCTTTTTAGCCCCACTTCTTCTGCATCAGAGTTTACCAAGCTTTCCTCTTTGACTTTACATCAGTTTTCACTTTGCTTCATGCCCTTCTGCAATACATTCTACTGTACATGCTCCTATCATTCTTTTGAGATCATTCTTTCTTCTTTGCCTTACCAATATTTTCCACCTTGTTCTGCTGTGTTTCTTCCATAACATGTTTCTTTATTGTCCCGACTGGACCACTGGATGAGGGTGATGTGCTTGGTTTTGGTCTAGATATTTGTACTGTGACATCATTTTTCTGAATGGCACAGACTTGTCTGAGTTGTCCTCAGTTTCTCTCTCTGCTTTTTACATTTAAAACTGTTGTTGCCTTATTTGTGAGGTCAACCACTGGTTCTTGTGTTGTCTCTGTGTCATCCTTTCTTCAGTTCTTCTTGCCAGTTATGACCCTCCTGACAGAGTTTTTTTTTTCTTCTGTTGCTCTGATGTAACATCATGAAGCCACACAAATGTATTTGGCAGAGAACAACATAAAACGACAAAGGTTTAGTCCTTACCAATCCATGTAGATGAGTCATGTTTTGGCCCTTTCTCTCTTCCTTTCTTAACTACATTACAGTAAGTGACAAACATAAAAAAAAAAAAAAAAAATTTTCCTTTTTTTTCCCCCATGGGGAAATTTACCAATTACTTAGCTTTAGAAAAAGATTGAAAAAGATGATAGTTTGGCTTTTAGTAGTTAGTTAGATAGTTTGGCGTTACTTAAGTACGGAAGTTTCGTGACATACAAATCAATGCTGATTTTTGGTTTCACACTGGACACTAATGCTGGTGTCCAAGGCGACAGTCTGGGGGTTTTAAACCTGCCCATCCACTCTGACCTCCTCCTTATGTGGCATTCGCCGCTCTTTATACTTCCTGGTAAAAAAATTACTACAATTATATGGATTATAGGAATTGATTTTGAGTTGACCATCACAAATAAAAGGGAAATTCATGTCTATGCACACAAATCAATACGTTCAATTTTGTGACTATTTCACAAACTGCTGTGTGACTGGGCTGTATAACCACAATGCGTCATACTGGGTAGACAATGGTAGAGTACTGCTCTGCAGGCATTTTGTTCTTTTCGCCAAGGCCAAGGGCCGAGAGCCAAGGAGGTTATGTTTTCACCAATGATGGTTTGTCTTTTTTTGTCTGTCTGTTTGCAGGATTACTATGAATTTTTCAGGGATGTGGTGTGGCACAATGAGCAACCAACATTTTGGTGGCAATCCGGATCATGATCTGGATTCAGGATTTTTTTAAAGGATTCTGATCAGCCACAACATTAAGACTACTGGGTATCACACGTGAAGTGTAACTAATTCTAGTTTTATTAATTTCTCCTAAGGTTGAAGCCACTTTAAACTGTTTAAGATTTTCAGTGTAACATTCAAAATGTAAAAAAAAATATGCATCACTTTTATTACATTAGAACAGAGTGTAAAAATTGAATTTCCCCTCATGGGACTAGTAAAGGTTGTTGTTCTTCTTCTTCTAGAAAAAACGAAAATCAGACCGAAAAATACCTAAAGAGCATAAAATAACAAAGTTATTGGGTCCTAATAGTCTGCTAAAGAGACATGTAAGCATCCATCACAATATATGAGGATATAAGGAAATTTTAAAGAAGTAATAGTCAACCAAACCATCAACAATCGGCACACTACAAACCGTCTGGGTCAGTCCTTTCTTTTGGTGGCCATCAGGCTCCATAACCAAGGTCTGACCCCAATGTGACTCTCTGCTTATCTGCTCCATATTTTATTCCTGGATCAAATGTATATAATTACATATAATTATATAATTACATATATATGCTATGAATATATGATACCCACCCACCTGCTGCACTTTACTTTACTTATTACTATTTTACTTATCTTATTTATTTTATTGCCATTTCCTTCAGTGCACCTTCTCTTTTACTTATATTGTAATTCATCTGTACTGTTGTTGCTGCTGCTATGACACCCGAATTTCCCTCCGGGCATTAATAAAGG
Organism: Pterois miles; assembly: GCA_947000775.1. Taxonomy (NCBI): domain Eukaryota; kingdom Metazoa; phylum Chordata; class Actinopteri; order Perciformes; family Scorpaenidae; genus Pterois; species Pterois miles. The sequence goes on along the minus strand of CAMQGK010000637.1, from coordinate 3,650,317 downwards.
TTCATCTTATCTTATCTTAACAATATCAGCGCAAGGAACTATTTGTACTAATGCAGAGATTTGTCGACTTGAGTTATAACGCTCCAGATGACCACTAGATGGAGACATTGAACAACTCTGAATCCAGTCCTGAACCAGCGCACCACTCCACGCGCATTGCATCTGACTTCAGGTCTTCACCACAGGTGGATCAAACTACTCTTCTATTCTCCCACTATCACATATGATGCGCAGTGAGCTCTGTGCCCTCAGTATTATGATTCGTGAAATGATGGTTCTTTAAAAGTTGTTTGGAGAGTTGTTTTCCCCAGTGGTAGAAGAAGTTCTCAGATCTTTTACTTAAGTAAAACTACTATTATCAAAGTGTAGAAATACTCTGTTACAAGCCAAATTCTTGCTTTCAAACAACAAAAAAACAGAACAATCAGTATCAAGACATGCTACTACTACTCATTATGCAGAATAATAACCTATATATTGGATAATTATTATTGATGCATTCATGTGTTCATCACTTTAATGCTGTAACTGGTTAAGGTGGAGCTAATATTAATTACTTTATACACTGCTGGGAAGTGTAATTTCTAATAATATATCATCATTTATTTGTTGCTATATTATTGTAGGCTAGTTATCGTTTTAATAATCCGAATCTGTAATGTCACCAAATCTGTCAGATAAATGTATTGCAATAAAAAGTGCAATATGTCCCTCTGAGATGCGGAGATGTAGATGCAGAAATTAGCAGAAAATAGAAATACTTATACCATCTACTACTATAAAGTACAAGTACCTCGAAATTGTACTTCAATACACAACTCGAATAAATGTACGTAGTTACATTCTAAAAGGATTTCTAAAAAGCATCTACAGTTTGAAGTATTAATATTTGTCCTACAGTGTGTATAGTTGTACAACTATTTCTATATCTTTGCATTTTACTTTTGTTTGTTTATTTGTGTATTTGGTTTGTTGATTTATTAAGTGTTTTGTCATAGGCTGCTTTGGCTGCTGGGTATGTATCCGATTAACCAATGGAAAAGTACCATTAGGAGTCCGGTGCCTCCTCCCTCATCCAAACCACCCTCGCTTCCCCTCCCCCGCGCTGTAATTGCCATGTCTGGGTCTGTCCCGTGTGTCCCCGCCGCCGCTCATTCACAACCGTGTCCTCGCAGAGAGGAGCAGTGAACCCTCCTCGCTCAGTCTCTCCGCTCCACCGGTCCCGGGCTGGTGCGCCCCGTTGCGCACAGCACCGCTCCCAACACTGCACACTTAAGCGCGCTCAGGATTTTTCCAAAACCTCAGGATAGATAGCTAAAACTTTACTAGTCAATATGTGTCATGCTTGGACAGAAGATCGGTGACAGGAAGTCTCGGGGGAGTTCAGGTACAGTAGGAGCAAGGACGAGTCTTGGCTATCCCCCTCTCAGCCCCCCGAGCAGTTTGCGCAAAAGGATTCTTGACCGGACCGACGTATACGTGGATTTCCTCACCTGCTGTCACCTATGATGGTACCCATTAATCTCTGAGCTCTTGTTAGTTGCGCTCCCCTCTACTTACCCAAAAACTTCAGCCAGTGGATCATTCTGAGAGCGACAGCATGGGATCGCAGACCTGGGCAGCTCTGCAGAAACGGACGCTCCTGTGGTTCATTGTAGGTGAGTCTCTCACACTGTGGCTGCATTCACTTGTGTAATGAAGATATAAACTTAAAGTATGACCTCTGTTTGGAAAATATCAGATAAGTCACGAGGCTTGACGAAATGGATACCCCATGCAAATCAGTCGGAAACAAGTGAGTTAGGATGGATGATTATTGCGTTTTTTGAGGCTTTATAAGATGTTAAGTGGCTCTCATTCACATCCAGAACCAAACAAAAAGACATCCCGACAATGTTGATATTTATATTTTAACCCACATTTATATTTTATGTTGATATTTATATTTCAACCCATATGTGTTAATCTCTAATGGATTAAAGATAACGACAAGATTGATGTTCCATAGAACGAAAAATGCTTTATTGTGCGTTTATGGATCTCAGTCATCATATTAAAATGACTTTTAATTGTCATAGATAGATAGATAGATAGATAGATAGATAAGGAAAATTTCCAGGTTATACAAAACACTGATACATACAGGAATAAAAACTAAAAACATAAGAATAAGATAAATGTACAGGAGTAAAGTGATACTACAGAAAGCTGTCACTACAACAGAGTATGTGCTAAGGGAGGTAATGCAAATGTGCAAATGTAAGGTAATTTAAAAGTAATTAGATAGCAAAAACAGTACAAGAATGTCAATTACTGTGGAGGATATAAAATTAAACATAAATGTATGAACACTTACAAATGTTGATTGTGCATAAGGGTAACATTGCAAGTATAGTGTAGTGTATCCCATAAAGTACGTAATTGTCTCTCATTAGACTCTCATTATACTAATTACCCAACCTGTTACGATTTCCCATCAAATTTATTTTTGGGTTAATAGTGGTAGCATGTGTGGTGAAGTGTAAACAGCATAATCTGTGTTTAAACTGGAGCACAGCAGTGCAGCTGGGAAGTGGAAGTGGCTCTCGGTCAGGGAAAAGTGTGAGGGAGAACACATTCTTCAAATCTACAAATCTGTGACATCAAGAGGAAGCTGAAAAAATCTCCAGTCCTTAAAAAGGACCTATTATGCTTTTGTGCTTTTCCCCTTTCCTTTAGTGTGTTATAACATTTTATGTGCATGTAATAGGTCTGCAAAGTTACAAAGCCAAAAGTCCATGCCAAAGGAGTTACCCCCCTTCACAGAAACGCTGCTCCTGAACTGCTTGAAATGCCTTGTTTGGAGCCCCGCCTTTTCTTCTGTAATGTAGTGATGTCACAAGGTTACACATTTGAATAATACCTGCCAAGCAGCTCAAACAGAGCTTTTCAGACAGAGGGTGAAAAGAGGTGCTGCAGCACAGACAGTATGAGAAAAATAAAGCATTTTTGAACATTAAAGCATGTAAACGTGTTCTAGTAGAAACCCAAAATACAAGTATGCATTTGAAAATGAGCATAATAGGTCCCCTTTAATTTCTGCAACCAGGGATTTGTACTGCTCTGTTTTAATAAACAGATAGGGATGCAACTTTTTCAGTACCAATAGCGATACCTGGGCTTTGGATATTGGTCGATACAGCGTACTGATCCAATACCAGTGTCTAGTTAACACGCTGTATGCCTCACTGTGTGGAAGTGACTGGGATTGTTCTGTAGACAACATCAGACTTGACTTAAACACTCCTAATTTCCTAACTTTGTAAAACAAAACGTAGTAAATAAATACATATAAATTTACTGAATTGTAGTTTATTTTTCAAATAATAAATCACATACCAACAACTTGGTACAAACTTAAAAAAGGAATTACAGTTCAAGTGTAAGCCTTTTAAATGTGGCAAGAAAGGTCAAAAATGTAAGCATGAATTCAAATTCCAGTATATAGAAACATATAATTGAATCAAATAGATTGACTCCATTGTCACCAATACCTGATCCAGCTATATAAGTATGATTTCTGATCTGGTATACATACATATGAATATATCATAATAGTGTTTTTTTTTCCAGAGTTAGGGTTGCTTTTTATTTGTATGTGTAAGAATGCAAAGATGAACCATCTAATTTGCAAAAGACTGAATTTATTATTCTCAAAAATCCATGAAATAACACTACATCCACTCACTGCGTCACGTACCTTACAAGTCAACTCTTTTATTATAATGAGTTCTCACAGGTAGGAAATGTGCCCAAACTAACCTGTTCAGTTGTTTTTATTTATTGATTTTAGAAAATAAGCTCAGACTGGAGGTAACCAACTACTCCTCCCTTATGGAATACATTTCGGGGGCTACAGTATGCTGAAAACACACTTTATTTGAAAAATACAATAAAGATGAAAATCTGCTTAAAAACGCAAAAGTCACATAACACTCACCTACTTGTTTTGTCTCCTCGGTGCACAGAATAAGTGATGGATAACATTACAGCACCTCCTGCTATTGCTGCTAAAAAAGTGCTCTGACACTCAGCTCGCAGTGAACCAGATCCTGCTGCGTTCAGTGAAGTAAATCACTGTGATAGGTGGGTGAGGGCTCCTCTAAATGTTAGATTCTCCCATTGAAATGGTGGTCATTATTTTAACTTGTTGCAACATTTGTGCAATCGTGTTGTCACGATACTGGAATTTTGAATTTTGATGCAATACCTTGAAAAATATTGATATTTTATACCATTTTTTAGTACCATGGGGGAGAAATTGCGGACACAATATTTTTAGACTGTAACTATTGTTACTAATATACTATCACTAATATAAAATTTTAAACATAAGTGTAATAGGTCGTTTTTTACCAACTAGTTAAGTTCACTTTTAATTTGACTTTTCAGCAATAAAATAACCTCAACAAGCATCACTTTCCAGTAAGTATGGATGTGGCGGCTCATGGTCACCACAGTGGTCGGGAGTAGACTCCTCTAAATGTTATATTCTTCCATTGGAGTGTCATTTCTTTTAACTTGTTGCAACATTTGTGCAATCGTGTATTATTATCACATTATTAATGTTGTCACATTACTGGAATTTCTAACATTGATACAATACCTTGAAAAATATTGATATTCTAATCGATGTCATTTTCAATATCATGGGTAGAAACTGACACGGCATTGCGGGCATCATTTTTTGTCTGTGTCAAGTCGTTGGAGAGAAGAGAGAGCACCTGTATTGATACTAATATTTATTCAAATACTCAGTAATGATATGTTTTGTTACTTTGGGTTAGGGTTAGGTTAATAATAATAATGAATTTAATTTATATAGCACACTTTAAAATACAGTGAAAGCGAAGAACAACCACCGCCGTCATGGCGACCACAGCGCAAATGAACAAGTTGGTGCTCCATTGCTGTGGTCCACCATTCTACTACTTTATGATTCACGTTTTGCATTACCTCATGCATTAGCCGCAGCCGCCATGACGGCAGAGGTTGTCCTTCCTCTTCAGTCAGCTTGGTTCTCAATTGGCTATTTCCATGGTGTAGGTGTGTAGTTGAGATCAAGTGTGAAAGGGTGCTGGAAGTAGGGGGTAGAAGGTGGGGAAGTGGCTTTTGCCCCACATTCGGCATTGTGGCTGGTGTGATGGTCTCTATATAAATTACTGCAAAAGAAACAGAAGCGATCATGATGTGATAAGACTGTTGCACTGTAGAGCTATTAACCTTATTAGTTGTGTCCGAGACTACTGAACGGAACAGAATCATCGCCGATCGTCACATGATATGAATGTGTGTGTTGACTTTTAGTATGATGTAACCGCTTCTATCAGCGAAGTGATAGATTATATCATTTCCACCTGTTGTACACCAGATCCACAAATGAACAAGATGTAATGAGAGTGCCGGATGTGGATTTTCTGAAATTGTGTCAGTTATTCAATTTCCTTCATTTTGCATGGCCACTAATACAAAATGTATGATGAGGCCGCTCGGCTGATGAAGCCATGTAATGAAGGGAAATCTCAGTGAGGAGATCCACTCTGTCTCATTTTCAGTCTCTCTCTGTCTCTTGCTCTGCTGCATGCAAACATGTATCTAAAGTACATGCATTTCTACGCTCATGACATTCAGTTGACTTAAGTTCAGTCCCAAACCTCTACCACTAACGCTAACCACAAAATGCTTTGCCCTTAGCTGAACTGTAAAGTGAAACTCATCCCCTAACCCCAAACTAAGTGCTGTGGAATCCTACAAAAACATACTCAGTGTCCTCACTTTTGGTCGTTTTACAACTACACCTGTTATAGAATTTGCAGTGAAGAAAGACACAGTTGAAAAACACACCGGAAATAACCAAACCGCAGTATGCAAGCGCTGTGACGCTCCCCGACAAAGGTGTTCAGGCAAGCTTCCTCAAATCTTTGCCCTTTGTTTCCCATTACAAAGTCCATGTAGGTGTACTAAGTTTCCAGAGAAAGTTGTGACTCATCACAGCAGCGCCAGGTTGCTGCATTACTATTTCCTCTACCTTAGCATCCGAAACAGCGAATATTTTCTTTATTATTATTAGTTTTTAAAACATTACATGTCCCATATCATTTTTGCTGTGACGGAAGCAATTTTTAATTTTCTCTGGTAATATTTTGAGCGAGCACAGAATGGCAGAAGGGAAAGGAGTTTTCACTCTTTCCCACAGATATGGAGGGACTGACACTTTAATCTTCTTTCCCTGACATGATCGTCTTTTATCAGACGGCTCAGGATTCAATTTGAATTTCTTTGAAATATTTCACACACACATAAGACTCACTGGACAGTAGTAAAATGACAAAAGGGAAATACTTTGAGGAATGACTCGGGGGAAAACATCTGGCAAGACAGTTTGACCAGCATGACTGAATATCCTGTAAGCAATCAAAATGGTTGACGCAGTGTACTCAGCCGTGAGTGTGAGTGGGTCATCGTGGGACAATGTCTGGTTGGTCCCCACATAGTAGTTTTAATAACGGCAAGCTTTTAATCAGTTACTCTTCCAAAATGAAAAAAAAAGTTATTAAAAGAAAAGCTCAAGCTGATTAATTTTGGTTAGGTGGCTTCAGTCAGAATCAACTAAGCTTTCAGAAATCCCTCTGATTTAAAGGATAGTTTCATATTCTTTCAAGTCAATAACTATCAATGTACATAAGGCATGTGAATATTTCACATGCCTTATGTACATTGATAATTACTGGTCATTGAAGTGACCCTAGCTGGAGCTAATATGAGACTTCAGCAGTGTGAGTTAGCCAAATGAGGTGGGTATCCTTGTCCTGGTAGTTGTGTGGATGTACCTTTTCACCACAGCTACTCAACAAAATACTGCCCACCCAGGAAAACAAAAGGAGGATTTTTTGTTGTTAAAGGGCAGTAACTTCGGAAGACACCAACTTAGTTTGGCTAACTGACTGTTTAGTTTATACGTAAACCTTTTGGGTCTCTTGAGGGCACTGCAAAAAAGCTGTAAACACAACACTGACATTTCATCACATTGTAAAGTTGATAAAGTAAGTTACACATCACGCAGACACTGAACATTAGCATTCATTTGGAGTCATGTTTGTGTCCACCTGATGAATCTCAGTCCAATATTCACTCTCCTCTTCGCTCTATTTTGCTTCCACCATCTCCCGAGGGAAATATCTGGCTCTGTAGCTGCTAAATGCTGCAGTCATGTATGGATTACTGAATGGCCAAACGGGCACAGGCCCAGGGGCCCAAAGTGTCAGGGCCCCCCACTGGCCTTCATTCACAAATTGTTACTCAAAGAGACATGTACCAACCACAAAGAGACTCACAACGACTATGAAAAGAGGAAAACAACTACAAAGAGACAAAATTACTAAAAAGACACAACATAACTAGAAAAAACACACAAAATGACTAAAAAGAGACTCACAAAAAAGGGCAAAACAATCACAGACAAAGACTAACAGCAAACAACCTAAACAATTGTAAAGTGACACAAAATGACCGCAAAGACTAACTAAAAACTAAAAAGAGTCACTCAACGACAACAGATACAAAACAACTACAAATATACTCAAAATGACTACAGAGTCCCAAAATTGCTACAAATATGCACAAAACAACTACAAAGAGACACACAATGACTACAAAGAGACACAAAACAACCACAAAGAGATACCAAACGACTACAAACAGACACAAAGCAACTACAAATACACTAAAAATGACTACAGAGTCCCCAAATTGCTACAAATATGCACAAAACAACTACAAAGAGACACACAATGACTACAAAGAGACACAAAACAACCACAAAGAGACACCAAACGACTAAAAACAGACACAAAGCAACTACAAATACACTCAAAATGACTACAATCTCAAAATTACTACAAATATGCACAAAACAACTACAAAGAGACACACAATGACTACAAAGAGACACAAAACAACCACAAAGAGACACCAAATGACTACAAACAGACACAAAGCAACTACAGATACATTAAAAATGACTACAGAGTCCCAAAATTGCTACAAATATGCACAAAACAACTACAAAGAGACACAAAAGATAGATGTGGTAGATTGTGTGTAGTGCAAAGTACAAAAAGCAACCAGGAAACAGTGCAGGGATGTAATTGGTGCAAAATAATATAATATAATATAATATAATATAAAACATAACATAATATAATATAATATTATATAATATTGGGATGCACGGTGGTGCAGTGGTTAGCGCTGTTGCCTCACAGCAAGAGGGTCGCAGGTTCGATTCCGGCTTGGGACTCTTCTGTGTGGAGTTTGCATGTTCTCCCCGTGTAAGCGTGGGTTTTCTCTGGGTACTCCGGCTTCCTCCCACAGTCCAAAGACATGCTGTTTAGGTTAATTGATCACTCTAAATTGCCTGTAGGTGTGGATGTGAGTGTGAATGGTTGTCTGTCTATATGTTGTCTGTCTCTATGTGCCCTGCGATGGACTGGCGAGCGGTCCAGGGTGGGATCTGCTCCAGCCCCCCCGCGACCCCTAACGGGATAAGCGGTTGATGATGGGTGGATAATATAATATTGAAATTGAGGAGGTGCTAAAATAGCATGTAAAAGCAGTCTCCTCCCGTCTGTGTGGCATTGAATAACTGTATGTCCCAGGGGACAAAGGACCATCTGAACCTGTCTGTAGAGCATGCCAGAGACAGAAGACTATTGCTGAAGATGCTCCTCTTTCCATTAAGTGTGTTGCATAGTGGTTGATGGTCATTGTCCAGGATTGCCAGCATCCTGTTCAGAGTCCTTTTCTCTGTTGCTGATGTGATGCACTCCAGCTCCACTCCAACTACACAGCCAGCTTTCCTTATCGGCCTTTCCAGTCTTTGTATTTCCAATGTGTTTCTCAGCAATGAAAAGCCAAGGACGGCAGACAAGATGCAAGCTCCTCGATGATGAAATGCTACATATTTCTTGAACAGATAAGCATTTCTTGTATCAGTGTGCAACGGTTTGACTGTTTATCAGAATAAACAGAGAGATGTTGTATTTGGTTGGCTGACATCCTGCGGTACCAGCAGGCATGGATTTTTTTTTTTTTTTTTTAATAATGTGAACACAAGAAAGCAGGAAGAGGGGAAGAGAGACAGAAGGAGTTCGTTGACCCTCCGCTGCTAAGGAGAAATTTCGGGAGTTTGTGATGTTACCACCAGAGATGGTAATAAGGTTTTTTGCCCCAGTTCCCAGTTGATCTCTCATCTATCTAGAGAACTGGAATGCATGGGTTTTATAAAAGCACTGGGCTCTTTCTGCCTCAGTTGTGCTTGGGCAGAGGAGCATGTATTTCTGGTGTGAAGGACTCAAGGGGACATTTTTAAGAATCTCCATAAATCAGTAGAGAGAGGGAGAGAGAGAGGGGGAAGTAAGAGGCAGTCTAACAAGACAGAAAGAGATAAATAAGGTAGGTGGGACTGATAGTGAAAGTTTTAATAGAGCTGATATATATATATATGTGTGTCTGTTTTGTATGGCATTGCGTGTTTCCATGCATGTGTTTGCGTGCATCCTGTGTGACAGACCCGCCCACTGGCTAATTAGATAGATGGTGAACGAAGGATGCAAGGAGAAGAAAGCCATAAAAAGCCATGCCCCCTTTTGATGGAGCTGTTTTTCATGTGTAATATTAGATAACATGCTTCACCCACTTCCTCTCCCTAAGTCTCTCTCTTGTTAGTTCTCTCTCCTTCCTTTACCACTGAGCGTCCCTTATTGTGGAGGTAAATACAGATATCTAACGAGTGACAAAATCACAACAGTCTTTCATGATATTGTGATATGTTTTTTTGCAATCCTCAAAAGACAGGACAGTCACACAATCACCTGAGGCTGTGCTTATATGCACTGCACCGAGGGTTTTCAGTGTTCAGTATTTTGAAATCTGCCTGTAGTGCGGTTAGCTGCAGCAAAAGCAGTTTACTGCACTCCAATCAATACATACTCACCAAAGGAAGAAGGATTTCAAACTTTGCTTCAAAGATCCTATTTCATACTCTTTGAGAAGATTAGTGAGCCTTAAGGCCCGGCTGTAATTGGTGTGCAGTTGAAACGGTTTTGTGTCTATCTACAGTTGTGAAGACAGAGGCGTCACTCTTGCTAACACGGACTGTGGATAACTCTTCCTAATTAGTTATATGGTAATGCTGGGGGACATCAACCATCTCTCATTATTGCTTTCTAAATGAACAAACCACTCATTGCGAGTGTGTGTGTGTTCACAATCCACTTAAGTCAATTATTGTAACCCACTGGCCAAATAAAATGTTGATTTTGAACAATTTTGCATAACCCTAGGTTGTGATGGATAGTTTTAGAAAGAAAGAAAGAAAGAAAGAAAGAAGTATTCCTTTATTAGTCCCACAGTGGGGAAATTCAGTTTTACACTCTGTTGTTCACACACAGTACATATACATGCGTTAATGGAGAGATGTCAGAGTGAGGGGGCTGCTCCTGACAAGCGCCCAGAGCAGTTGGGGGTTTGGTGCCTTGCTCAGGGGCACCTCGGCAGTGCCCAAGAGGTAAACTGGCACCTCTCCAGCAACCAGTTGGTCTTGGTCCATGGGGGTCTTGAACCCGTGACGTCCGCATCCTAACCCAAGTCCATCCTAACCCAAGTCCTTACAGACTGAGCTACTGCCGCCCCCAAATTAAATGTAATTGGCATTATTCAAGCATGACTACACCATGATAAAGTTAAGGTCAACAGGACTCCAGACCAACGTTTTACATTGGTTGCACTGGTGCGCCTAAATTTTTCATTTAGGCTGCACCAACACATAATTTAGGTGCACCCAAGATTTTTCACCAAGCCTTTTGGCACTGCAGTAATACATTTTAAGCATTTTGTTAGTTCCCATAGGCCTACACTATTATACACACTCATTACCAATATCGGTGAAATTGCATGATTCTCGATACCACCTTAAAAAACAATAAATGAATTAATAAATCCTACACACTTCAACATCCACCCCTATATTACAGTTTGCATACTGTTTTTTATTAGGAAATTAAACAGGTCATAATTCCCTCTCTATTATCTGTTTTTATTGCTGTGAATACATCTCCTTCAAACTGGATTTATATCACAGGATAGTATATCGAAATTTAAAAAAAAAAAAGTCATAAGATAGTATTTCAGAAAATAAGAAAAAGTCATAGTGTACTATGTTAAAAAAAACATAGTATAGTATGTCGAACAAATAAAAAAGTCATAGTATAGTATGTCGAAAAAATAAAAAAAAGTGTCATAGTATAGTCTGTCAAAAAAATTTAAGTCATAGTATAGTATGTCTAAAAAATAAAAAGTCATAGGATAGTATGTCAAAAAAAATCATAGGATGGCATGTTGAAAAAAAAGTCATATTATAGTATGTCAAAAAAATATAAAGTCATAGTACAGTCTGTCGATAAAATATAAAAAATGGTATAGTATGACGAAAAAAATAACAGCATAATATGTTGAAAAAAATACAAAGTCGTACTTAAGTATGATGAGAAAATAAAAAAGTGATAGTATAGTATGACGAAATATATATACTACAGTTTGTGGAAAAAATTAAAAAGTCATAGTATAATGTCAAAAAAATAAAGTCATGATATTTTGTTGAAAAAAATCAAAATGTCATAGTATAGTGTCAAAAAAATCATCATAATATAGTATGTTGAAAAAAAAAATCATAGTATGTTGAAAAAGTCATAAGAGTAGTCATAGTATACTATGTCAAAAGTCATAAAAACTAGTTCCTGTGTTGGCACTCACTCATCCACATTAAAATCAGTCCACATATTGTATTATTGTTTCAATCATTAGACCTAAAAAGATACAATTTCAAAATAATATATTGTTACCTATTTGGTACCCATTAGTCAACTGTGACACTGCATATCTTCCCATGTAGCAATGTGTGTGCCTTATTTTGTCACATTTTTTATTATAAGAATTTAAAGTATGAACATAACCCCTCCTTGTCCAAGACATCGGCCCTCTTACTGAGAACCATAGATGTGATTTTACAGCCCATTCGTCTGGGCCGCTGCTCTCATACATTACATTTAACCTTACATAAGAGTGACACAGAGAGCCTGTTGCAGCACCTCACTCTACCAGTGCATCAAGCTGGAATTTTCCTTTGAAGAATTTCTATTTTTCTGCTTGACGGAAAGTACATGACGACACGTCAAAGTGGCTCACGACATCGAGAGGCCTGTGACATGCAGATATGTATATCCACTGAAGAGCCTGTGAGGGATTTCTCCTAATATTTACCTAACCAGACTGGTCAAGTGGATACACACTAGTATTTATAGCAATCACCTGAGGGAGGAGTGGCTAAAGCATGGGAACATGTGCATACTGCTTGTAGTATTTTGCAACCACAGTCGTGTGCTGCTGGCCACTATTGGAGCAGCGACTGTGACGTTTGGGCTACAGCACAGGACAAAAGGAGGCTGTGCATTTGACTGTAGCATCACCAGTTTGAATGCTGGGAACACAAAAGTGGGTAAACTTAGATAGGTCAAAGATAGACCTTATTCCTACAGCAGCCTTTTTAATCCAACATTATTGCCAGACAGGAACTTAGATAGTGGACGATTTTTGTCAGTGAGTCCACCGCTGTAGCCCAGACTGAAGTCTTTCAACATCTAATGAATAGATTAGACATTTATGGTCCCAGCGTATGAATTCTAATCACTTACCTTTTTCTCTAGCACCATTATGAGATTATGACAGATTCATACAGTTGACATAAATTGTTAAAATTAGGTTTCAAGAACAGATGCATCTCAAAGGTATGTTTGTTATTTTACATTTACAGAGACGGAAATGGAAATAATTACAAAGATATTTCTTTTTGTGGAAACCAGAGGCTGGATTGTTGGCCATTTTTAAAATAGTGTACTGTATAGTATAATGCTTGCTGCATATGTATTGGATAAAATATCCCTTAGGTAGCTCTCAGGTGTGATGGCATGTACAATTTCTGTTGGCATTCAGCCACATACATACAGATTGGTTGAGGTCAGGGATTTGAACTAGTGACCTTTAGCTCCTCCGTTCTGTTTGTGACAGTGGCTTCAGATTCCCAGCAGCATTGTGCAATACTATAGTTTACACCAATACTACACTATGCAATACTATAATTTACACATTGATTTCATAGCCTATTTATCTGAGGAACTCCTCTCTTATAAGTCACGTTAAAAGCAACACAATAGTAACAACATGTAAGAAATGCATGAAGGATTTTCTGTTTAGGTCTCAAATGGAAATGTTCTGTTACATTTTGTGTTAAGTGCTGATGAATTGCCTTCGATCAGCCCTCCGTCGCTTGTGATGCTTAACTTACCAATTTACTGGAGGGGAATTAGTATCGAACTGAGCGAGGAGAAAATCCCAAATTGGACCAAATGAGACAGACTGGTTTTGTACATTAACATTTGAGTTGGAAAGTGTAATTGCTGTTACTTTCATGGGTTTAAACACCACAGTATGTCAAGAAGCAGAACAACTCTTAATATACCGCTTTTTAGATCATGTGGTGTTATAACCTCATGGGAAGGTGTATAAATTAGGGATGCACTAGTACAGACACCTGATCCAATATCAGGCCAATACTGATTCAAACAGCTGGATCGGATATTGGTGACAATGGGGCTGATCTATAAAATTCAATCCATGTTTATGCTGTATACGATATGCATTGTACTGTATAGTATAAAAACATAAACAGCAATTAAAACTGTATACTAAAATTTTAATTGCTGTTTATGATTTGACCAATTTGTTGTTGCATTAAAAAAGGTTTACTCTTGAATAGTAATCTCTGTTAAAATGTTTGTTTGAAGATTTATACTAAGTTGTTGGTGTAGGATTTATTATTTTAATAATAAAGAACAATTAAATACATCTATATCTACAGTATGTATTTATTAGTCACATTTTGTTTTACAAAGTAAGGAAAGCAATGTTTATTTCAAGTATGGATGTTGTCTTACACATGAAAGATTGATCCCAGTCACTTCCACACTGTGAGGCACACAGTTTATTGATTAAACACTGGTATCGGATCGGTACTCGGTATCGGCCGATACCCAAAGCCCAAGTCGGTATTGAGACTAAAAAAGCTCAAGATCAGTGTGTTCATAGTATAAATAGCACAATGTTACAAAGACATTCCTCATGCCATGAGAACGCATTTTAACCTTTTTGCATGTCATTTTTGTGCCACGCAACTACGCTACGGTGACGGCCGCAGTTAGGTTTAGGCAACAAAAACATTAGGTTTAGGGAATACATCATAATTTGGCTTAAAATAAGTACATTAACAAGGGATATGTAGGGAAACAATGTAATGAATGTATGGAAACGCATCACGAACATAACTTCAAAATAATTCAACACAAACACCAGTCTCCTGGTTAAAAGTCCTGTTTGTTGGACCCATCCACCTCCCTTCCCACCCACCATAAGAAGCCTCTCTCACTTTTTATTTTGTCCTTAACGCTGAGTGTAGCATATTTAAACGGATGTGTTTACATTGCAGTCAGTACTGACTACATGGCGTACAAATGACTTGAATGAATGATCTTATTGCACGCAAAATGACTTGCAAATTACCGTGTCATTTGCATGCAATTTAGTGCGTCCGGACTGGGCGTCAAGATGAATGTTTGGTGTCATTGTGGCTCACTGGGCCCAGTCATATCAGCACACCAACCAGCTAGTGCAAGGAAAGATCCATGTTTTAATGTTAATTTCTACCTCACGTCTGTGTTCAAACCAAGATAGAGCTAAGCATTAGTTTCAATAAAACACAGCGTCCCTCTCTTGATAACATAAGAGGAGTTCCATCTGCACACTGTGCAAATAGCCCACCGCTCCACACGGATCACCTGATTTCATGGCTCATATGTCTGTGAGGGGCCCTGCATATCACTATGACCTCAGGTGACAAAGGCGCAGCATCACTTTGCGTGCTTTTTACTGCTCTGGCTTCACATCATGTATAATATTAACCTGATATGGAAATTAAGAGATTAACAAAAGCATTCATCATCTCCCTCCACCTCTCTGTAACTAAATTATCATCACTTTATGTCGTCAAAAGGACAAAAGGAATTTTTTTCCCACCAACTTTTCCTTCCCTTAATCTCACAAATTTTCCTAATTAGCAATAAAAAGGTAAATAGTCCCCCAGCTCTTCTCTATCATTGTCAAGGCTCTCCTCTGCCTCCTTTTCTCTCCACATTAACCAGTTTTATACATGGTCATGACTTGTGTGTGTGTGTGTGTGTGTGTGTGTGTGTGTGTGTGTGTGTGTGTGTGTGTGTGTGTGTGTGGGGTTTATACATGCATGGCATACGTGTGTGTCAGCCAGAAAAGCAGTAACCCAGATTTCACTGTCACGCCTCAGCAGCTAATGAACAGCACTGAGGCACTGCTAGTTAGTGAAGCATGTGCATGTGTGTATTGTGTGTATATATGCGTGCGTGCCCTGTCCATAGTGGAATAGCCATTAGCAATTATCCAGGCGCCATGCAGCCAACAAGTATTTCAGCACCTTGGTAGTGGAAACCACACACACACACACACACACACACACACACACACACACACCTTTTCATATGCTGGCGTACATGGCACCCATTCTCAGACCACAGGAGACAGTTATGGGAATAACTCCCATACACAATATAGGGCGCACAGTCTCACATACCCTATATGTGTGAACACATTCATGTGGAGCACTAATGAATCATAGTGAATCATAATGTCATAGCGGTGCCCTCAAGCAAGACACTCAGTGCGTGATGCCAAGTGTCAATAAGAGAAGCAGTTGTTGTGTACCTACACATAAGAGCTGTATTTTAGGGCAGTAACCTGAGAGAAGATATAAGGGGAAATCGTAAACATACAACTTCCATTATGATTTTACCGTGGGCAGCAGTGTGTTGATTGAAACTGTATTACCATATGCCAAGGGGTGGGCGCTTTTACACCAATGCATTATTGTACCATTTAACTTTATACATAATTAAGCATGTGGGATCCCATTTGTGTTCAGGCTCTATAGTCTTGGCAGTGTTACTGCTTTGCTCTCCCCATTAAGCCATAATTATTAAGATCCACACGGAACAAGTGTTTCCAATAAAAGTTTGAAATGATCATAAAATGTCCGCTTAAACTACTGCACTTTTTAAATGCATCAAATGCATAAGTGCCCACATTCTGACACACCCATAAACTGTTACATGATGTGACCACATATGCATAAATATATTCATAACTGCACAACTGAATGGTTAAGTGCACACAAACATGGCATGATGGATGTCTCATCAACCAAAAGCAGCTCTATGCATCACTGTTGTGCACATCCAAAGGACATTATGCAAAGATACAAAGCACATATGCACACAATTTACAGCCAAAGATTTGTGCTGATTGCCGATGATGGCACTTGCCAGGACTGTCTTCCACTATGAGTCCCCTGACACTAATATTGATGAAGCAGTGCTGTTGTATGGGTTATTCTTAGTTTTATTTGTGGATGAAGAAGCTGTCTGTAGCTTTTTGATGTGCAGTTTGAGATTGCAGGAAGAGGTAGAGTTTGGTGACTTACTTACTTACTGAAAGTTATCCATGTAACTGTGGCCAAACTGTAGAGACTGATCATGTCTGGTCACATTCACATTGCAGTTTGTCTGCACCTTACATTAAAGATATAATATGTCATATTTGTCGGTTGCTGTTTGTAAACACATGGCATTCACAGTTGGCCCCTCCTCCTCAGCTCAACAGGCGAGCGAGGGAGAGAGAGATTGAGAGAGCAGCCATGGTCGTGCAAGCTATAGAGTGAATGATGCGAGGGAGCGGCGTTACTGAGAACAAAGCAGTGAATCAGAAAAACAAAACATTATTTTCTGACTGTTTAACAGTGGTTACATTCTAAAGCACAAGTAAACACAACCGCAACTCTGCACAACCCTGCAGGAAAATGGTGATTTGCCGGATTCTGAATGAATGCAGCCAAAGATCAGGCTTCATCCTGTCCCCTGTGGCTCAGTGCTGCTCTCGGTCAAACTCAAACTGGCACACCGAAAGCAGCGCTCTGCACACAGCAGAGGAGAGACAGGGGAACGGGGAAAACACTGGAGCACATGCACAGAAAGACACACAACCCATTGTCATCCATCAAATATGGCCGCTTTGTATCTGACAGAGTTACCATGAGCACAAATCAGAGGTGTAGTGCAGTTGAGAAATATGCCTTTGAGTGACGGACTCAGTTCGACTTTAGACTTGACTTGTTTGTCCCCAGGTAATCAAAGCACCTTTTTTATACTATTCCTATTTCAACAACACTTCATAAAGCATAATTAATGGTTTGACATTGATAAATAGGACAATAGTTCAGCCTGCTGTATACCTGTCTCTTATGATAAGAACATTGCCCAGTTACTACAGCTGATGGTGCTGTTTATGGTGAAGTGAGACGGCTGTAATGCTTAGACAATTATACGCATGGAAAAGCTACACAACTCAGATAGAGTAATGTTTCCTATTGGGAAGAATCACTTCAAAGCGACTAAATAGGATCATCCATATTAATCCCTCGATCTGTTAACTTATACTTCGCCAGTCAGTGCCAGTGAACTGGAACTTCTAAAAATTTTATCAACCGTTTCAAAAGCATGTAACTGGAGGCCTGTCAGCGCTGCATGAACAGATTACAGGTGTAATCTGAACATCTGATGAAAATTTTAAACTCAGCCTTTGCAGGTGGGCGGGAGCGGTGGGGCGAGGAGGAGGAAAGAGGAAGATTCAGTTGGAGGTGTGCAGAGCGCTGAGACAAAAACAGACTAAGAATAGGAAAGCAGTATGTGACATCAGTTTCAAATATAGTCTCAGTGAGAGAGCAACGGTGATGGTATCATGCTGCTTTTGCAAATACACTGGCGGTATCACTGAGCCTAAATTAGACGTTGTTAATGCCACACAGACACATAACGCTTTGTCTCTGTCTCTCTCATAAGTCTAGCTATACATATGTCCAGTGAAAAAACATTTGCCCTTTGATATTGACTCCTGTTTAAGCTTTGACCAAGTTGTTGTTGCAATAAAAATGTTTATGCTCAAATTGTAATTCCTGTTGATTTTGAAGATTGTTTTTACCAAGCTGTTGTGCATGATTTATTATTTTAATAAAGAATAAACATTCTGTAAATGTATACCTATGTATTTAGTTGTTGTAGTTGTTTTTGTTTGTTTTACAAAGTTAGGAAAGTGATTTTCAAGTCAAGTCTGATGTTGCCTGAAGCAAAAAAGATTGAATTGGTATCGGGACTGAAAACATTGGATCGGTGCATCCCTAATCAGGACATAACTGTCATTATGACCAGCGTTGGACGTTATCATCTGTGCCATGGCTAAAGGTAACTTGATTCAAAGCTCGAAACAACAGAGAAACACTGAAATTGAGGCCCCTTCGGGTGGAATGTGACCCCCAAAAAACCTCTTTACTCTCTTCTGGGTCCCTGGTGCTGAACCAGATACTTGGACAAAACAACAAAAGGCAGAGGATTTATGCCTCCATTTGGTTTTAGGGCAGAACAGGAGAACAGAGTATTCAGTTGAGAGGTTTCTGTGTCCCTCCCACTTCAGTATAATCTATAGTTTCACTGCCTCTGTAGGCACCTAAAGCGCACAGCAGGGAGGCTACACAACAATAAATCACAGCAATTGTTGTTGCAACTGCAAAAAACACTTTGTGAAAAATAAGTATTATTAATAAAGTAATATTATTATTCTTATTTCCAACACATATTAAACTAAATCAAGTAATAGTTCACCCCGTTGGCTGAAAACTATGATGAAAAACGAAAACAAAACAAAACGGTCGTCGGAATCAAAGTGTTAACAGTCAGTTAAATCGATGTGAGAAATGAATTAAAAAATATTAGTCATAGAGAAAACAAGATGAAATATAATGAGGGGATACATGCAGCAGCAGCGGCAGCAGCTCTGTAATTTCACTCACACTGTTGGCCACTTAATAAATCCTCCACTGCAGCGTTGGAGTGGATGAGTGGCTTGGTTCTGGCAGCCGCAGGCGGTGTTATGACACAGGGCGAGACAAGCATCAGCCCGCAAACTCACTCTCTCACCCAAAACATTTCTAATCAGCCCAATATGGCAGTTTTCCATCAGCAAGTTTAGCTCTCTAATCCACAAACTCCAGTTGCTTCAGAGTGTTGCCAAAAGCATACCACATTACCCCACATAGCACAGTGTCACGGCCCACCTGTCCACCAGAGGAAAGAGTTTCAGTGTCACAGAAGTCTAACGACAGAGCTAGTTATGTAGTATATAAAGTGGGAAAGGTCACTTATGGTGGGCGAGTGGGGAGATTGTTTGAGCCCAACAAACGCAGGACTTTCAAACGGGAGACCTGTGTTCGAGTCCGGCATTTTCTTTTGCAAGTCACATCTGTCGCATGTTTTATAGTGACAGTTGTTTCCTGAAACATGTTATTTCTGTACACATTTTACTTACCTGTTTTAAGACCAACTATGATGTTTTCCCTTATAACTAAGTGGTTTTGGTGACCCCTGCTGGTATTGCATAATACAGGTGTGTAATATTCGGGCAAAATGTGACATGGACATGCTGCCCTCTGGTGGACAGACGCTTTGGCCTGATATTGGTGACTCAATGACCTTGAGTGTAAATATGTCTATTTTCATCCTACGGTAGTTTTTCATTTTGAAAGGTGGGCGCAGGCGTTATCATGCATATTGTGTGTCATCCAGGTAGTTATCAGCATGGAAAAATAAACTAAACCAGATGTTGTAAAGCACCTACATCCTGTATTACATAATCATGTTATGGAGTCCAAAAGTCCTCTAGAAGTAGAATTAAATAGAGACTATTTACACATATTAACGGTGTCAAAATGCTTCTGGGTGTGTTTTGCATGTTCAGCATAACTTTGGACACTTATAAATTATCGTAGATGAATGAGTATCTCCTCCTACTCACTTGTAGGACGACAGGAATGGTGAGAAGAATTATTAATGCTTTTGTTCATTTTAAAGTCTACACTGTTATCGCGGCCACTGATGCTCTTTGTTAAGTGAGGCTTGATGTGAATTCAGTCAAACAATTTAAATTAGAAATTAAAACCACAGTAACATAGAATTACCGTGGAATTATCGCAGTTGTAGGCCCCGACCAACCGGTCATGTCTGTCCAAAATGTCATCACTTTATCATCTCATCATGTTAGATATTGGGGAGAAATTGTCATAATTAGCACATTAATTCTCGAATCATGGCCAAAAACGTGTTTCAAGAGGACACAGTGTCCTTGACTTTTAACCGCCAAAATCGAATCAGTTCATTCTTGAGTGGATGCTTGAAAGAAAGAAAGAAAGAAAGATATTCCTTTATTAGTCCCACAGTGGGGAAATTCAGTTTTACACTCTGTTGTTCACACAGTACATATACATGTCAATGGAGAGATGTCAGAGTGATGGGGCTGCTCCTGACAAGCGCCCAGAGCAGTTGGGGGTTTGGTGCCTTGCTCAGGGGCACCTCGGCAGTGCCCAAGAGGTAAACTGGCACCTCTCCAGCAACCAGTTGGTCTTGGTCCATGGGGGATTTGAACCCGGGTCCTCCACATCCTAACCCAAGTCCTTACGGACTGAGCTACTGCCGCCAAGCCAGATTTTAAAATGTTCTCAAGGTTCTCATTCTCAAGGTGTCCCTGAGATATTGTGTTGATGAGAATGGACAGGATGGATGTACGGAAAACCCAAAAACATAACGCCTTTCGCCGCGGCTGTCGCAGGCGGAGGCATAAAAGTTAATTGAACAATGTTTGATTCACTAAATTTGCTAAGATAAAGGATCTTTACCAAATATGTTGAAGAACAAGAAGAGGAAGAAAAGCTATAATTAACCTGGATTTATTAAAAGTCCAAATTCCTTCCAGGCTAATGTAACTTTAATTATGCTCATCAGTTTTCATAGTCAGTTTGAGTGGATAAAACATTTCTGTGACAACACCTTGACAGTGCATGTATGTGGAGATATACAGTTAAGCATGTGGGTGTGTGTTCATAGCTGACCAGGAGGCTCGTTTCTTTTCCTTCTCTCTCTAAATTATCCTGACAGGTCTATAGCCTTTCTCTTCACCTCAGTGCCCTCACCCCATCTCTAATCAAACCTGCTCTGACACTATCTGTGGACCTGTGGTTCACTGCATGCACCCGCTCATCACAGCCAATCGAACAAGATGTATGTGGGCAATTTCCCGTGTGTGTGTTTATGCAGTGCATGCCCTTTCCCTTCTGCGCTCACGTGCCGACGCGTTGTGTAATAGCACTTGTCCGCTTCAAGCCCACTCTGCTACAGTACGTTATATTGGCTGTTACACACTCACAGCCATAGACATGCACACATGTGCACACACACTTGCAGGTACACTGAACTACACATTGGTATTTTTCAATTAAAAATGTTTAAACCAAAACCACTGAGTGAGAACACAACAGACTGAATCTACTCTCCAATCTGCAACTCAAGATGTTGCAGTACACAGAAACAGATTTGTAAGCAAAAAAAAAAAAAGTTATAAGAGCAAATCCCTGAGTTTGTGAACACCGAGCCCAAAATCTGCTCCTCCAGCTGTTTTCTCAGATTGCGAGCACTCGAAGGAAGCCACACTGCTCACTCAAATCCGGCAATGCTATTCCTCTCGGGGCTCAAGACGTCGATCGACACTCGTGATTCTCTCCTCACTCGCTCTCAGACCTTGTTTGGTGTTCATAAATCAGCCCCTCTGTGCCTCTTATGTGCTTGTTCAAATCATTTGTCTTGAATGGACTTCCATATATTGTTGCTGCTTGTCCTCACGTTTGTCAGTCTTTACAAAATATGTTCTTTGGGCAGCTATTTTTTCCCAAAGCAGCCAAACTCTGTGACCAAACTGCTCAGTCAGTACAGATTTCATTTACTTTTTAGATGTTCTGTTTGTTTTTATGTACTTCTCGTATTCTTAACTCAAATCTGAACACACAGACATTGACTAAAAATATATACAGTAGTATATATTTTTAGTTAGTGTGACACCATGAGTATCCATGCGTGCTTTGCAAATAAGAATAATAGTTAATAGCAAATCCAGCATACTCAGCAATGTGTGATGTAGGTACAAATATCCAGAAGCCGTAGAACCAATTTTGAGATCAGAGGTCAAGAGACACCTTGGACATGACAGTTTTTCCTTGTTTAGCCTAAGTTGGAGTATTATAGCATGACATAGTTGGTACCAATGGATTCCTCAACTTTTAAGGTTTTTTATCTAATTACCTCTAGCTACCATAGTAATTATGACAGGAGAAGAAGCAGAAGTCAGGTGCTATAGTATAGACAGTGTGAAAATCCATAAGGGGTGGAGGTTGAGGAAGATGCATAGGACACCCGGGAGACAAGAGTTTCCATCTATGTGAAACCAACAATGTGTAGTTGTCTTTGTTTTCATACTCATTTTAACCCAAAACACAATTGTTTTTTCCCTAAACTTAACCAAGAATCATTTTTGTGGCTTAAACCTAAAGAAGTTCTAGTTTTTTACCTAAACCTAAAGAAATTGTAGTTCTGTTGCCTAAACCCAAAGAAGCCTTTTTATTTGGGTTGAAAATATGACATTTCATTCAGTTTTACAATGTGTTGCTTTTAAGTTTCACTTTCACTTTCACCTTTATAGCGTAGTTGGTCCCTAATGAGCCACATCTAACAGCTGAATCATGCAGCTATAGTACAGCTCTTGGAGAAGTCAGGATTTCAGTTTAGCATTTTGTTTCCTTAATCTCTGATGACATCTCATGGTCATTTTATGATGTATTACAGTAAGTGTATTACATATTGGTCCTTTAAGTCTCATGGGAAAATACACTGATAGGGTTAATATGATAGGGAAGGCTTTTAAAGGTAAAGGTGCTATTGATAACTTCTACAGACATAAACAAATCATTCATTTTGGACCTGCTAAAAATAAAATGATTAATTCACAAAAAGCTCTGTGTATTATTTTTTATGAAATATTTGTCTACATTAAATATTATCAATCAGATATTTAAATATGATTTGGTGAACTTGCCCAAATTGCCAAAATGTCAACAAATGTTGGCAAAAAATATTAAAAAATATTTGTTTAAAAAGTAGCCCAAAGCACTCACTGAATCAATGGGAACATTTTATTTCCTGTTTACATCCCCCAAAGCAGTGTGGGAAGTGTAGTTTCAAAACTCAGAGC
The DNA here is from genome assembly GCA_947000775.1 of Pterois miles. Classification (NCBI taxonomy): domain Eukaryota; kingdom Metazoa; phylum Chordata; class Actinopteri; order Perciformes; family Scorpaenidae; genus Pterois; species Pterois miles. Next base: position 3,626,905 of record CAMQGK010000637.1, on the reverse strand, counting down.
ATGATTATCCTCCAAAAAGAAGTAAGAAAAAGAATGATAGTAAGGATGGACAATGTCCATTAATATTAACTTTCCTCCCGTCATCATGTTTGGACAAAATCTTATGGCCATCCATCAACAGTTGGTGAGATATACAGTATATCAGAGCCACAAAAGTTTAGTGTGGCTAAAAAACAACAACATCGAGTGTCTTAAAACGTGATCCGCAACCATACGCCTCCAAACCAGAGAGCTCAACCTGAGGGCTGAATGTCATTAACATATATTCACTCCTTTGGTGTTTTGTTGGTAATGGTGTATGGATTATGCAGGTCAAACATCTCCCACTGTACAGATGTTCAATTGGGTTGAGGTCATGGTGACTGTGAAGGCCACCTGCCTGCATATGAGTCACATCATTTCCATACACATCAAACCATTTAGTGAGCTCTAGTGACCTGTATGAAAGCAGCTGTTGTGTTTCTTCGCTCATACATTCCTGTTTTGATTTGTCACCTGTCATGTTTGGGGTGAAATCTGATCTCACTACTGCTACCACCTTTCCATTCATTTAAAAAAAGACACGTCTGATAATTGGGACGCAATAAAGCACATGTGCGAGAAAGCTACAACCCAAACCGCAGAGTTCAAGTGGTCTCTTAGTGGTTTTGTGCCAGATTTCCGGCAAGCTCCTTCTCTCGTCAACATAATGAGCAGTGCAAGGTTGCTTCTCTTAGCTTGGGCCTTTCTGCATGATTCTCATGCTTCTCAGAACCTCTTTCTTTTAAAATGACAGGTCAAGAGCCTCGTTTTTTGACTGGGATCTTTTTTTTTTTTTTTTTTTTTTTTTTTTAATGTTGTTTATGTTGGTATCAGGAACCAACAAAAAATGTCTTCCTTGGCTTTACCGCCTCATGTTGAATTTAAAATTGAGTCTAGATTTCCATATTTCCCCTTCCTTATTTATTATCTAATTTTTCAGGCTGTCAAAGTTAACATAATAATAACTCGTTAATGCAAATTTGTTTTAACGCCACTAATTTCTTCAACACATTAACAGAACTTGGGATTTTTAGGTTGTAGCGGGCTCAGGTTTAAAGCTGTAAGATACTGACATCACAGGAAACAAGAAAACTTAAGGTATTTAGTTACTTAATTATACTAGCTTATCACAAAGGAGTCTAAATAACGCTCCAAAATTGCATGCAATTTTGGCCAAGAAAAAGTGTCACGGCCATTTTCAAAGGGGACACTTCACCTCAAGATATGTAAATGAAAATGGGTCTATGGGTACGAACGAGTCTCCCCTTTACAGACATGCACACTTTAAATCTTGCTTTAAGGTACGTTTTGAACATAATAAAAATGTGTGAATAAAATGTGATTTATCACAGTTAACTGTGGACAATCATGCACAATTAATTATCTTAAGTGACTGGCTTCTCTCCTTATTTTATATCTCAACTGGACATGAGGACTCTACAATTAGAGGAATTGTTTATTAGTGCTATGGCTTTGACAACACATTTCTTTTGCATATAGCCACACTATAACTGCTATGTAAAGTAAAGCTGGCTGAATGTATACATAGAGTACGTAAAATGCTCATCTTGAACACGGAAAATTGTTGCAAAGAAGGAAAATAGGTCTCTGTTGTTCCTTGAAAAAACAGAGTTGCATATCACAGTTATCTGCCCTCTGGTCTTTGTAGATAACGCGCTACAGCGGTGTCGCAGCTCATCCTATTGTTGTGTGCCTTTTTATCTACGCTAATTGTATGCTATTACCAGAGGAACCCAGTCAGGGCGGACCTGTGCTGAAAGCTCTGCTCGGCTCACTATAATGATCAGCTGGTGATAGATGGGACTCATCTTGACAGAGACAGATGTTGCAGACACACACACACACACACACACACACACACCACACACACAGCGCACTACCTCTTCAGTAATTGTCACAATGTATGGTGCTGTGTGTAATGCACAATATGTGTCTGTGTGGGTAGGTGTCAGGGTGGGTGTGGGTTTGCAAAGGTGTGTCTGTTTGCACTGTGTCATAAAAAGCTGGTTGTCAAAGCGAAGACACACACCGGCGTCAGTCGTCAATATATCATTTAAGAAGTGTGAGAAACATGTTTTTAAACCTGTGCAACTTTGTGCTCGCGTGAGGTTTCTATCAAAGGGAGGGAATGGACACTGAACCCGTGCAGTTTGTCTACAAACACATTTATTACAGAGGGTGTGTGAAAGGGAAAGAAGAAGTAATGAGGGTCAGCTGCAAATAAGTAAGTAAAGTTTATATTTTTATATTGCTTGTTAAGAGCAGACGCTAAAAAGTGTTTCACAATAAAATAATAATAAAAATAAAGAAAGAAAGAAAAGTCTGAGCAAATGAGTCTTGAGTTGCTTCTTGCAGATGTCCATAGTGTCTAAAGGGAGACATTTGGATATATTTGACAAACTTTTTTTTACAGATTTTACTGTCTTCATTGTCAGCTCAGAATGATTAAAAATGATTTCAGAAGTGCTGTGGGGCAAAATAGCTGAATGGATAGGCTATCCGTGGCATATTGTTGCTCTCTGCTCTCACACACAACTAAACAATCCACCAAGAAGGGTTGATTCTAGAAGGTAACCAGCAAATTGCAACATTTTCGTGAGATGGTTAAAGGGATAGATTGGGTGTTTTGAAGTGGGGTTGTATGTAGTTCTCCATAGTAGGTGTATTACCTATACACGTATATATATATATATATATATATATATATATATATATATATATATATATATATATACTAGAAAAGCACTCAGAGAGCACAGACCTCCACCAAGCACCATAGTTTCCCCCCATATTGTAATTCACTCCAAAATAAAAATCCTACATTTTTTAAAAAGAATTTTATATCAGTGGCAAACATAGAACATATATACAAGACACAACATAAAACTCACAATACATTATTTCTAAAACCAACATATGTACATTAACATTTTACAAAGTGATACAAACTGTGTCATGGTCAGAAAAGTAACAGTCTTCAACACATATCTGGGGATGTTGATTATTGTTGAAGTAAGCGTGGGATTTGATAGACACATTGTAAATCCCTGAGTCAAATTTCATGAGCTTTGGGCAACAATTACCAGAGATATTGAGAAACAATTTTTGGGTCCCATTTACCCCAATGTTAACGAAAATTTCAAAGTGATCCAGTATCCAGGATTTCTTCCGGATCAAATCACTTCTTCCTTTTCACATTTTCGACACACCCTGAAAATTTCATCAAAATCCGTCCATAAGTTTTTGAGTTATCTTGAACACAGACAAACAAACAGACAGATAGTCGCCGGCAATAACATAACCTCCTTGGCGGAGGTAATAAGTGAACTTAAACTGAACTTAAAGTGAAGCATATCTATACTGTTTAGCGGCATTGTAGTAAGTTTCACTTTTCAGTTCTGTTCAGTTCCCTGCCGCAATGAAGAAGGAAAGAGCTGTCTGACAGTCAGTCAGATATCTTTTTTTCTTTTTAAATAGTGTGAATTTTTCACAATTTACATGTTATCTTCCATACATGACCACCAATAAGGCGACCTGTAACCTGAGAAGCTAAAACCCTACTGCTCCCACTGCTTTGTTAATAACTGGAGGTGGCTTAGATGAATGTACCAGTCGTTTTATCAACTCAGATCTTCTCTCATCTGGGCAACAGTGTTCAGGACAGTAAAATGGCTTTAACAAGAAAATCCACATGAAATCAGAAAAGTGAGGAGGACAAAAATAGGACTTTGATGTCCTATTGACTCCCTTTTTTGTCGTTCAAAGGAGGGGATAGCCACCAACGAACGCACTGTTAGAAGCTTTGTCACTGTTAAGTGATTTATTTTCAGTGTTTCATTTTATTTTGAACTTTTGTTAGACATACGGCGCTGTTCTTCCTCTGTGATGATGATGTAATGATGAACCCTCTCTGTGATGTATCTTTAATGTTCCACTGGAGACAAAGAGACAAGAGATACATAAATAGAAAGAGAGAAGAGAGACAGAGGGAGGATTAATTGGGCTAGTTTCAGCTAGCATTGCTGTATATGTTCTCTATGGTTCCATCTGTCTTTGACATACTTATTGTTCTGGAGGGACGTACCACTCTGCAGAGATATTTGTCAAACCAATTATAATGCTGCAGTATCTCATATCTCTCTCTCTCTCTCTCTCTCTCTCTCTCTCTCTCTCTCTCTCTCTCTCCGCTCTATTTTCCATCTTTATTTAATACCAAATCTATTATAAATGCAATTAAACTGCTCTTACATTGGATAACAATTACTACAGCTTAATCCCTGGGATAAAAATCTCATTTACTTCCAGATTGTACTGATATGAAGGAAGCCATGAAATCATGTATTATTGTGCCTCATTCCTTGCTCTAATGCAGGGCATTTAATATGGTATGATAAGTCCAGGAGGACCTATTACTCCCACAGTAAGGAAGATAGAGCCAGAAATTAATTAGAATGAATACAGCACTTTTAACACTTTTCAAAACAGTGATGAGAGCCTACAGACAGAAACCTCTTCATCGCTATCAAGCCACTCGTACCACTACAGCCATCTATAACTCTATATATACACCTACAGGGAAGGGGTTATATAATCATATCAAGTATGAGGATTATCAGCACATTTTTGTGATTATTTTGGGCATACAAGGTCCATTTATTACAGGTTTTCCCATTTGTGCATTCTTTTCAAATTATGTCAACCTTTCAAAAACATTTACAAACACAGATATGATTACATTATTCAAGCAATGCAGCGTTATATTTGCACCCTTTATTTTTAGTCCAGTAAGAATTTCAGGCCAGACTCCTGCTGGTCTCGTTCATAGCTATACTTACAAAAAGAAATGGACTATAATTTGTGTATATCCTATGAAATCAATTTGTATGTAATCCACATAAACGTGAACCAGGAAGTATAAAGAGTGACAACGTAAAGAGGTTGGCGTGGATCAAAAAATTCCAGACTTTCGCCCAAGAAACTGCTCATACTTCATGTGAAAGCAGACGCTAACATTGATTTATTTGTCACATAACTTCCATACTTAAGTTACTTCACTTCCATCCAGTTATTTTAACCCAAACCTAAACCTAAGTATTTTTGTTGACTAAACCTAACCAAGTTGTTTCCTGTGAAGATGGAAGTTTATTTTGAAAAGACTCTATGCATGTAACCAGTGGATGTTGACATGTGTTGCTGGACATTCGTAGGAAAACGCTCGAAAAAATAAGGAATACCTTTTCGTAAGATCTCATACAATCTGTCATAGGATATAGGATATGTTGAATAATTATGTTTAATATTTAATACAAATAAGTGTTTCAGCAGGTTATACAAGCACCCTTATATATGAAGACATAAACTTTGCAGATAATTACATAGCTTTATCGATACAAATCAAGGAATGTTCTACATATAGTATGTCTTCCTCAGAGTCAGCCCTTATAATCTTAATTGCCTCGCTATATCACCCACACTTCAAGCTGCTCTTTACTTGTGATATGGATGCTATAATTGCCATCTCCTCTCAAACAGAAGAATGACATAATTATGATGTGTAAGAAAAGTCTCCTCTCATTTTTCCTCTTCTTCTCCAATCTTTTTCATTGTCACTGCTGAGAGCTACATGGTCGGAATTCATAATGTAAGTCCATGACTGTGATGTGGCTAAATTGCCTGGTACTGAGTTTTTGTGCTAAGCCTAATGTAGCGTTTTTCTTCTCTGAGTGCCTGAAGCTGTGATGTGATACATGATGTGCCTTCAATTTAAAGAGAAAGTCTGCTATTTGAGTTGCCTGTGAATCATTTATGATAATTCTACGTCTGTCTAACACCACTTAAAATTTGACATGTAGGGAACCAGGCTTATTGGCTCTCTTGCAGAGATTTAGATGAGAAGATTGATACAAATATGTAGCTGAAACCAGCAGCCAGTTAGCTTAGCTTAGCACAAAGACTGGAAACAGTGGGCTGCAGTTAGCATGGCTCCGTTCAGAGGCAACAAAATGCACCCTAAAATGCTCAGCAATTGTTTATCTTTACTCTTTGTGTAACAAATAACAAGTAAAAAACAACTTCTTCTGTCCTGTTTTTGTTAGTTTGCTTATAGCAGCCTGGAACCAAATACATAAAGGTATAATATGTAACCGTTGTTGGTTCCTGTTTGTAAACACACAGCATTCAAAGTATGCCACCTCCACAGCCCCACAGCTCAACATGAACAGAGTTGAGTGAGCTATAGAGTGCCTGAAGAGAGGGAGCGGTGTTAGTGAGAACAAAGCAGTGAATTAGAGAAATAAATGCTATTTTCTGATTGTTTCCTGGGGGTTGCATTCTCTCTGCACAACTCTGCTAGAAGGTGCCGAGTGCCAGATTTTGCATGTAATCGTCCTGTCCGCTACCTGTGGCTCAGCATTGCTCTCATCAAACTACAGACACACACCAATTATAGCTGCACTCACAGCACAAAGAGCAGTAGGGGGTTCACTGGAACACATGCACATAACACTACCCATTCTCATCCATGAAATACAGCCACTTTAATCCCGCTTAAGGGGGACTCTGACTGTTTCACTAAACAATTAAAGACACCTCAGATGTAGCATTTGTGATGAGAGGTTGCATTATGTTATGCACTGACTTAACGTTTCCCATGACCCATTTCTCACACGTAATGTACACCTGGACATCGGAGCAGTGAGCACATAGGAAGAAGAGTTACATCACTTGGTACTGCACTACAAGATATATTTTTTTTTTTTGCCAGTACTAAGTACTGTATATCTGCTCGGTTTACACAAGGTGAGATAATTAAGTAGATAAAAAAATCTTTTTCCCTTCCTCTTTCCTGAGCATTATGTTCTGGAGGAAACAAATCAAGGAAATGAGGAAATACACTGCACTGTTTCTTTGAATTTGGTCTCCCACTCCTCTGAACTATAGGTAACAGGCAGCAACAGCAGATTCAGGCATTTTAGTCCTATAAAATGCACATCCGCAGCGCATTTTGTCACCCATTTCTTTCCTCTGCACAAAGGCAGTTGAGGTCACTGAGATTTTTTCTATTCACACTAAAACAGAGTTACTACACTGGAAGATGCTGAGCATAGTTTTTTTTATTTCAGTATCTTATATTCTATATCATATATCTTCAAAACAATCCCAGTGCTATATTATCATGAAGCAGATTTTTCTAATAAACTCTGGTCTCCTGGTTGAAAGTCTAGTGTGCGTTTGACCCATTCACAACCATTCTGCCTGCTCTGTGTGGACTGCTCCAACTGCTGGATAACACAGTTTACATTGGGATGCAGTTTTGTTACATACTGTTGCTTCGTGCATCAGTTTCAGGTACTGCCCGATCGGCAGTATTTGACGAATTGGGAGTGAGACCAGGTTGAGTGAACATAGTGGAGGACTTAGCTGCTAAAGAGCTAGATATTTCCCTTGGGATTAAATTGAGACCACACCATGGCTAAAAGGAGACTGAACATTGGACTTATGGTGTAGCTCTATGTCTAAGGGATATGTAGTCAGGGCATGGCTACCTTGTGATTGACAGGTCGCTACCACGGCATTGTCTGGTCTGAGAGTTGTCCGTGTTTTCATCATAGAACCTGAACTCTTTCACAGTGAGTTTTCAGTTCATGAAAGCTAGTTAGATAGATAGATAGATAGATACTTTATTGATCCCAAGTTGGGAAATTGGGAAATTGGAAAATTTCTGACATTTTAATCACTTAAAAATGTCTTATTCAGGGTTCGGTTGTATAGATCCACTCTCTCGTGCCACTTGTGGTTGCAAAATAACAACATAGCAATGACCAAAATGTTAAACTTGAGGCTTCAGAATGGCAGTCTATAAACCTACTTACCTTATGTATGTATGTTTAAACTATGCCACCGCAGGTTAACGTTTTAGTTAATGGAAAGCCTGCTTAATCTCATACTGGTGCTAAAAGGAGCCTTGTGTGGTGGAATTGAATGTGAACGGCAGTGATAAAGCGTTGGTATGTGATGCTCTGGGAATGAGAACGGGCTGCAAATTGACGATTCAGGGGCTTGATATATTGGTCTCTGGTGGTCAGTGCAATGGTCTGGCCTCACTTTTGGCCAAAAACACTGCTGCTGCACCAACTACTACACCTACTTTTTGTAGCCTTGCTGTGTGCAATTGTGTGTCTCTACTGATCTTGAGCCCGCTCAGGTAGCTCAGGGATGCATTCAAATTCAGGGGCTTATTTATGCTGCTGCCTTTCAAGGGCCGAAGACACATTGCAGTGAGGCATGCTCTGGGGTTTAATAATAACACATAAGAGAACCTGGGAGTTAGAGAGCGGCTCAAGCTTCACGGTCATCTTTAATCGCTGTGACGTGCATAGAGGATTGCATGTGTGTATGTGTGCTGTGGAGGGTTGCAATTAAGTTAGAAAAGAACTGAGAGATTAAGGGGATAAATTGCTCATTTTGAGGTTTCTTTGGGGAGAAATCTTTCCCCTATCACACTCTCTCTCTGCCTGTCTATTTAATTATGTGAATACTTTCATGGATGTTAGTTCTAAGTGAAATTTACCTCCTGGGTCTCCACCTGTCTGATTAGCACAGACAGCAGAGAAAGCCTTCATTTGTATGTATGTGAATATGAGTGACAGCGCCGCCACAGAGGTAAAACTGTAATACAATGCAATGACGGCAGCGGATGCACTGCTAACTTATAAGACATGTACAACTCGTTAAACACAGAAACAGTAAGATCGAACCACTTTTGTCCATCTTATTTGTCTCCAACTGTGATAAACAACCAATTCACTGTACATATGAGTAGTTCACTCGGGTTATTCTCATAATTTTTGCCTTTTGGTAATCAGTAGCGATGCACTGATACTGACCCAAATAGCTGGATTGCGTATTAGTGACAAAGAAGCTGATCTACTCAATTCAGTTTTATGTTTATATACTATACTGGATATTATATACTAGAATTTTTTGCAATTTTGTTGCAGAAATTGTAATTTAGTTAGTAACAATTTAATTTTGAAGATTATTTTGCCAACATACTGATGGACAATTTTTTATTTTAATGATAAATAACAAAGCCCAAAATTTATATCTATTTATTTTGTGTTACATTTTGTTTTACAAAGTTAGGAAAGTTATGTTTAAGTCAAGCTTGATGTGTCCTTACACATAAAAGAATGATCCCAATCCCCTCCACACAATGAGGCATATTGCTTATCAATTTAAGACTGGTATCGGATCGGTACTCAGTATCAGCCGGTACCCGAAGCCCAGAAATCGCAATCGGGACTGAAAAAGCTTCTCAGATTGTTCTGTGAAGGTTAGTAAACAAATAGAAAACAAAAAGAAATTGGAATTGGTAGGTGAACACAACCTTCAGGGGTTGACATTTTGATTTTCAACATCACTGTGGCAGACGGATGGAAAAATGAGTGAGACTTTTTTTTGTTGCTGTTTGTATTGCCCAATAATGTATTTAATTCAAGTCAAAGCAGAACAGTACACCAAGTTTTAAAAAAAAATGGTTTATTGATCAACATACTTGAGTGAACATTGAGAACAACATCATTTAATTGCTTGCTTTAAGTGCAGTTAATTCAGGTAAGTTTTTTGCAGAGACTAATCTTCTTTAAGCTTAATTCCCAAAGTGCCAAACTATTCTTTTAAGACCTTAATTGTTTTAGTTGACATTTGGCTCATATGTATCTATTTATATGCCTAAATGTGTTTTAAGAAATTGCTTCAAAGTAATTAACACACACAAAACAGGGTAGTGTCATTCCAGCATAGAAGTACTGGCTGATTTCTGAGTGTTTTGGGAAATAATGATGCTGCTATGTGTAGCAGGTTCCCAACAACACATTTTACCCCTTAATTCAACTATGATTAATACATGACATAATTTATAATATGTCATTAAATTTGTTTATTACAAAAAAAAAAAAAAAAAAAAAAAAAAAAAAAAAGAAAAAGGCCACCTTTATTAGTCCGCTTTGTTGAATATTTGATTCTGATTGGTAAACTGGCACCTCTCCAGCTACCAGTTCACACTCAGTTCTTGGTCCATATATTATTTAAACCTTCACCCTCCCCCCCCCCAACCCACCCCCCTCCACACCTACTCCCCCCCCCCCCCCCCTTTTTTTTTTTATTACACCCCTTTGTTAAATTTTTGATTCTGATTGGTCGATTACGGCATTCCACAGCCTGTTATTTCTTTATAGCAGACCACTGTTATGTATAACAAACTGTTGCTATGAACACAGTTCTGCTCTTGGACTATGGGAGACCATTTCTGTGTCAATTTATTGATTTCTCAAAACAGCAGTAGGCGAGATTAGAGCAAATATGATTAAAAAAGTTATTTTATTTAATTTCTACTTCCTGTTAGTAGTGCATGAGACAGGTAATCGGAAAAAAAAAAATCGTGTCTCTGTGTCCTCCAGTGCTAAGTGTCCTCCTTATTCCATCTGCAAGATTTCACAGACTGGAGGAAAACAACCAATCAGAGCAGAGCTGGAGCCTGCCGTCTCTTCGCAGCTGTCACTTGAACTCCAATCAAACAATCAAATAGTGCTGATCAAATTTGAATCATTACTCTGTGACTGTAATGATTATTTCTCTCCTTAAATGTTTTCAGAAACATCTTGTAGTTACTGTTTAGCTGTAAATTGAGAAAGTTTGTTGCCATGTTGAGATCAGTTGAGGAAATACCAAGCACCGCCCACCAGCTGGAGTAAATGTTCTCATTTTACAGCTAAGCAGTAACTACAAGATGTTGTGAGTGATTGACAGCAGCCTCTGTTGAATGAACAGCCATTTGATTGATTGATTGATTGTGATTGTCCAAAGTCTCTCGTCACAGGCTAGATTTTTTTTTTTTTCAGAGTGAAAACAGAGCCATGAGGAGGTGCAGAAGTCTAGTTTTCTCCCACAAGACTTGAATTACAGTATGCTGAAAGGTTATTATGGATGCCAAAAACATTCTGCCTACCATCACTATAAGTAGCCGCGGAATTAGTGGGATAATGTAGCGAGCGGGTCATTGTTTCAAAATAATCACCTTCAGGGTTTTGCATCAGGGTTCACCTTTGTCACCCTGTCAGAGTCTATTTTGCAATAACAAATGGCTCACTGTACATTATAAACCAATTTATTCATGGAAGAAATTAGCAATAAGCTACACTATCTCCCATGAGGCATTGGCTTTACATCATGAAATTATGAAAAGTAGTTAAAGTATTAAAAAACATATTTACAGATTGCTGAGTAAGCTTTTTTTTTACAGGGGACACAGTAATTGAATTTACTGTCTGGTTACTTGGTTCTTTCATCAAGCACGTGGTCAGGTTTTTGTACGCGCATGTTTGTAAAGTACTTCTCTTTTCATAGCTTGCTACAGGCAGGCTGCAGGACATTTTAGCAAGAAGTGGAGGAGGGAAAAAGGTATCTATGCTTCCTAAGTGCACAATCATTCTGAAAGGAAGCTGCCATAAGTGAAGGATACCCATTTTACTCAGACATTCAGAGGAACATTACATTCTGCTGATTTATTCAGCTGTACTAGTGAGGAGAGATGAGGACAGTAAGAGAGCAAAAAGACATAAATGATACAAGTAGAGAGAAAAGGCGTTCCTAGAGAACAATCAGGAGATAGATTGAATCAATCAGGGTCGGGGGTTTAGTGACCTAACCGCTGATTCTACAGCAACAGTGCTGAAGTTATTAGCAGATTATAGAATCACTGGCCAGTGAGTTGACATGAGGAAAATCATTAACACTTGTTGGTATACAATTAAGTCAGCAGGGGTTTTAAACTAGCAGCTTGGAGATAGATGTTTTTTACATGCTGTATCCTGCCAGTAGTGCAGGAGACAGGTAATCTAAATAAAATCATGTGACTCTGTGTCCTCTGGTGCTCCTAATGGTATCTGCAAGATTTCATAGACCGGAGGAAAACAACCAGTCAGAGCCGAGCTGGAGCCTGATGTCTGAGTAGCAGTCAATCACTCACAAATGCCAAACAGTCAAACTAGGCAGTGCTGATCAAATGTAAATCAATATTCTGTTACTGTGTATTTCTGCTGTAAAATGTTTTTATAAACTTGTTGTTGTAATGTACTGTTTAGCTGTAAAATGAGAAAGTTTGTGGCCCAGCAGCCATGTTGAGATCAGTTGAGGAACCTATCAAGCACTGCTCACCATCTGGAGCAAACTTTCTCATTTTACAGCTAAACAGTAACTAAATGGTAAATAGACTTGCATTCATATAGTGCTTTTCTAGTCTTCTGACCAACTACAAGATGTTTCTGAAAATTGAGCCGAGAAATAGGCATTATATTAACTGAATTTTGATTCATATTTGATCAGCGCTGCCTAGTTTGACCGGCAAGTGACTGACAGCTGCTCAGAGATGGCAGACTCAAGATTGGTTGTTTTCCTGTCTGTGAAATCTTGCAGATGCAATTAGGAGTACCAGAGGAATATCATTTTTTTTTTTTTTTAGATTACCCATTAAATGAACAGTCAATAGAAACACTCTCTATCTGAAAGGACCTGTGATTGGCTAAAATCTCCTGTCACAGGCTAGATTTTTAAAGCCTTAAAACAGAGCCACGAGGAGGTGCAGAAGTTTAGTTTTCACACTTGAATTACAATATGCTGTAAGATTATTATGGAATTTTTGCCCACTCGTGCCAAAAACATTAGCCTACTGCACGTTTAGATCATTGTACACCAATTTGGTATTTTCCACATGCATTTTTTTAAATCTGTCATCTGATTAAAACCATTTCACACAGAATCCTTGCATACTGAATCCGATGAACTTTATAAATCTCTTTGTTGTGAAAATTCACAATATCTGTATTCTTTTAATAAGAAAGAAAGAAAGAAAGATATTCCTTTATTAGTCCCACAGTGGAGAAATTCAGTTTTACACTCTGTTGTTCACAGTACACAGTACATAGTACATATACATGTCAATGGAGAGATGTCAGAGTGAGGGGCTGCTCCTGACAAGCGCCCAGAGCAGTTGGGGGTTTGGTGCCTTGCTCAGGGGCACCTCGGCAGTGCCCAAGAGGTAAACTGGCACCTCTCCAGCAACCAGTTGGTCTTGTCCATGGGGATTTGAACCCGGGTCCTCCACATCCTAACCCAAGTCCTACGACTGAGCACTCCGCTTAAGCGGGCAACTTGTGAACAGAGATGCTTTAGCTGTAGAATCAACAGCACTGTTGATTTACCGATGTGCACCGGACACCAAATGTCATTTTCTGAACATTGACCTGCAGCAGGGACAGTATAAAGGCAAGCAGAAAGCTGCTGTTCTACATAAATACAAACACATTATGCTGCTGTACAAGTAATACATTTAGTGCAAGGGGGAGGAGAGGGGAGAGCTGCTTATCTTTAAAGTGTATATTAAGGTACCGGTGGTTGACCACAGAATTTACAATGCATAAGAATAGGAACATTTTATGTGTGGGTGTACCAACTGGAAACACTAAGATGCAAAGTTAAATGATCCGAAGTGCTAGAAAGACTCACCCAAACTTTCCAGAGTGTGAACATCAAATAGAAAAAGTTTGCACAGGAAGAGCTGAAATGTGTGGGTTTTAAAAAATATGCATAAAACCTGTGTAACTTCACAGAATCTAAATTGAGCTGTCAGATTGGTGGGAAGAGAAACACATCTCTCTTCCTCTACTACTCCACGAACCGAGATGATTCATGACTAAAAACTGTTTAGAAGTCAAGGAAGTGGGTGTTTTGATGTTATACTGGGTGATAGGGCAGTGGTGGTCAAAAATAATTCAGATCAAAAAGCCAACGATGAAGACGTCCTTCTCTGTGAGTCATCTGTGAGAAAATGACGACGTTGAGAGATAGCGGCGGCAGAGGACGCTGCTTCATTTGTGAGCGTCAGATGACGCCAGATGACAGAAAACATCTGCCTTCCTCTGTTGACTGTTTCAAACTGGATGGAGTCATAGGTGGCAATGTGTGAACAATTTCAGGAGGCTCATCATCATCCATGACTCAACAGACTCTGACACTTACTCAAATGTCTGTCCTCAGTGAATCCGGTGCCAGAACAGCTGCTACAGACCATACACAGGGACAGTTCATTACCGATGAGCACATTTAGTCCGTCTATAGAGCATTTACTGCTAAATTGTTCATGAAAGGGTTTGTTTGCATGAATATTCAAGAAAGGTATGACGTCAGATTCTGTAATGACGTGTTTAAAGTCTGTCAAGCTGGCAAGGTTGCTATCTTGCAGGTGGTAGCTTTCCATCAAAAGTTGTTTCTACATTGGACAGTTTGGATGATAACTTCACCGATCACATTTGCTTTTTCTTTCAGATAAGTTTGGCTAACCCAGGGCTTTGTCAGTTGCTAAAGTGTCACCTTGAGCCCAGTTTCCTGCCATTAACTTGGAGAGCAGAATGTTGACATAATAGGTAGAAATTATGGTGGAAATTAAGGTTGTAATAAATATGACAATGAGTTGTAATAAATCCAAGTTGTAATAAAACATAATCCCAGAGTTTTCAATTTGTTGGATGGATGAAAACTATACAATTTCATACAGCACAAAATAATCCAAAATGCAAGGCTTCGAGACAGTGTATCCTCATGTAACAGTTTGTATTACATCATACGTAAAGCTATCCCTTATTTTTCATGCATTCTACAAATGTCCAGCAATACATGTCAACATATGCTTGGTACATGCACACACTCTTTTCAAAATAAACTTTCATCTTCACAGGAAACAGCTTTCTTAGGTTTAGAATAAAAAAAAACCTGGCTTAGTAAGGTTTAGGAAAGTATCTTAGTTTGGGTTAATACAACTCCAGAAATGGCGTTACTGTAGTACGGAAGTTCGGTGCCAAATGAAAAACTGTTGACTTCTGGTTTCACATGGGACCTGAACAGCGGTCACCTGAGTTGGCCCAGTCACCTGGAAAGAATGCTGGCATTGGACGTTTCTGCAAATCAGAGATACTACCAGGGTTTTTGCGTCCGGTTAAAGCAAGTGATGTCATTTGAAGAGTGAAAAGAGAAACACTGTGCAGATGGGCGATGGATGGGCCAATCAAACACAAGGCTGTTATCCAGGAGACCTCTGTTCGCATCTCGTGTGTCACGTTACAATCAGCTGTCCATTTGTGTGGCATGTTCACAACATGTTGTGTCATTTTCACTGTACAAACATAGTCGGTTTAAGCCCAACAGTGCAGGTCGTTACTAAATTAACTATTGTGATTTCGTTGCATTGTTACGGTTGTTACGTTATGGTATGATTATGATGTATGATTATTTGAGCACATATCATGATCTTTTTTCTAACTTTAATCACGTAGAATTTTTTGTTCAGAAATTTCAACATATCTGTGATTTGCAGAAACATCCAATACTAACATTTTTTCCTGGCAACTGGGTTGTTTGTGTTAATGTCCGCTGTTCTTGAACCTGCACCATTTACCCTGATTCCTGCGTTTGTGACTCTTTATTCTTCCTATTTCACGATCATGTAGATTCAATACGAATTGATTTTGTGAGATATATACAAATTACAGAGCGTTACTTTTCGTAGGTATAGCTACGAACAGTGTATGAGACCAGCCTGTTTAGGAACAAAGATGTGCTTCATATTTGGAATGGCAACACATGAAAGAAAAACGCAGTCCGAATTGATGCACATATTCAGATCCTGTTTTCTTTCTTAAGTGGTGCAAACATCAAAAAAAGACCAGTTACAGCAAACATGGACATGTTGCTTTAATCATTTAATCATGCAAGGACATACTTTATTCCCAGAACTGATAAACAAGCTCTCTTGCTGACATGGGAGGTCAGTCTCCAACACAGACCAGTGACACTGGCATCGGGAGGAGAATGTAATAACACACACATTGTTACAATGTGCTGTTGGGAAACAGGATAGAACTGGAAATCCAAGCCTTGGGCGTGGAAAGCAGTTAAAAGGAATTACGTATCATAGGCATGTATCATCTAGTCATAATACATGCTGCTGTTTTATATTGGCTTTTTTGTTTCATACAAAATGGAGCAAAGTGATCACAGGTGGGTGAAGTTCAGTGTGGGAACCTCAGTGTAGTTATATAACATATTTAAATCTTATTAGAGGTGCTGAAGTTAGAAGCTGAGTAATAGTCAGCAGGGGGAATAATTACTCAAGATTGGAATGGGATTTGGAATGACAGTGAAAGGGTTGTCAGTGACAAAATTTGCAGGATGGAGATGGGAAATAATTCAAGACTGGGCAAGAGGGGGATAAAATGTCCCTCCTCTTTCATACTTAATCTCAATATGCTTGCTTCCTGTTAAAGAGTACCTGTCTGTTATCTACAGGGGCCACGACTGAAAGGTTAAAAAATGCCCCCAATCTGCTTCATCAAGGCATCTTCGAGCAGTACATTGAAATTTTCAATTTTCTCTCAGGAGCTTGCATACTGCCAACCAGCTGATGCTGTGTGTATGTGGGATGCTGCAGAGGAACAAGTTTGAAATTCATGAGAAAAACAGCTTCTGACTTAAATGAATAACTGATATGTTTGTATTCACGCTTAGTTGCTGTTGATTCCCGTTCTGGATTGTATTTACTCTGGCTTTTAATTAAACCATTTCCATTGCAAATACATGCTGCAGCAACAATTAGATCATAGTCCCTGCCCTAATTTAAGATTTGTGGGGAGACTGGAATAAAAACAATTGGTAAGTATGTATGTATGTATGTAATTGGAATTTCCATATTTTGCCCAGAACCTTATTTAAAAACACCAATTTTAACAACTTTGGTCACTAATTCAGTAGCTAAAACGGGCTATTTGAAACAGGCTAATTACTTGGCCTTCGATATTGCTGATTGCGGACATTTGACACTTTCTGACACATGTATTAAAAATAACCAACAGGTTTTGTGAAATCAATTAATTTATGATAAATTTACGACCAAATGTGTTGCATTTGTAGCATTGTTTTGAACAAAACTTTCAGGATGTGTTTGTATATGTGGACATATCTTACAAGTTTAATGATGATTGATCCAGTAGCTGTGGAGTTAGATCTATTGATGTGCTGAGCCATGCCCTTTTTAAGTTCATTGGTGAATATCTTCAAAATGCAATGAAACATCAAGCTTTCGATAACTTCGGATGAGTCGGAAAAATCTGTCAGGTGGACTTCAGTGGGTCTTGAGGGTTTTTTGTAGAGCACATTGAGCTGGACATGTGTGTTGAATTTCAATTTAATCACACTTACAGTGTGAGGGGGCCAACCTTTAAGATTTTTTTGGGCTGCCAATGACAGCTCAAGCGTCAGGCCAATTCATATTTTATGTGAAGCATTAGGACATCATGTGCAATTATGGTCCCAAGTTTCACATCTGTAGCTTGTTCCAGTTTACAGCAAACTGAGCAAAGGCATAATATAGCATACTGTATAATCCCACTTCGGGGCTTGAACCTTAATAAAAATGTTTAAAGAGTTTGTACAACCATTTGCATTTAGTGATCGAGAGTCAATTTTCAGCAATACAACAAAAAAAGAGTCCAATTCCACAGAGTGGAAATGCACTGTGAAGTGTCACCCATTTCGCCCGCCTCATCCATATTTAGACCTTCATTCATGTTATCTGACTTGAGTCTCGTCATCAGGCTGGTTGCCTGCTGCGTCTCTCTTTCTGTACTCACTTTTAATACATGGGTAGTACCTGAATCATTCATCTGTGTTTCATCTTAGCCTATTTGTCTATTTTCATATGTCTTCCCAGCAGTTACAACTTGACTTTTTAACATCTTGTGCTTGTTTCTGTTTGTTTCAGAGCATCTGAATATGTTTTCAGTCACACATAACCTCAGGCACTGCTTTTTGGAAAAGCTCCAGATATGATTACCAGTAATAGCTCGCAGTGTGATGGAACAGTAGCGGATCAACAGCTGTCAAACTAGACTCCAAGATATGTGTGCCGAAATGTTGAAAACGCAAATGTGGGCTTTGAGGCGTTCAAGAGAGCAATGTGGTAAAGGAATTAAGTGTGGCTATGCAGCTCTATTTGTCTTGCTGTAAGGCTCTTAGTTTAGTTTCTGTCTGAGTTTATCTTCTTGTGGATCTTGGATGATGTTGATGAGAGAGCAAAACATACTATAAATAGTCCGATTCAATCGCTCACACACACACATGGAATCATACATATGTACACAACACACAAGCACAGATAATGTATGCAGAGCCCCCTGAAGCAGTGCATTCTGGGAGACACCCTACAGAGAGGAGAGAGGAGGCAGCATGCACCAGTTCAAAGGTCATCCACTGTCTACTTCCAAGAAGTATACCCATCGACTTAGAGTGCATTCTCTTGTTCTTGTAGATTATTTAACCAGACAAGTTGACTAAGAGCGTGTTTCTATTTACAAAAGCAGGCTTCATGCTTGGATCAAATTAACCCCCCTTCACCCGGGTCGGGATCACGGCCGACTTTACAGAGTTGCAGACAGACTCAGAGAGCAGAGAGCAGTAGCACATTCAGTTTTAGAGCTAAGTTTGCCTTCATTTTGACAAGGAAAAACTGGCACGGCCATTTTCAAAGGGGTCCCTTGTCCTCTGACCTCATGATATGTGAATCTAAATGGGTTCTATCTGTCAGTTTTGGACACAAAACATGCAGTTTTTTGAATTCAGAATAAATTAGTTATTTTCACCTACACTAAAATGGTGTATTTGAATATTTTTGTATACTGGGGTCCCTGGAATGACATAAATTGGGCATCACTGTAAGGCTCAGACCCAATGTGTGATGAGTTAGTCCCCATTGTAGCCATTTCATTGTAGTGATTCCATTTTTTAAATTTGACCTCACTGTATAAAATGAGCTGTGGTGACCTCAAGGATAATCACAGCCTCATGAAACTTTATAGCCACAAACTAGAGACCCAGAGCATTGAGAGGATGGATGGCTTTCCTGGCTAAATTGACAATAAGGGGCTTTCTTAGCAGCATGGCTGTTTTATGGTGTTCTCCAAGGTCTTTTGAAGGGCTTGTTGGTCCTTTTTTATCAATTCTCAATTGTTAAGTGGTTACATTGATTTATAAATAGATTTATTTCAATTAATTTATTAATTCATGTGTATTTCTGATTTATAACTAGAACAAGTTAACACTGGTGCTGAGCTGCATTTCAAATTAATCTTCAAGTTCCCAGCTTTCAGATGATGTACACCACTTCTATGTGGCATCTAGTGTTGACCTGCTATCTCTACCATCTCAGCACCCTGAGTTAATGTCAGGTTCAAAGGCAGCTTTGCTGTGTTATTTTTAGTTATAGCTCCAAATCGATATATATTGCAGGAGCAAATGGGAAAATCTTCAGTTAATCATAACCTTTCCTTCAGATTCATCATGTACTGCCTCGCCGTGGGTGCCAAGACAGTCTGGTATATAACATCAATTTGACAAGAAAAGACACACGTTTAAGTGATGAGACAAGGCGACTCGTTGGTGGAAAAAAAATCTAGGATATATAATTATAATAGTTGGATATTTCATCTTAACCTTTTGTCAAGTTACAGGAGGACAGATTAAGTGGACAGGTGTTTTTCTCCGCAACACAAATGTGTTTTTTTCTATTCGACTTCTGATAAAGAGTTAAAGATGAATGTGCAGTTTCCTCATGACTAGAAACCACAGATATATTCTGTTAGGTGCTACACTTTCTGCACCACTTTGTTTTTGCTTGAAGACATCCTAATGGAAAACTCTTGGCTATGTTGCTGCTGACTTCCCATATCGTGTACTGGCAGTTAATTCAAAAGTGTGATAAGATATCTGGCAAAATAAAGTTAAACTGTTTAGGATGTGGCAACACATGTTCCACGTTTTGTAAGGAAGTGTTCAGCCAGAAAGGCAGGGCTTTATTTGTGTGTATCCTGCAGATTGTCGATCTATAAACATGGGCAACGTGTCAATTTTCCAATATGTCAACTGTGGGTATTTTAATGGAAATGTAACCAGGGGCTTTGGCTTGTCTAGAGTGTTTATTAGAAATAAAACATCTTGGTATGTGACAGGGATTTCTCAATACTTTCTGATTTGATTTTAAACCCTAAATTTCCAATTGTTGTGGTCAGGCAATTTCCCATCACATAAAATAGGTTTAAATCTCAAGATTACAACTCTATCTTCCTTTATTCTTTTGTTTAGGTGCAGAATTGATATTCTGGTTGTAGGGCATAGACTGTAGTCATCATTATGACATTTTTTCTGTCTTACAGCTTTTCTGACCAATCAACATGCATGCAACCAAGCCATTATTGGCATTAGAATGGATTTATTAAGTATATTAAGAGCCGGCCTGAAGGTCCTGCAGCCACCAGGGACTTGGGTTATTTTTTTTTATTATTATTGTTTACTGTGCTACTTTTGTTTCATTGAGTTTGTAATGATTCCTCTTCTGCACATTTACACAAGTTATTTTGCTGTTTTAAGATTAAAACGTATGTTGTTAAGGGACACCAAGCACGTGATCATCTTTACTTATGCCTCATTCAACCAAAATGTTGGCAGCAATGTTGTCAGCAGTGTTGGGGTCCACATTGTAATTTATTAAATACTCAGATAACAGGTAACATGCAGGTTAGCACCTACTTATGTATGTATTACATGTTGTATATGCATTATGGTTACATTTAAGTTTATTTTGTTAAATTATTGGTGTAAATTTAACTTTTTTGACTCCACTCCTCTTTTTCATAGACCCATTTTTGTCTTTTTTTCAGGGGGGTACAAGTTTTTTTAGGGGGAGATAGCAGGTCAGCAGCAAGTGGTGTACATCATTTGAAAGCTGGGAATCTGAAGATTAATTTGAGATGCAGCTCAGCACTGTGTCAAGTTGTTCTAGTCATAAATCAGAAATAGATACAAAAATATAAATTGATTATTAATGGAACTTTTTGAAGCATAAAAGGGTTTAGAACAGTAAAGTGCATGACTGCCATTCCAATGCTCACTTATGTCAAAAGTCATTGCGGCAATTTTTGGGTTGATACCATTTATTACACATATTTGGTGCTAAATTAACCATTTTTACCACTTCAGAATTATGTAAAATCAATAACTGCTCTAAAATACCACATTAAGACACCAAGACCTTGAGCAAAACCACAGAAAAAGCCATGCTGTGACTTCACGGTTTTTGCCCCAAACTGCATGTGATTATCATGAAGTGGGCATGTATGTAAATGGGGAGACTCGTGGGTACCCATAGAACCCATTTTCATTCATATATCTGGAGGTCATAGGTCAAGGGACTCCTTTGAAAACTGCCATGCCAGTTTTTCCTTGCCAAAATTTAGCGTAACTTTGGTGCGTTATTTAGTGTTCTTCCCAACATGCTAGCATGTTGTTGGTGCCAATAGATTCTAGGTTTTCAAGTTTCATATGATAGAAGTAACTGAGCCTGTTACAGCCTCTGAAAAGTCGACCAAAGGAGAGAAATTGAAAACATTTACACAAAGTCTGTCTCTCTCTTGTGTGGGCAAAATGCTGCTTCAGCAAGCAATTAATTTATGCATGAGTTTGATGACATTGCCTTACTGCATTAGATTCAAAGCAGCAGTCTTGAACTGAATTTTCACATCTCTTTCCCCCCCCAACAGTCAATGATGTTTTTTTTTTTTTCTGACCATGAAATGATCTTTCCCAACCAATCACATTGTGGTAGTTGCCTAAACAATGGCAGATTAGAGAACACAAGATCAGTTTAAGAAGATGTCATCATGATGATAGTGACACCAGATCAGAAAACTCTTACAGACTGTTGAAGTTGCTCACAAACCCATTTTTGTCTTTCAGTTGGATAGCTTGTCATTGTTAGAATGACAAAGAATCTGATCTGCAGAGAAAAATACAACTCTCACTTTCTCTCCCTGTCTTGCTCTACCTTTATACTCATGTCTTCCACAAACATACACTCTCCATCTTGATCTTTGATCGCAGTGTTTGATCGGAGTTGTGTCGACATGTAGATAAACCTTTTCATCTGCTCTCCTCCCAGAGTTGGATCCTTTGCAGGAATTTAAGCAAGTTATGCTACGTTTGTTTATATTTGTCGACCTCTATTTTATACATTTTTTCCATCTTCAAAATGACACCAAATGTCCACCAAAGGAGGGATGAACAGAGATGTACGTATGCAGATTTACTTAGGAAAGATGCAAGAGAAACAGTAGGTTATACAGAAAATGACAGAGGGGGAGAGGAGTGCTGTGGGAATAAGGGAGGCATTGAAAATAAGTGGAGGCTGCAGGGAAACACGAAGAGGAGAATTAGGATCATGATTAGGGAGGTTAGGATGTGACAGAATTGCAAAGTACATTTATGTGTTGAAGTATTCCAATACTGTTTATTTACTTTCATCAAAATCAGTTAATTATGACATGATGTTACGTTCTTGTTTCATACATTTATATCATCCAAACCAAATAATTTAGTCAGGCAATTTTTAGTTCTACATATATGGTTGTATTTGAGGGTAAATTATGATAATCATTGCACATCTTCCTGCAAGATAATTCCTATGAAAGCATGTGTAATAGTAAAGGAAACACCTTATTCAGGATTTATGAAATTGAGTTGTATTAGGCCATTGCGTGCATTATTGTAAATTATTAAGCCTCATGATAATGCTAGATTTTTGACACCGATGTGATGGTACCTTGATTTCTAGGATTAACGGTATTAGCCAGAAACTGACTTTCCCATCTGGTTATTTTGTTGCTACGTGGTTAGCACTGTCGCCTCACAGCAAGAGGTTCAAATCCAGCTTGAGGAGTTTACATGTTCTTCCCAGGTTTTCTCCAGGTGCTCCGGGTTCCTCCCACAGACCAGCGCCATGCAGGTTAGGTTAACTGATGAATTGCCTGTTGGTGCAAATGTGAGTGTGAATGATTGTCTGTCTTAATGTGTCAGCCCTGTGATAGTCTGGTGACCCCACATGGGATAAGCAGTTATGTGATTGCGTGAATGAACTCCATGAAAGCTGATTTTAACGGCCCATAATTTGTGTTGTGCAGAGTGAAATGCTAACTCACTTTGCATAAGCAATTACATTAAAAAAAAGACGGTTTATTAACTTTAAACAACTAGCTTTGATTTTAAAACCCAAGTAGCTGACAGCTGCTCTCTGTATTCTCTCTCTCTCAGGAATCGTTTGACCTTTTGGGAAAAGTGCTTATCTACTGTCTTGCCAAAAGTTAGATGAAAAGATCGATACCACCCTTGTATCTATACTCTATATTATTTGTTACTAAATATGTAGCTACAGTCCTAAAGGTGCTGATTCTTCAAACTTTGGGCAGAGCCAAGCTAAGTGCCCTGGGTCTTTATGCTAAGCTAAGCTAATCGGCCACAAGTTCTAGCTTCATATTTTGCTCAAATAAAGTGAATAATCTTGTTATGTAACTCTCAGGAAGAAAGCCTGCAAACATATTTCCCAAAATGTCAAACTTTGCCTTCAAAGGAATTCTAAGGCATTATCTGATGTAACATTTCAACACGTTCTTACTCCCAGCTAGCCAAATGCCACAGTTTCTGCTTGCTACTTGCATGGCGTCTTTTCAGAATACACAGAAAGGCAAGGTTTCCACTTGTTGCATGCATACAGTGTCTTTTCACAATAAACTTCAATAGGTTTACTTAGTTTTTAGGTTTACGTGATTAGGTATAGGTGACAAAAGCACTGGGCTAGGCTTAGGAAACTATCATGGTTTGGGATAAAATAAGCATGCGTGTTGTGTAAAATAAGTCTGCTTGTTCTGCAACTTACATAGGTCTGCGTGGTGTTAGTTAAGTATGCTTGCTACATTACCAAATTAAGGTAAAATAAGTCAGTGTTAATGTGGTTTCACACAAGATACAAACCGCGGTCACCTGGATGAAAGTCCTATGTTTGTTTAACCCTACCTTCAACCCCGACCTCTTCTCTAATTGGGCATTCTTTTGTCGTTCTTTATAGCACCTCAGTTGCTCTGACCTTCTATT
Source organism: Pterois miles (assembly GCA_947000775.1). NCBI lineage: Eukaryota > Metazoa > Chordata > Actinopteri > Perciformes > Scorpaenidae > Pterois > Pterois miles. The sequence continues at coordinate 3,602,782 of CAMQGK010000637.1, read as the reverse complement.
AATGACACAGATGGGTTTATATTGAAGTTAGCTGAAAGCCTGGTTGGGAGTGAGAGTTTTGAACATTTTTATAAAACGTTCCATCAGATATTAGTGTGATACTATTGCATGGTTAAACATTGTCAGCTTATCACTGTGGTTTTACCTTCATGAGGCGCCTTTCTTAGCTGCATTTAGATTTTGACCTTGTCTTTTAACCAGCACACACAGTCCCAGAGTTAATAGTCCAAAGCATCCTTTTCAACATGTAAAGCACTCTCTTACCCTGACAAAAGTGGAAAATAACCAGAAAGGATTCACTGCACGTTAAATGCTCCTGTTCAACACGTCATTTCTACTGTGTGTGTGTGTGTGGTGTGTGTGAGCTGTTTTGGAGGGTCTTGTAAGGCAATGATATACCAAACACTGTGATAGCAGATGGTGTTTCAGTGTCATATCCCACAGATGGGAAACATCTTAGTGACCCAAAAAGAGACAACAACATTTAACGTCATAGCTGTTTTCAATTCCAAGTGCTTTCCTGTGTTTTCATTCCACTTTAACTAGGCCCTAGAAGGCTGTAGGCACTGACACACACATAAACACTTACACAAAATGACATTGGAACAAATAAATTGTGCAAGTACTTGGTAGCCACTCGCATCCACTACTACTATTATTTTAGATGATCAGAAAAAAAACTGAAAAACTTCTGCATTTTTCTCTCTTGACAGTGTTTCAGTGTGCATCAGTACAGGGGTGTGGACCCCACTACGAATTTGCCATTGAGGAGTTCTGCCTGGCCAAATTCAGACTGGATATGCAAGAGCTGGACCGGAGACACTGGTGTAGCTGGGAGGACACAGTCGAGTGAGTAGCGATCACGATTTCCACTTCTCACAATTAAACACGATCGACTGCAGAGGTGTAAGAAAATATTGAAAATATCAAGAACGTATGTTTTTTGATAACATATCGATTCTCAGACACAAAGATTAACTCATTATTTCATCTGCAAAGATATGGACCATCTCAGTGTATGAGCCCTCTCCTACGATGTGAGATGTTACAGGGATTGTGATAAATGTAAATAAAGATCCCATTCTTCTGATTGCATAAAAAAGGTAAACGTTTTTTACTCAGATTATATCCATATAGTGGTGTACTTTATGCTATGACAGAAAATTCCAATATATCGCCTTGCGTACAGCATCACCATATATCGCAGTATGTTGACTCAACCCCTGTATCATGATACTGTAAGTATCGTATTGTATCGCCACAGTCTTGCCAATATACAGCCCTAATCGCCTGTGATACTAACATTTAAAATGTTTACTCCGTTCATCGAAAATTCTTCTGCCTATCAAATCAGTGGCGGCGGTATGTGCCACCCCAATGGCTAGCGCGTGTGTGCGCGTGTGTGTGTGTGTGTATTTGAGAGAGGCATAGAGTGACATAAGTGACAGAGATATTATATATTTTGTCTGTTATCTGGCGTAAGTTAACAAAATGGACGTTACCTCCACATGATGCACTGTTATCAACTGTTTGTCTCTGGCTGGAGAGCTATACAATCGTGCAGCATTTTGGTCACCTTCCAACGGCTGATTAGACACTGGGTGAGAGACAACGGAGAAAGAGAGTGGGGAAAAAAACATCGGGACATGAGAGAGATGTGCCGAGAGAGTTTGTGTGGAGAACAAAAGCAGTACTCCGGTGGCATAAACAAGGATCTTTTGTGCATGTACAAATATTATCTTTGCACTCACTGTAAAAGATGTCTCGTGCCACAGGTTTTCACAACACTCTTAAGATCTGAGCACCAATTACTGGAATCATCTTCTACCTGCTAATTTCATACAGCCGCATAACTTAAAATTCAAAACTGTACATCAAGCTGTTTTGAACTAAACAATAAAACCCCTATCCTGAATTAACTGGGTATGAAACCGTGTTGCCTCCCTTAGGGCCTGTAAGTTCATAACTGCCCCCACTATCAACCTGGGGAACCCAATTAATCTCCAATAGGCCTGACCATCGATCGGGTTGTTCAGCAGCATCGGTTCTGTTCTCATGACAAGTACCATCTGTTGCTAGATTTGGAAAAAACAAGCAGCAAGGTGAATTTAGGTAAAGAAGCAGTGCCTTTTAAAGCCTTTAATAGTACTTTCATGCTGTATTTTGCACTAAGTAGTCTGAGTATATTATTACTAATAATATTAAAAGTACAATGTGTTGAATTTAGTGGCATCTTGTAGTTTGGTTACAGACTGGAACCAACATAATAGCCTTTCACTCATTTCTCCCTTTCTGCAGTAACATGAGTCACCGAATGCAAAATCATAGTTACACCGTTCACTTCACTTAGAAGCCATCCATACCATAATAACACTACTTTGGGCTGGCGGTACCATGGTTTTGCACTCACAAGCATGTTGGAGAACCACGATGGCCATCAGATAGCGTAAAATTTTGATAGGCTCTCGTCAGAGCCAGTGTTTGGTTTGTCTGATCCAGGCCACTCCTTATGTAGATATAAAAAAAAGCACAAAACATTAAAATCTCTTCAGCTTGTGTTAACCACATTTCAGGTATCTAACTAAAAACCCATTGACTTCCAGGCAAGGGAACCAGAAGTGCTAAAATGTTAACTCATTTTGGGTTCTAGGACTCCTTCCTGTAGCACTCTATTAGGAATCACTGGAAAAAACAAAAATACACAACTTCAGTTCCTATTGACAGCACACTGTACAACTGTCTCTAGGTATGAGACATGTATGGGGCACAAGGTGATCTTTAACTAAGACTAATCAAATTATTTGGATGCTGGCCCTGCTGTTAAAAAACATTTGATGGTGAATTTAGTTGCATGACAGTTCAAAGAAGAAAGCTGCAATTTATCATTTTGGTCTGCTAGCACTAAGGTATGTACAAGGCACTTAGCAAATGGAAAATATGACAAATGCAATACAGATGGAAGGCAGAAGGAAAGACGTAGACGTCCATCTGGATACAGAAATAATAACATGTCACAGTCTAGGTTCAAACTGAACTTTTTTCCAGCATGCTACCTTAAAAATGAAAGCTCTCAGGGTCTGCATTTCAAATTCGCACTCGTCTCCAGGTGAAATAAACAAATAAATGCTTATATAATGAATTGCATGGTATAATAAATTTGTTATGATCATGAACGTGCTGGTAATAAACAGCAGAATTAATTGTTTCTCCTCTCTGCTGATAATTTTTCAAAACCCTCACAGCATAATTACACCTAACATGAGGCTACCTTATGATTAATGAGGACATGCCCCTTGTGATGCTGCATGATCCTTCACCCTTGGGACGAAACTTTTGTATCAGATAAGTCAATAGAAGCAGCACCATTACACCGAACAAGCTGAGTCGGCAACGGGTAGAGAAGCAAAGAGGAGAAACTTTTTGACAATAGCTAGACAGAAACAATCAATGAGTCTATTGTATGTATGATGTATAAAGAGGTGTCTGTAAATTGTTAGCCAAGTCCAATAATGAAAGTGCATCAGACCAAAGGAACTGCACCGTCCTGCATGTTCATATGATATGACATTTCCAGCTTCCTGCTAGCTATATACGGCAGTAGAAATGGATATATTAGTTGTAATTCATCAGTTTGATCATCCTATAATACACCCATGGACTGTATGCTGTCTGTGGTAGATGCATTAACGTCTCTGTTCCCAAACAACCAGCTATCGGCCAGTAGCTAGCGGTGCTGGTAGCATGACATAAACAGAATTTAATGTAGCTGAAGGCTATTTACCAACACGCAGGGCAAAAACACAGGACCCACCCTCTCGTGGTCATGAAGGTCTGTGGTCTGTTGGACATTGATTCTGGATCCTTGACATGGAAAAGTTTTAGATCTCTGTCAAAATCTTTGTGCTGGATTTTTCTAACTTCCATTTATGTCCATAGCTCATTTTGTGCTCCTCTGGGAAACAAAAAAGTTCAACAAATAAATAAGTAAGAAAGCAAATAGATATAATAGCATGCATATTTCTAATATTTGTATTGGTCAGCGCAAGCCATTTCGGTAGAGCAGACCTGGGCATTATACGGCCCGCGGGCCATATGCGGCCCTCCTGATGGTTCTGTCCAAAGTGTAAGTGTAAATGTTAAGTTAAATGTTAAATTAGATGTTAAGTTTTGTTAATGGAAAGATTACTACCCAACAGTCAGTCCTGTACGGTTCAAAGATGCCTGTATATAATGTAATTATCTTAATAATATGGTGTTTGGACTAATTTTCCGTATAATAAATGCTAAAAAATGAGTGCTCAGTACGCTCTCTGTAGTGATAAAATAGAGGTTACGTCTGACGGTATTTGTTTGGCCCCCAGCAACAATCTGGGTTTCTCATGTGGCCCCCCCAGGAAAAATAATTACCCACCCCTGTTGTAGGCGAACATTTTACTGGCGTCCGGTAGTCACATTCAGTCCAAAATGGCGGAGGTGTAGCTCTGCTGCTGGGCGTTGATGTTGCAATGGAACGACCAATTGGCTTCCACTTCTTAGCAATGCACATTCCTTGGTTGTGGTGAGGAGACAACTATGAAACCATTTGAACTGCTTCCTCAGTTATCTGATATGGCCATTTATAGCCAGCCTTGACACACAATGCCACACTACACAAGTGTCAACTAGCCAGCAGTTCATCACAGTCTTAAACTCTCCCTTTATTCCACTTCCAGCATGCTTTTATCTCATAAAAAGCCATAAAATCTCACTAAAGCTTTTATAGCTCCTGGTGCCCTATATAAGACTCTTCAATAATACACCTGCCACCTAGGTCACTGCCTACATTGGGAGGGTCTGCAGAGATTTAGTTTAGTAGTATGTAATGCTGAAGAAAGTGTATACACTTCAGTTATTTCATGTAAAAGAAACAGTTCAGCTGAAAAAAAGACAGATGAGATAGAATAATTATAAAACAGCTGGAGAGAAAAAAAAAAAAGAATGATAAAGAATTTGGTATTTGGCTCTCATGTCCAATTACTCAGTGCCAGCAGCATCTCTGAACAAAGAGAGTAACAGTTTAATTGCTTCAAGCCGATGGGCAGAACTCCTATTATTAAATGTCTGAAACGTTAATCTTTACTGCAGCCGTCATAACAGAAAATGCCTTCTGGCAAACAAGCGGGGCGAGACTCTGTGTTTTAATCTAATGACCATAGTGATTATAAAATACAACTAATCATGGTTGTTCACCCTCATAGGAACATTAGCGGAACATCAAATGAGCGTTAACATCCAACTGAAATCGCTATTAGTCATTCTTTTGTGCTGTCCAAATTCATGTCAAAGTATATTGAATTTATTGTTATTTTGCTAGCAGGGTTCTCACCCATACTAAGCCCTGGCAGCCCACACTCATCCACCTTCACTGGCTCCCCATCAACGCCAGTATCACATACAAACTCCTCCTGCTCGCCTACAAATCCCTCCATTGCCTCGCCCCCCCAGTACCTAACCAACCTTCTCCATCCCTATGTTCCACCCCGGTCACTCCGCTCATCAGAAACTGGTCTGCTCTCCATCCTCCACACCAGGCTCCGAACCTTGGGTGTTTAGAAAGGCGCTCTATAAATCCAATTTATCTATTATTACAATTTTTTTTTCTTTTTTGAGGGAGAGAGAGAGAAATTAGACACTGTCCTTTATCTAGAAGTCTTTGAGGGGATGGGGCTGATCACACCGAGACGTATCACCAGCAAAACCAGTAAGATTAATGTATGATTGACAGCTGAGCAGGGAGGGGCACTGAGACACAGTGCACGCTGGTCTTATACACCGTTCGTAGCTATACCTACGAAAAGTAATGCACTGTAATTTCATATATATATCCCACAAAATGTAATATATATATAGTATGTAGTCCACATAATTGTGACTTCCAGTTTGTTGATTTCACTGCTTTCATTTCTACTCATACTATGTACTTGTGCAATACTTAACAAAAGCGTCACTACTGTATGACATAATTTACCATGAACTGCCTGCAATTGGAATAAACTGAAACTACGAATATGACCATACTGAATAAACTGATTTTTTTTCCAGTTTAAGATATGAAGAAAATTAATATGGAAACATGGAGCTCCATGACAACACTAATCTGCATTTGATGGGTGGGGGGGGGTTTAGCTGCCTTTCTTCTCTTTCTCAAAACTTCAACATCAACAACTTGAGATAATCCACTGCGTATAAATATGTATGGGGTCTATTAAGTATGCTTTAGTCAATCCATCTGCCAGCCTCACCGGCACAAGACCCTGTAGGCTGTTTTTACTCATCCATCCGCTCGGTCTGTTGGGTTAGTCGGGTAATTGGGCACATTATTTTTCTACTGAGTTCAGCGTGGCAGTAGTTTAGCATAGCCTCCCAACACACACACACATACACACAACTCCTCCAGCATTATGCAAACTCTCCAAGATGATATTTTTTAGCATAAACAGAAGTTCAAAAAAGTATTTTTTTTCTTCTGCTTCCCTGTAATCCCTGTATTTTGCAGTGGATACATGCTCCTTCCAAGTCTTAATTGTCTCACTTTTACTGCATGAGATACTGTGAAGTTTTTGACCTCTAGTAAGAAGAAGACTTTAAGCAAGTGAACATGCTTTACACCTGATTTATGAGGAAGGAAATGAGTTTGACACGTCGTAAATCTGGCCCTTGCTTACGAATGGCTTACGATATTTTTAGGGTTTGGTTTACAGCCTCGTCCATGCATTTATGTAGAGAGACTACACTAAATAGTTTACTAAACAAATCTAAAACTCGAAAAGCACTCGGAGAGCACAGACCTCCGCCAAGCACCATAGTTTCCCCCTTGGTGGTTTCTTCTGGATCTATCTCCTCAAGTATTAAAGCTAGATCAAATTCGTTGACATACTTCAGATGCGGAATTGTCTCAGCTCCACGCTGCCGCTTGTTAGAAATCTCTACCTCTAATATTAAATGACCAGTAGGCCAAAATGTAAGAGTACCCCCATTTTTTATAGAAATTGCTATAAAATCCGCCATCTGGATCAGATCTGGATCAGCCTTTGGGATTTGACAGAAGTACACATTGTAAATCCCTGAGTCAAATTTCATGAGCTTTCGGCAGTAATTACCAGAGATATTGAGAAATAATTTTTTGGGTCCCATTGACCCCAATGTTAACGAAAATTTCAAAGTGATCCAGAATCCAGGATTTCTTCTGGATCACCCCCAAAATTAAATCAGTTCTTCCTTTTCACATTTTCGACACACCTTGAAAATTCGTCCCACCATAAGTTTTTGAGTTATCTTGAACACAGACAAACAAAGAGACAAACAGACAAACAGACAAACAGAATGCCAGCAAAAACATAACCTCCTTGGCGGAGGTAATTATGTTAAGATCTGGAAAATCTTTTAGCATGGGCCAGACTTGTGTAAAATGTTTGAAAACTGTGGTATAATGTTGTATAATAAAAAAAGAATGAATGTTATGCAGCATTTAATATGACTCATTATACAGTATAGACTTCCTCTCAGCACCCCTAACTCTGACTTCCCTCCAGCGTCCCTGTTATTATGTGTTTGAAACTAGAGCCACTAAAAAAAAAAAAAATACATGAAGCAAATACTGGAATATTATGTCAAACTGTTTTCTTGTATTAAGAGCACTTTTTTGAACTGTCTTTGCTTTGGGCTTAATTCTGCCGTCTTCTTCGGAACATATTGTAATAGCACACTGTCACATCGGAGCATGAATTTAATCTACCCAAAAACTTGTAGGTCTACAATGACTGCATCTGAATTTCTCTGACAGCAGAAGGGAACGGTTACAAGACGTTTAAAAAAAGAAAAGAAAAACACTGCAGCAGAACTGCTTGAAACCTGTGAACACTTCTGTATGGTGCAATGGTAATGGTGCACAATGATGGGAAGAAAACTCATCCCGAATAACTCTCCTGCTTCTGCTGAAACCCAGTGAGACCAATGAGTCCTCAACGTTAATGTTTGTAGTACTGATGCAAAGATTCAGAACAAGGAGATGGCTCAATTAGAGCAGAGAAACACCCTTTGTTGTGTGTTCTTCTAAGGGCATCGGTATACAGTATCGTTCTCAAAGAAGATGCCAGTATACTACTGTAAAAGCTAATGATAGGAGGAAGATTACAGAGAACGGGGCTTTTTACGGCAACGAAGGAAGAGAAAAGAAGGAAGAAGAACAAACGCAGAGGTTTCTCCTTTCTAGCAGCAGATGAAGAGCGTAGATGTGGAAGGAAACTGTAAACTAGCCAGTTTGCTGATCTTCAAAAGCAGGTGACTACGTTTTATCAAACTTTGATAGAAATGAAAAACCGAGGCAAATATGCAAATCGAAATTCTAATCGTCCTAATGCTATTAAAAATGCATTGCGTAACAGCTGCAGCCGTGCGACAATCCCGTCAATACTGGATGTTATCCAGTCGTCTTAGCTGTAAAAACATACGGCAATCTAATCGCCGACTAATCAGCCGTTTAATCACAGAGGTCCACAGAAAGGGAAACTTCAATTAGCTTTCCACACTGCTGAGCTCACTGGATTTTTCTGGCCTGGGCCTGTCACCCCGATGTGAGCTCGCTCACAAAAGGGTTTTTAAATTATTACAGACGGCTGACAGGCATGCATGACTGACTGACCAAAATACCCTCCAACAATGACTCGCAAAAAAAAAAGAAGCCCTTGTAAAACCAAGAAACAGTTATTTTTAAACTAAGAGCCCACGGTATGAAAAAGAGACAAGAGCAAAGGGAGAGAAATAGACCTTAATTAGGATTCAGCAAAAACATAATATCCATCCTGCTGTGCTCTGATCCTGCATTACAGTATGTGCAGACTAAGACTGGGACGATAAACTTATCTCCTCATTCTATACTATCATGACACTTGGACGATTTCTTGCAATTTTCATAAACTTTTTTAACATTAAACCATGGGAAAAAGTTGAATCATAAACTTCTAGGGACATTTACTTTGGAAAATATCTAAATTAATACAGTAAAATGTTTGATTTCAGTATGTATGTAGTCAGAGATGTCTTGAAGTCAAATATATCAGTCATTGTCAGGCATTATTGATTACGTTATTTTTTGTGAGAGACATTCTCTCACAAATTAGTGGTATTTTCTTTTTACCTTATAAGGAACATGTAATGTTTTATATTTCCGGTGAATATAATCCAATAAATCTTTCCATATATGTATTTTGCATATAGCTTAACACCTTATTTTGAAAACCACATGTAGTCACTAACATAAATGTCAGTATATGGGTGCTCTACAGTTGTAGCTGTTTTGACCATGACGGCTGGCTTGACCGAGTGTTACCGCAATACGAGGTTAGCTGTCCGTGACAGAGTTAGCATGCAGCTTTAGCCATGATGTCAAGCTCTGCTTTTCCTATTAATGTGTGAAATCCAAAGTGTATTCATACTTCACTGTATGTGCAGTGTTTACCAATTTGGATTTGAAATGTGAGGGTGCAGGTCGTATCCCCGCCGACCCTCGACTCTTTCGTTTCAGCTCGCTGCAGGCAACAGTGGTTTCTTTTGGTTGACTGATATGATATGATGTCTCATTACTGAGACTACAACAATAAAAGTGGTAATGTCCTTCTACCTTTGCGTAGATTCAAAAGAAGCAACTATATCGATTCAAAATCGTAAAAAAATGAAATCATGTTACATAGGTGAATCATTATTTGTAAATACTTGTTCTTAGACAGCTGTGCTGTAGCATCTGAGTTAGTCAAGTTTATGTGCCCAGGTGTATCGGGGATATTTCAGCACAGGCAGAACAAACATTTACACACTCATACATAAACTGTATAAACAGCGAAACGGAAGCAAATTTATACCCCAGTTTAAACACAAAAATGCATACAGTACATTTATTCGTACAAACACAAGCATGCGTTGGTCAAAAACAAACATGCCGAGGTCCATCTGTTCACACCCTGATAGCGACGGATTTGAAACAGATACAGAAGGGGAGGGAAGAAAAGCAGAACAAATATGGACAGAGAGAAGACTATGTGTTAGTGTGTGTGTACTTTGGAGGCCAGAAACTGATGCATTTGAAAAAAGCTTCTTTCAGGCAAAATATTTTAGCACTTCGGTTGTCATGTAGGGAAGAGAACGCATTACGCACACATACACACCCCTGTGCATTAACTCAAATGTACAATCTCCCCCAGAGGAAACAAAGATGCTGGAGGTTAGCAGAATAACAAAGTACAAAGAAAAAGAAGAACATTTTGTCTCAGCTCAGTAGTGACAGTTTGGCATGTTTTTTTCAGAGGGAAGACTCGTTCCCTTTCCGGCTCTGAGGTGATCTCTCCAAGCGCCTTTCTCAACAGCAAATGCAAGTGATTAAGAGATTTTTCTCTAGCTTTTCTCACTCCCAACTCATCAAATACCACCGACTGGGCAGTGCCGACTGGGCAGTGCCGACTGGGCAGTGCCGACTGGGCAGTGCCGACTGGGCAGTGCCGACTGGGCAGCACCCCTCCAACATGCGAAACTGACGCATGGAGTCACCCTTTAGTGACAGTATGTGACAAACTGAGCTTTCCACTAGCAATTTAAACCCACCCACGGCATTATTTGACCATCAGAGCGAGTGACTTAGTATTAATTGCACGAGAGTCCACTCAGGGTGGGTGTGAAGGACGGTGGATGGATCAAACAAACACAAGACTTTCAACCAAGAAACCGTGTGAAACTAAAAGTAACACAGAGTTATTTTGTCATGTCAGTTGTTAGTAAGTAAAGTTAAAGTCAACCACCAGTGTTTCCTAACACTAAGTGATTGTATTACCTAAACCTAACTTCCTGTGAAAACGGAAAGGCATGTAACAAGTGTATATAGACACGCCATCCTTGGTCTGTCCAAAAATAACACAAGAGGGGTATCCGGTGTGTTAGTGTCTGATGTATGTGAGAGGGAGAATGTGTTGTCTCTTGGTTGCATATTACAGGACAGGGGAGGTGAACAATGCCACTAGGTCATGTTTAGAATTTTTAGAACCACAACTAACCGTAGCATAGATGTGTATCTTTGTGTAATATGACAGCAGTCTTCAGTAGATTTATCTCTGTTGGGTTTCTGTTCTCCGCTCCGGCTGCAATTTCTTTGAAGCTCCATGACCCATTTTTCTTAAGGATCCCATTCTTATCTGATGTTCTCCGCAGTTATAATGAACTAAAGTATAATGGCAGCCTACAGACTATCTGCAGCGTTCCATATCTTATGAATGGATGAATGAATTGGTCACAAGCTGACAGTTGAGTTAGTTTCCTCATGACACAAAAATGTCTCATTTAGTCTTTCAAAAGACTAAATTATTCTTTTTTGTGTGTTTTTTCTGGTTAAATATTGTAGATTTCATTTTCAGGGTGGCACACAATGTTTCAACTCCTATATGTTATTAAACAAGGAGAAGAGATGAATTACTGTAATTAAAAGAAAATTACTTCTGAACAAACTCATGAATAAAGCTGTGGAAAAAAAACACCAGATTGTAATGAGGTAAATTGTTCTCATTAAAAGCTGAAAAGGGGATGATTGGTTTCATTATCATCATATGATTAATTTAAAAAAAATAGATAAACAGTATTTATGAGATGCTCCAGCAGAGCCACACTGGGATAATAATTCAGACTTCAGGCCTCTTCACATTCACCTCAGAAACATTTCTTTTTTCCTGTTTCCTGTTTCTGTCAGTAATGTATGGTTATATTATAACCTTGGTTCTCTGAGTGAAGAGACCATCTCTCCACTCTTGCATATTCCACATGTACGGAGCTGGAGAGATTTAGAGAATTAGAGGTGCTTCCACCTGATATACAATTATACAGGTCTTTATTTTCAGTATTATTTCCATGCAAGGGTAGTTGTACCCGAGTAAGGGTTAAATCAGCAGCAACTAGACGTTTCACTTCTCATCCAAGAAGTGTCTTCAGTTCTGACTAAACAGCAGGGGAACACAGGAATTTAACCTCTGTGGGGTCATTTGCAGGATAAACATCTTCAAGAATCTAAAGTAAGTCCGGGTGCTGCTGATTTAACCCTTACTGGGATACCATGACCTGGATGACTGAGAACCTCCATAAAAAGGGTAGCTGTAGTTGTGGTATTACAATCTGATGTCATGAGAAGGTGTATAAATAGCACAACATTACAAGGACATGGGAACATGTGTCATGACAACACAATTTAGCCTTTCTGGGTGTCATTTTCACACCACACTACAAAACTACGGTAACAGCCACAGTCAAGTTTAGGCAACAAAACCACTCACTTAGGTTTAGGAAAAACGTCATTGTCAGGTTTAAAATACGTAAGTAAAATAAGTACAAAAAACACGTCAAACTTCGCAAAAAAACCACGTCACTAGCATCAGAGTAATTCAACAACACTTTGGGACTCAAACACCGGTCAAAGGTTGTGTTTGTTTGACCCATCCACCTCCCCAGCCTCCCACCATAAGCCCCATAAGTCTTTCTCAGTTTTTATTTTACTTTTTTTTTAAATTTTATTTTATAGCATACTTATGTGGATGCATTTACATCGCAGTCAATATAGATGGATATATATATAGATAGATATAGATAGATAGATTTCTGCATACATTTCTACATATAGATAGATAGATTTCTAGATAGATAGATTTCTACACCATGTAGTCTACTACATGGTGTAGAAATGACAGAAAGCAAGAATTGAGAACTGCATTGTTATCACATGCAGAATGACTTGCGAATTACAGTGTCATTCATACTCCATTTAGTGTTACCAGGCTGGTATGTGACCTGCTTGCAGAAAACTGTAGAAATATGCTGTTTTTACAAAGTAATCTACCAGGAATGTGACCTTGCAGGTATTTTCAGCAATAGTTAAGCCGGTTCAACTTTTTTTTTTCATACAAAACCCACTGTGTTGCCTCCTTTCCCACACAGGGTTAAAATCGGTCTGAACAGCACAGCATGAACCCAGAGACGTTTGCCACTCAAGGGCATCGGAGGTTTAACACTGCTAAATATGAACTGCTCCTAAATATATGATGACTCAGAGGTTGTCAGAAGGGCAATAGAAGAAGAAGAAGAAGAAGAAGAAGATCTACCTTTATTAGTCCCACAGTGGGGAAATTCAATTTACACTGTTTAACTCATACATGGTACATGCAGACCTGAAACACACATACATGCATTAATGGAGAGATGTCAGAGTGAGGGGGCTGCTCCAGACAAGCACCCCGAGCAGTTGGGGGTTTGGTGCCTTGCTCAGGGGCACCTCGGCAGTGCCCAAGAGGTAAACTGGCACCTTTCCAGCTACCAGTTCACACTCAGTTTTTGGTCCATGTCGGGACTTGAACCGGTGACCCTCCGGTTCCCAAGCCAACTCCCTACAGACTGAGCTACTGCCGCCCCCAAAACACAAAATATCACACAAAATATCAAAAATAGACTTTAAATGGCTTTCCCAAATTACATTTTCCTTTTTCAAACTTTTCAGAAAAATATGACAGCAGACGGTAGAAGGTGACAGCATGATATTGGTCCATTTTAAAAACATTAGTTCAAACTGAGTGAAAGGTTTCTGCAAAGAAATATCACTTTAGCTCAAACTTTGAAGCTGAGGCGAGGTTTTGTCAGTAGTGTCAGTGTGTGTGAGTTCCTACCTTTAGGCCACCTTTGAGGACACAGGCTAGTTAACTGGGGAAGGCTTGATCAATTGAGGACAAAAGCTTTGTCCTTAAATGGGGAAAAAAGTTTAAGGTTAAGGTTAAGGCTAGAATTAGGTTAGTAGTGGAATTCTCCTACATGGTTAAGGTAAATCTCCAGGAAACGATTGTGTGTCTATGTAATGTCCCCAAAAATGACGTAAGTAAATTCTCTTTGTGTGGGTGTACTTGTTTAGCTATCTTTGTGAGGACCAGTTTTACGTTTCAGAGTGAGGACATTTTTGGAACGTTCCTCACCTTCGGAGGCCTGTGTGAGGGTTCAGACTTGGTTTTAAGGTTCAGGTTAGAATTAGATTTAGGTTAGGTTAAGGGTAAGGGTTGGGGTCATGTATTTAGTTTAATGATTAAGGTTGGGGTAAGGGGCTCGGGAATGCATTTTGACAATGACTGTCTGCATAAAGATAGAGGGACATGGCTGCGTGTGTGTTTGTGTGTGAATTTTGTTACTTTGAAAATACTAAATGTCTAAAAATGCTTCAAACTACATCTGCACCAAAAATTCAGTTGTTCTTTAGTCACATCCTAACTTTTCAACGAAAACAGAACTTCCTTGTTATTTCTGGCATGCTACATAAAATCAATATTTGCATCATGTATTTTGCAATAACAACTGAATAAGTAACCATCCATCGACCTTCACACCTGTCCACCTTACACACCTGGCAGTGGAATAAAGGAAATGTCCTGACTCATTTCTCAAGTCACTGGAGCAGCTTTGCTCTGTGTTGCTTTTATTTATTCATTATCCAGGTTTTATTTATTCACACGGTGCTCCTCAGTCAACAGATTAGACTACCTAAAACAGCATGCCCCTGCCTAATTCAGTTCGCTCTGCCCCTCATCTTTCACATACGGGATATTCTCATAAGTAAGTCAATTAGGCTCTCACTGGTCTCATTCTGCATCTATCGTTCAAGTCTTCACTTCATTATACCTCTATCTGCATCATGCTCTGGTTTTCCATCTCTTCATTCCTGTATATTATGAGCTGATTTCTGCTTAAACACATACTTTCTGTGAAAATACTTAATTTACATGTTTACACCTTCTGATACCAACCTGAAAATTAAATCTTAAGATTAATTTTCCATAATGCTCACAGGTGATATACATGAGTGCAGGCTGTGAAATAATTTCCAAACGTCATTTCACAGACGCAAACTCCCTTTTTAACACCCACATAGCCTACTTCATCTCCCACACACTTGTTGGCATTAAAAATTGAACAACGAAAAACACTTGACGAGCGAGTTGGCACACAGTCACGTACAGCCTTGACCATGCATGCAATCTGACAACTATGCTGGCAAAGTGATGTACTGGACAAAACTGCACTTGCAACGAAACGGAAAACATATGGAAGCAGTTGAGTTCTGAAAGACAGCTAGATATACTTTACTTTTTTCTTTCTTTCTCATTGTGTTTCTTGTAAACCCCTTGTGTATGTGTAGTCCTGTCCATAAAATGCAGAAGCATGCATTGGGGCTTTTCAAAGGGGTGAATAAAAGTTGCATAACACTTGGCAAAGAATGCAGTGTCACATTTAGAGGATTCTGCTTGTGGCAGGCTATGGAGGGTGCATGTGTTTAAAGGATCACAAAGCATTTTAGGTTCTTGATAAACACTGACTCACTGTATTAGCTGATTTTAAACGCCAATATGACCCCTCTGTCTCTCTCTCTCTCTCTCTCTCTCTCTCTCTCTCTCTCTCTCTCTCTCTCGAAGTTTTGAACTTACACAAGTTCTCCATTTCCTTTCTGATCCAACTCCTTACTTTTGACTTTACAGAATGCTTTAATGGGACAGTGTTTAGGATCTGGTGGCATCTAGTGGTGCGGTTGCAGATTGCAACCAGCTGAGTACCTCTCCACTCCTGCCACCCTTTCCAAGACTGTGGTAACGCCATTCACCTCTCTCATAGGTCATCCTTACGTGTAATAACACTACTTTAAGGGCAGCAGAAGTCGGTTTTGCACTCTGTGGCTCATGTTACCGCAGTTTCAAAAGCGTGTTGGAGAACTATGGTGGCCTTCAGGTAAAAATGTGAAAGGCCCATGTAAGGTTGGTCGAGCGTTGAAGTAAAAATACTAGAAAATCCAGATGAGCCGTCCAAGTGTTTATTTACAAAAAGTGAGAACCAAAAAAATGCAGTGCAGAATTATTTACAGTGTAGCCTGGCACAGACAAACTGAGGTAAAAACTAAAAATAAATAACATGGAGGAAAAATTGAAATGCAAACATCAATCTTAAGTTTCCTCTAGCCTCCTCAGCACTCAACTCACATCTCCTCTGTTGGCCGTTCAGTCTCTCTTTTATCAACCTACACTACCAAAACAACTAAAAATCAATAAGTCCACAGGAGAAAAGAGCTGGACAACAAAACATATCCTAGGTAAATTACAAAAAAACTATAACATAATTTTTATCATACTTTCCCAAAACATTTAAAATCTACTCTCCATCATTCACCAAAAACACCCCTCCAACTCTACCGGACTTGTACGCTCCCTTAACACCCCTTCTTAACCATTGTACCCTCCCGTCCAGTTTCAGCTTTTCCGGGTTTACCAAGAGCACAGCTACGGTAGAGATGGAGAGATGGTGAGACGGGTGACTAAATTATTTTACAAAGGTAATACAACATATCACAATGGCCATGTGGAGGTTTCAGCAAACATCAACTCCTCTATTAACTGGCATGGTGATGCAAGAACCTACCACTTAATATACATTAAATTAAACAATACATTAAACACTGACTCTTCCAAACCGGCTCCATTCACATTACGAGTGGCGTGGCAGTGTGTGTCCTGCCAGCGCGTGTTCTCCATTCATAAGGCACGGCTACTCCGTGACATCCCCCTTCTGATGACGACACCTGTGGAGTCCTGGAAAAAATCTGCCGTACAGTTCTCTGCTCCCTTCCTGTAGTGGACAACAAAGTCAAATGGTTGCAGTCAAGGAACCACCTGGTTATCCTGGAGTTAGTGTCCTTCATGTCCTTTAGCCAGGATAGGGCACGATGGTCCGTTTCAAGGTAATTTCCTCCCTAACAAGTAGTACTTCAGAGTCCAATGCCCATTTATGGCAAGACATTCCTTCTCAACTACCGAATATCTACCTTCATCTTCAGCAGCTTCCTCTTATTATGCAATGGGCTGGAGGTCATCTGTTCTCCTTCAGCAACACTCTCCAATGCCTACCTCTATCATCCGTCTAACTGTAAAGTTTCCCAAAGTCTGGGCTTTTCAGAACGGGCCCCTTCACAGGATTCTTTCAGGTTCTGGAAGGCCTCCTCACATTCCTCAGTCCACAGCACTTTGTTGGGCTGGTTCTTCCTAGTAGGTTTGTGATGGGCGCCGAGATGGTTGAAAACCCAGGGATGAAGCGACTATACCATCCAACCAGACCCATGAAGGACTTTACCTGAGCCTTGGTAGTTGGCCTCCCAGCCAACCTACAGCTTCCACCTTCCCCACTTGTGGTTGGATTACGCCCCTCCCCACACAAAACCCAGGTACTCAGTCTCTTCTTGCCAGAGAGCACTTATCAGGACGGATGGTCAGGCCTGCCTCTTTATTTTGTGCAACACTGTCTCACTACTCAATGTTCTTCCCAAGTTCTAACACCACAATTCATCAAGGTAGGCTGCCGCAAATACTCTGTCCTACCAACTTTTCCATCACCGCTAAACTTCCTTAAGCGCCCCTTGCTCCATCTTCCTCTAAATCTTACCTCTTTCTCTTCTCTTTCTCTCTCTCTCTCTCCACGTGTCTCTGTTTTGGAGGCATCCACTGTTTTCTTTTTTCTTCTACACCACATAAGGTTGGTCGAGCGTTGAAGAAAAAACTAAAAATCCAGATAGCCGCCAAGTGATACAAAAAGTGAGAACCAAAAAAATGCAGTGCAGAATTATTACAGTGACCTCACAGACAAACTAGGAAATAACAAAAATAAAAACATGGAGGAAAAATTGGAAATGCAAACACAATCAATTCCTCTACCTCCTCACACCAACTCACATCTCCTCTTTGGCCGTTCAGTCTCTCTTTTTATCAACCTACACACCAAAACAACAAAAATCAAAAGTCCACAGAAATAAGAGCTGGACAACAAAACAACCTATAAATTACAAAAAACAAACTAATTTTATCTACTTTCCCAAAACATTTAAAATCACTCTCCGTCATCACCCACCCTCCAACTCACCGGCTTGACCTCCCTTAACACCCCTGTCTACCAGACCCTCCCTCCATTCACTTTCCGGTTACCAAAGCACAGCACGGAAGGAAATGGTGAACGGGTGACAAATTATTTACAAAGAAACAACATACACAATGGCCATGTGGAGTTCACAAACATCAACTCCTCTATTAACTGCATGGTTCAAAACCACCACTAAATACATAAAAAACAAACATAAACCTACCTTCCAAACCCCCATCACATACATGGCGGCAGGTGTGCGCCTCCACGCGGTTCTCCATTCAAAGCACGCACTCCTACAGCCCTCTGCAGTGTTTGGTTTGTCCTTTCTGGGCCACTGTAGAAACATGGCGGAGCAACATGGCGGACTCCATGAAGAGGACCCACTCTCTATGTACACTGAACAAAAATGTAAACACAACACTAGTTTTTGCTCCCATTTTTTATGTGCTGAAGTCAAAGATCTAAGCCTTTTTCTATGCACACAAAAGACCTATTTGTCTCAAATATTGTTCACAAATTTGTCTAAATCTGTGTTAGTGAGCACTTCTCCTTTGCCAAGATAATCCATCCACCTCACAGGTGTGGCATATCAGCATGATTATGGCACAGGTGTGCCTTAGGCCACTCTAAAATGGGCAGAAAACCACTTAGTATCTGGTGTGACCACCATTTGCCTCACACAGTGCAACACATCTCCTTCACATAGAGTTGATCAGGTTGTTGATTGTGGCCTGTGGAATGTTGATCCACTCCTCTTCAATGACTGTGTGAAGTTGCTGGATATTGGCAGGAGCTAGAACACACTGTCGTGTATGCTGATCCAGAGCATCCCAAACATGCTCAATGGGTGACCTGTCTTGTGAGTATGCAGGCCATGCAAGAACTGTTCATCTTCCAGGAACTGTGTACAGATCCTTGCAAAATGGGGCCGTGCTTTATGCTGCAACATGAGGTGATGGCGGTGGATGAATGGCCCAACAATGGGCCTCACGGTATCTCTGTGCATTCAAAATTCCATCAATAAAATGCACCTGTGTTTGTGTTCGTAACATACGCCAGCCCATACTATAACCCCACCACCACGATGGGCCACTTGATTCACAACGCTGGCATCAACAAACCGCTCACCCACATGATGCCATACACGTTGTCTACCATCTGCCCTGTACAGTGAAAACCAGGATTCATCCGTGAAGAGAACACCTCTCCAAAGTGTCAGACGCCACTGAAGGTGAGCATTTGCCCACTCAAGTCGGTTATGACGACGAACTGCAGTCAGGTCAAGACCCCGGTGAAGACGACGAGCAGGCAGCTGAGCTTCCCTGAGATGGTGTCTAACAGTTTTTGCAGAAATTCTTTGGTTATGCAAACTGATTGTTGCATCAGCTGTCCGGGTGGCTGGTCTCAGATGATCTTGCAGGTGAAGATGCCGGATGTGGAGGTCCTAGATATGGTGTGGTTTACGGTTTTTCAGAAACGCCTTTGGAGACGGCTGAGGAAGACAGGCAACAGCTCTGGTGGACAATCTTGCATTCAGCATGCCAATTGCACGCTCCCTCAAAACTTGCAACATCTGTGGCATTGTGCTGTGTGATAAAACTGCAAATCTAGAGTGGACTTTTGTTGTGACCAGTTTAAGGCACACCTCTGCAATAATCATGCTGTCTACTCAGCATCTTGATATGCCATACCTGTGAGATGGATGAATTACAGATTTAGACAAGTTTGTGAACAAGATTTGAGAGAAATACGCCTTTTTTGTACATAGATAAAGTCTTAGATCTTTGACTTCAGCGCATAAAAAATGGGAGAAAAAACAAGTGTTGCATTCATATTTTTACTCAGTGTAGATATGAAGGGCTAATTTTAAGCTAACACAAAAACACAATTCTTGGCTTCAGGTGTTTATACACTAATGAAAACATAGTTATGAATATTATATTCCATTTCTGGGAATAAACCCCCTTTACACACTGTTCCTTTGACCGTTCAAACAGAAGTGTTCTGTAGAAGACCAGTATACGATTACCAAGAGAACTAAAATAATTTTAAATGGGAGCCAGAGCAAAAGACTCTGTTAATGTTTAGAACAGCAAATGCTCCGTGAAGCTGTCCTGGTACTTTGTCTAAATATATGACCCATTTTGTGTAAACCTTTTCTTCTCCGTCAGTTGGAGAATGATTAATCTCAACATCCATTAGTGTAAAAATCCATTGTGCAACTGGGTGACGTTGTCTGGCTCACTCAGTAAACATAATACTTTGGCCTTTATTAAAGTGATCATCTTTAAGAATTCATTTGAATAATTGTCACTATCTATTGCTGAAAAAGAAAAAAAAAAAAAAAAAAATATATTTTTTTATTTCCCCCGGGGGGGGAATTTTTATTTTCACTCTTTTTTTCTCACACACTACTTTCCACACATTACATATTCATGCTTAAAGGGAGAGATGGGGGGGGGGGGGCCCCCCCCCCCACCCCCCCCCGCGGGTGGGGGGTGGGGGCCCTCCCCCCCGGCCCCCCCCGCGGCCCCCCGAGGAAAACCGCCCCCCCCCCCCCACCACTTGGTTTTTTTCCTCGGGGGGTTTGAACCCCGGTCCTCCCCCTCCTAACCCAAGTCCTTACGGACTGAGCTACTGCCGCCCCCAATGAATTAGGTAAAACAATGGTGATTGAACCTAAGGCCCACTGATAAAGCCCTTGTATGTGCAGTATTAGGAACTGGGTTTCTTTGGCGACATTCCCAGGAAAAATCATAAACGGTGATCTCTGGGAAGTGAGATCCATAAACATGCTGGCAATTGGTGCCCTCTAGGACCAAAGCGAAAAAAGCCAAGTGATGTCATCTCAAGTCTCAAATACATTTTTATTTTTATTCATTTATATATTTTTTATATTTAGAAGTAACATTTAAATTCATTTCTGCAACTGTGCACATGTGGAATGTCACTGTGCCTACAGCAGCCAGCAGTAACTCTGTCACCACTCTGCAGATGTTGCTGTTTATTGATTCCCACAAAGAAAACAACAAAGACAACATACTGTTTTGTTGTTTTATGGATTCTCCGTCACTGATCTGACTGAAACCTGTTTCATTCGAAATTTGTATGACACTGTAAAAGAGGGCATCAGCTCTGTGTCTCAGTACCAACACTACTGACCCTTTGAATCCTCAAGTTGCACTCCTTCATTATCCAATTAAAGCCAGACTATCTGTGCTAATACTATTGGTCTTGGTGCTTAATGGAGATCAGCTCTTGATGCCAAATGACAAAAATGCTAAAAAAGAAAAGGAATAAGATGGGAATTCAATATAACACACTCCATTTAATTGCCTCATTTTGTTTATGTGTCTCACACCGCTGGTTTTTCTTTCTTATTAATTGGAGGAAAATGTATAATTACATAATAGGCAATCTATGCATACAAGCATGTTCCTGCCACCTGAAAAATAGTCTCTCACACACACACACACACTCACCATGTGGCCTCAGAGAGATAGTGTTGGAAAATACCATAGTGGGTGAATAGTTGAAAAGACATTAGTCTCACTGTCAGCCAGTTTCCAGAAAAAAATGGTGGCATTATACGTTACTGCAAACATAGGATATGATGAATGTTGACATTTCTGAACCAAAAATACCATTCATACATATGTTTCATATCAGTCTCATGTCACACTTGCAGAAATGGACAATGCCGCGTGGTTAACCTTGTCAAACAATTGGTTGGGTTTAGGCAACAAAACTACATGGTTAAAGTTAGAAAAAAGATCATGGTTTGTGCTAAAATAATAATGTAACAATGTAACGTAACAATGTAACATAACAACATAACAACGTAACATAACGTAGCATAACAAAGTAACATAACAACATAGCATAACATAATGTATCATAGCTAATATAACAACGTTACGTAAAAACATAACAATGTAATGTAACAACGTAACATAACATAACAATGTAACGTAACAACGGAACATAACAGTAATGTAACAATGTAATAACGTAATATAACAGGGTAATGTAACAATGTAATGTAATGTAACGTAATGCAATGTAATGACAGAACGACGGAACTCAAAGGAGAAAATGTACAACAATGTAACTCAACAATGTAACTCAACAATGTAACTCAACAACGTAACGCAATAACGCAACACAACAATGTAATGCAACAATGTATTGTCACGTAACATAATGTAAATATGTACGTAATGTAATTTAATGTAAAGTAACATAAGGTGACGTAACAAGATGACATGACAAGGTAATGTAACAATGTAATGTAGCAAACGTAACTTCTGTAAATAAATAACAATGGCCCAGCAGTCTTTCCTGTGTAGCATTTTGTAACACACATAACAATGTTACCTAACAAGTGTAAAGTCGATGTTTATTTTTGGTTTCACATGGGACTTTAACAGGAACAGGACCCAAACTAGGTCACTTGCTCTGCACATCACTCATTATGCATCACTCTGACCGCATGCAAAAACATTCAATGTATCCTGTGGTTTGCAGAAAAATACCATGCAAACATGTTGTCAGGATGACTGGGCTGATGAGTTAAGACAGAGCTGAAACCTCTGCATGTGACATTTCTTCAAAAACTAACATTAGTTTAACCAGAATGGCGTAGAACCGCCACACAGCGTGATTCACTCTGTATAATGAGACAGGATGATTAAAATTAGTCATGAATACATATAGAGGACTACATTCAACACACACAGTTTCTCCTGCAGAAGCTTCACACCAGGTTTAATCTAATCTTAGCTACATGAGGTGAACTAGTAACCGACTACATCTCTTTGGGTACACCACCCCTGCCCCGACTCTGCTGTGACTCATTTCAGACTGTGACTCATAAAAATCCCCAGAATCCTCAGTTCTCATTAGAGCTGCAGCGGGACCATAATTCTTTGTTGTTTTTTTTTCCCTCTACGACTGATTTGTAAAACTTCAAGGAAAAAGCAGAGGAAGGAAGTACACACCCAGAAAGAGTGAAGTTGCTACCTGAAGCAACCAGAGTGCTTTTCAGCACTGGTTCCATGCCAACCAGCCCTGAGCTGTTTACATCTCCAAAACTTCCACAAAGAAAGACTCCATGTTGGGATGTATTATCAAAAGCTGTTAGAATATTAAACACACATATTACGTCTGAGGTGTGCAGACAAGAGAGTACTGGCAGAGCATAGAGACAATGTTTGGATATTAAATATACTGCACTGCATTATACAGTATATTGCACTAATAAATACTTTTATATAACACTGGATAAGTCGAGTACATCTAATGTGAAAAAGGTCACCTACAGTGGTACACCCATCAAGAATTGTCACCCGAATTCAGAGAGAAATCAAAGTCCAGTTGCCTTTGATTCAAACTGTTGCCAGAATGAATATGACCAATGAATGAGAACATTCACAGGCCACCCGAATGTGTGTTCCCTTTGGGTTTACTGTACATTTTAGTACATTTTTTGTTTTATGGTCTGTGAATTTATTATTTTGATTCACTTCACTGCTCTTGTTTCCAACTGTACACTACCTGCCCAGCACCAAACCACTGGCAATCAGAGTTACTGAACATAGTGGAGCATTTTGCAGCTGAACAGTGGAAACCTCCTATAGTGATCATGTCTCCAGGTCAAATTGATCACCAAGTTAAGCAGATGATTATTATGACCAATTTTTTTTCTTTTGTTCTTTATTTCTCAGCAGATAACCAGCCAACTGACATCTATATATTTTTTCATGATTATAAAGTAATGAAACAGACAGTTAGCCTTAGGAACACTAAGTTTCTCTGCTGTATCTTGTTTCATTCAGAGAAAATGACCATTTCCACCATGATTTCAATGTGCACGCAACACCAGCCTTAGGTAGCCAGCTGGAACGCAGACACTGGTTACTGTGACGCAAAGTGTCATGGGAGTAAAGTAAGAAAAATATATATATATATATGTAGTGTAGCCTATATAGTGTGCCCTGCGATGGACTGACGACCTGTCCAGGGTGAACCCCGCCTTCGCCCAATGCCAGCTGGGATCGGCTCCAGCCCTCCCGCAACCCCTAACGGGACAAGCGGTTGACGATGGATGGATGGATGTAGCCTATATAGAATTACATTGTTTCAACATCTTGTGCCATATGTTGTATGAAAGTACCCTGAACACTGTAAGCAGACTATTTGATCTATCCATCCATCCATCCATCCATCCATCTTTAACCGCTTATGCCATTATGGGTCACATGGGGGCTGGAGCCGATCTCAGCTGGCATTGAGCGAAGGCGGGGTAGACTCTGGACAGGGTACCAGTCCATCACAGGGCTGATACATGCTGTGGAGACAGACAAACATGTTCACATTCACACCTACAGACAATTTAGAGTCATCAGTTAACCTAAACTGCATGTCTTTGGACTGCGGGAGGAAGCCAGAGAACCTGTGGAGTACTTGACCATGGTTAGTCAGTGTAATTGTGATTACTATAAGCAGTTTCCACTGTATTTGCCTCAGGAATTGGTGGAAACCAAAACAGAGCTAAAAGGAGAGTCAATATTTGACTTAAATTAGTCAGGTGGCCAGAATCACAATTCCAAATGAATGCTAATGTTGCTCTACATGTGCTAGATATGTAAGTAGGCACCTGTTTTCTTGCTAGAAAGCCAAAACAGTTTTATAAATGTGACAATACTGTAAATTAGGGATTTACAGTATTGTATTTATTTATCTGGAGTTTTTCTGGCCCATAGTAGCCAAATATATCAGTGTAGCATTATAAGATAAGTGTGTAAAATGTCTGATTATGAATTCAAAATACCTGCAGCACAGACAAATTTTAATTTAACAGTTGCTGTTTTAGTTCTTTATGTAGAGGGACTGATAATAGGTTAATAATCAGACGCTAATTTGCCTTTTTTCCTATTTATGAGTTGCACTCAACATACCTCCCTTACAGTGATTCATTGAATATGTGACATCCACATGAAAATCATCTTACTCAAGTCTCAATCAACTATTACTCGGCAAGTGTGTGTATGTGTGTGGTTTCTATAAGTATAAGTTGTCTGAACCTTATTCTATAGCAGGTCTATATGTGTTATGATCTTAATTTGTGTAGTTACAGTGTCCTCTGTGTGCTCAGTCATAATCATGGGTCATTACTTCAATTATGGTGAAAATCAACTAACCATTGCGAGTAACACACACATACACACTAGGTGTAAACAACAGACTATGAGTTTCACCCCTCCCTCTCAATGTGTTTTTCCGGAGTGTCTCTAACAGTGAAGGACAAGTGTTTTGCATCTGAGCCACCTGGACGATCTGGTAAAAGAGTCCTCTCATACACCAGCTCCTAGTTACGTGTCTTATTTTATCAAACCACTATTTCTAACGATACACTTACGTCCTTTGTTGTTTTACTTTTGGAAAATAATGTACTGAACTGGGGTTTCTTTATTTGAGGAAAGGGTGTGCTGTGTATTTCAAGATGTATTGAATGTTTAAACCAGAGATTTCTCTCGTCTGGTGCCACAAACTCTTTTTTTAATGCAATTCCTACATCCAGTTTTCAGTTCATTTGTCCTGTCATCAGTCCATCCCAAGGATTTGTAATTCTGTTGAGGATTAATCATACAGAAGATTTAAAAAACTAGAAAACAATACTATTACTAATATTGTTATACAAACCCATAAATCTCATTGTCTTTTTTAATTAAAAAGCATATTATTTAAATGAGTAAATTAGTATTTTTTACATTGATCACTGTGCATCTTCATTCAGGACCATCCAAATGGGATTGGAAGGGTTTCATACAACCAAGGGTGGTCAATATTGTCAACACATAAAAGACCATGTAGCCCCAGATAAAATCAGTAAGAGTTGCTAGTACAGTGAATGTTGTTAGTGACCGTTCACTAAACCCCTCCTGTGAATAATCCAACAATAATTGGGCATGGAAGGCTTGTGAACTTTGGCTCTCTCCTCATGCCAAAATGGTGCAAATCTGCTCTGCCATAAGCAGTAAATGTTGATATATTTTTTGTAAATGGCTTAGTAAACTAGGCTAAGCCCAAGACTTAGGATATCATTAGCTTTATTGTGTTTATTGGATTTGGAGATCCACTTTTTTCAGTTACAATCCAATTCCCATACCTGAAATTTGACATCTGGTGATACCGATATAATTCTGATATCAGAGCTCTTTTTCATAAAATTTGCATTGTAATTTCGCATTAAATTAAAATGTATTCCAAAGACATTTATTTGAACTGTAGGTTAAGTAGATTAGGAGTGCAAATTGCTATGGCAACTCCTTAAATATTTTAAAAAACTTAAACAAAGTGCACAGCAATTATTGAACCACCAGTGGATTTTGATACACAGGTTGTATTAAGATAATTAAGGTTTTCAAAGTGAATATTTGAAATAAAAGCACAATAACTGAGAAATAAATATCTGCACTATCAAATAAGTTCAAAACAAAAATTGTGCATGACTGCTTACTGAATCTGCTTTGCTAGAAAATAGTGTGACCAGATTAATTTTGATCAAGTAATAAACAAAGAGGCTACAGCGTTCGTAGTGGCGGATATTGAGAAGAGGAAGTGGTGAGAGGTTGCTATGGTAATCATGCAGAGTCATCAGCTGGAATAGTGGCACATAAATGACAAGCTAAATTATTACTATCCGCTTGTTGTAGCCTAAATGCTGAATGGTTTACTGAGTGCAGTGACTTATCGGTAGGCCGGCTGTAACTGCCCAGTTTAAAACCAGGGGACCATTGCTGAAAATACAAAATACAAACAATAGCAAATAAAATACAAACAAATAGCAATGTGAAAATACAAACAATAGCAATGTTTAGCATATTTATCTCCTGTTTTGGCTTGGATCAGCCACTCGACCACCTTGCTAAAGATGCTAGCATAACTAGCTTCTTTGCAGTTGTACAACAGCCAGAAGAACATTCTCCATCATTCCATATTTGTATGGATCGGCACATGGATTGGTAACTTCAATCCAATTTCTGATACGTGTACCCTACGCTGATATTAGATTGGATCAGTCTCATTTCTACCAGCAACCCCAACCAACATTAACTTTAACCAAGATCCAAGAACCAAGAGTCTTACTTTTTCCAAACAAACTGGATAGTCATCTTAAAAGCCTTTTCTCTTGTAGTGTGACATGAGAAGAAATTCACATGAAACATGTCTGTATATTAGGTAAAGGCATGTTAAACTGAAATCAGTCAGTCTTCATTTTTCCATATCCTGCTTACGAAGGCTAATATTAAAAAGAGGCAACATTTTCTAATGAAGCTGTTAGCTTTATTAGCGAGATAGCTATAGGTGATAATATCTGCCAGTTACAGCTGTCATTCAGCTAGAAAAATCAGAAGTCATAAGCAATAAATGAGAAGCTGAAATCAAGGACCCGTTGATTCAATAAGTACCAAGAATTTCAAGTGGTAACTGCATATGTGCCATGTGAGAACAAAGAGTTGGACGGGCATGACAACAGTCACAAAGGGGAACGGAGGTTGGTCAGTTAATCGCCACTGCTTTCACTGTGTAACTGTTTATCCTCTTCTTTTGTGTCACCGACATCCAGACTCTACGGCGAGCTGACAAACTGCACATTCCTGGTGGCGCTGAAGATGGACTGCTTCTGGCCCAACAGGCTGGTGGATGAGTTCTTCATCCGAGTCCACAAGCACTACTTCCACGACTGCTCGCTCTCCGGACGGCTTCTCAAGGACCCACCCAATCGCATCCTGGGTCCTTTCATCGTAGTGCCCATCCTGGTCACCCTCCTCATGACGGGCCTGGTGGTGTGGAGGAGCAAACGCAGCGAGGGGATTGTGTAGTGAAGGGCAGGAAGGGGGCCAGGCTCACAAAACTCAACACAAAAGGTACTTTTTGTCCCTAAGGTTGCATCATATTCACCCTCAGTGACCAAAGGATCGCTTTTTTCTGAATGTTAGAATTTGGGTAAAGGGTTTCAACTGGACCAGAATCACTTTATTATGGACCTGGAAGAGGCGCTGCACAAGATAAAACCAGATCCTACTTCAGTGATGCTTGAATGCACCGATACCAATATGAAAGTCTTTGCAGCCTCCCAGCTATTGTTACATCAGTAGTCTGACATGACTGAAACATTTCTTTGGTTTACAGAGCAAAGAGAAGCTGAACTGTGCACCCGAATCTGATGTGGACAAGGATAGTGACTGGTGGAATAAGACTGTAAATATTAAAAAAATAATTTTCCTGACAGAAACTGCTTATTAAATGTTGATTCATACAGGAACTCAACAAATATTTTTGGAGACCATGAAACTACAGCAACACATGAATGAAATGAAATGCTGAACTTTCTTCAGAGGCCTGCTTTACACAATTGCTACAAATGGACCAACATCTGTTAGGGAACCCAGGTATATCTGATTTTATGTGTACATATTCTGTAAATATACATAATACTGTATGTACAATACGATATGTATCTATAAGTGGATTGTCCGAATGTCTTTGTAAAACAATCAAGACAACAAAGCATATTAGGCTAAATCAATTACTATCAATGCAAATTTTGTTTCCATGTCATACAAACATTTCAACAGCCATGTATTATATTAGAAATATAAACTCTAAGTCATGCATATGGTTTATGGTCACACTGTCAAGCTATAGTGGGAATAGAATCTGTCTGTTTTTAGTTTTCCTTTCCTCTGCTCATATCAGAAACCTTGGCCTCATGTCCTAATTCTGTTGGCATATCTGCAGCTCTGAATAGGAAACGAAGACGTTTCCCTAACGTAATGCCAATTGAACCAGCCGGGGAAATGTAGGAGATAATGATGTCACATGCTAAAGACTGTCAGATGTGTAGGTGAAAGACGGCACAAGAAAGGGCGGTCAATGCGCAGGGGTCGAGGCCCCAATTTGGACGGGCTGTGATGATGCTGTGTTCTGCAGCTTCCATCCTCCATCACCACGGAAACTAAAATGAAGAAATGGCAGCAGACACAAAGGTGGAAGCGGCTGAGAGTAAAGACTTTGAAGGCCAACATACACAGGAGAACAGAAGTTTGGGGGACTGCAGACAGTTCATTAACCAAAAATCCACACATTATTTCTGATTGTGCTCCCTTATCCATGCTGGTTACTATGAAGACAGTATCCCAATAATTACCATATTGACTGCATCCAATTGAGGCAGATCTGTGAAAATGTTGGCAGAATGAAAAACAAAACAAAGAGTAGAGAAGTCACTGTGGAAAAATCACAAATCTAACTACAGAGAGAAGATAAAGCAATGGATTAGCCAACGCAACTCCGCCTGAAGCACAGTTTGTGTATCACGGACCTTAGGTTTCTATTGATTTATGATCTCCCAGTGTGGAAACGTGTGCTGTGTGAACTGTTTCCTCATTGATATTTTTGAATGCTCCCTTTCCTTTATAGATTCATTGACCTGTAACACGCCTGTCAGCAAAACACACTTGAAAGCACACCCACACTTCCTCCAACATGATCTTACTTTGTACTCTGTGCCAAAAGCTCTTGGAAAAGAGAGGGCAATGTTTGCTATGAAATGTCCAATTTTCTGTTGGAGTGACTTCTAATGAATTTTAAAATCTATGATCATGAAGAAGAGCTTAATAAAATGTCTGATTAATGTGTCTCATACACTGGGGATTGGCACTTTCTCACGAGTTAAGAGGAACGATAGGAAAGGCCTTTGGTTACTACATGTTAAATATGCATGATGAACCCTGCAATAATGTATGCGTGGCTTAGTGCACAGCATTTGGGTCATAATGAATGCACAGGGTTCAAGCCCCCGTGTAATTTGCTGAAGTTTGAAAAATATGAGAAAACTATATCCTCTTGTTTATATGTCAAAAATTCGTGACCTGAGGAATTAACAGCATATATAGCAATTATGTATTAGCACTTTCCCCTTTTCACATAGATGCATTGGGGAAAGCAGTGTTACCAACAGAGAGTATATGAGAGTATATTTACAGATTTGTCTAAGCTACACCCAAACTTGACCCCCTGTATAACTCAGCCCTGAGGTATGTCACCGGCTCTGGGTTCAGGACCCATTATTCTACAATTTTATAGAGGTCACAACATTGGTATCTTTTAGCCTACGAGATTATCTCTGGCAAACTTCCGATTTACTTAAGCCAGAAGTTTGTAATTCTCCAAAACAGTTAGAATACTAGAAAAGCACTCGGAGAGCGCAGACCTCCGCCAAGCACCATAGTTTCCCCCCTGGCGGTTTCTTCTGGATCTATCTCCTCAAGTATTAAAGCTAGATCAAATTCGTTGACATACTTCAGATGCGGAATTGTCTCAGCTACACAATGTTAGAAATCTGTACCTCTAATATTAAATGCACAGTAGGCCAAAATGTAAGAGTACCCCCATTTTTTATATAAATTGCTATAAAATCCGCCATCTGGATCAGATCTGGATCGGCCTTTGGGATTTGATAGAAGTACACATTGTAAATCCCTGAGTCAAATTTCATGAGCTTTGGGCAGTAATTACCAGAGATATTGAGAAATAATTTTTTGGGTCCCATTTACCCCAATGTTAACGAAAATTTCAAAGTGATCCAGAATCCAGGATTGCTTCCGGATCACTCCCAAAATTAAATCGGTTCTTCCTTTTCACATTTTCGACACACCCTGAAAATTTCATCAAAATCCGTCCATAAGTTTTTGAGTTATCTTGAACACAGACAAACAGACAGATGAACGCCGGCAAAAACATAACCTCCTTGGCAGAGGTAATACGGTTTTATAAATGGCTTCAGTTTGAAGTGCCATCTATCAGTACAGAAACTGGCAAAATAAGCCTGTTCCACTATGGTCCTTGGTCCTGGAATGATCTGCAGGCTTCAACTTAAGACCCTTATTTCTTTAAATGATTTTAAACATAGAATAAAGGAAGTGGTCACTACCTGCTGCAGTTAATTGCAAGCAAATGACCAACATGCTGCCCTGTTAATGGGCTGTATGATGATGTCTTTTGTCATATCTATTGTTGCTGTCCTGATTCAGTTTTGTCTTGTCAGTTATTGGATGCTGCTATTAGACCCTGTCTTGGCTAGGTCTCACTTGTAAAAGAGGTTTTAATCCTAATGTGACTTCCTAGTTATGATATGAAGATGCTGTAGTCATATCACATTATATCTTGAACTTGCCGTTGTATTGGAGCTCTCAGAGGGCAAGTCAGCACAAATCACAAACCAGCAGTAAATTAAGATCAGAAGTCAATTAGAGCACACAGCTTGTTCTTAATTGATTCTTATTGGATGAAAGGACTCATCTTTTAGGGAAAACCCATGTCAAGTCTCAAGACACTGGAGATAATTCCAAGTCAAGTGCCATGTCATGAAAGACAAGTTCAAGTCAAGTCTAAAGTCGATCAAGACAAGTCTGAATCAAGAATCAATTCATTAGAGGAAAGTTCAAGTCAAGCATCATGTCATTTAAGACAAGTATGAGACAAGTCTCATTTAAGAGTCAAGTCATTTGAAACAAGTCCAAGTAAAGTCTCAAGTCATTTGAGACAAGTCTAAGTGTCAAGATATTCCAGACAAGCCGAAGTCAAGTATCAATTAATTCAAGTCAAGTTCAAGTAAAGCCTCAAATCATTTGAGACAAGTCTAATTCAAGTCATTTGAGGCAAGTCCAAGTCAAGTCACAAGTCATTTGAGACAAGTGTAAGTGTCAAGATATTCCAGACAAGCCGAAGTCAAGTATCAATTAATTCAAGTCAAGTTCAAGTAAAGCCTCAAATCATTTGAGACAAGTCTAATTCAAGTCATTTGAGGCAAGTCCAAGTCAAGTCACAAGTCATTTGAGACAAGTGTAAGTGTCAAGATATTCCAGACAAGCCGAAGTCAAGTATCAATTAATTCAAGTCAAGTTCAAGTAAAGCCTCAAATCATTTGAGACAAGTCTAATTCAAGTCATTTGAGGCAAGTCCAAGTCAAGTCACAAGTCATTTGAGACAAGTGTAAGTGTCAAGAAATTCGACACAAGCCTAAGTAATGTCTCAGTTAATTCAAGACTAGTTCAAGTAAAGCCTCAAGTCATTTGAGACAAGTCTCAGTCAAGTAATTCGAGAGAAGTCCAAGTCAAGTCACAAGTCATTTGAGACAAGTGTAAGTGTCAAGATATTCGAGAGAAGCCTGAGTAATGTCTCAGTTAATTCACGACAAGTTCAAGTAAAGCCTCAAGTCATTTGAGACAAGTATAATTCAAGTCATTTGAGGCAAGTTCAACAAAAGTCTCACGTCATTTGAGACACATCTAAGACAGTGTCAAGTCATTTGAGACAAGTCTAAGTATTCCAAGTTAAATGTCAAGTCTTTCAGACCAAGTTTCAAACATAGGCTGTATATAAGAAGTGGACGTAGCTACCTTAACGTCACCCATTGGTTGGTGGACTATGTTTTTTCGGAACCAGAAGTGACACAAGAGGAGGCCGTCTGTGTGTTTGCATGTTCTCCCCATGTTGTGTTTTTTTTCCAGGTTCTCTGGCTTCCTCCACCAGTCCAAAAACAGTTAGGTTAATTGATGACTCTAAATTGCCCATTGGTGTGAATGGTTGTCTGTCTCTATGTGCCCTGCCATGGACTGGTGCCCAGTGTCAGCTGGGATCGGCTCTCCGAGGATAAGGGGTTGCAGATGGATGAATTCAAAACGCACTGTGAAACGGTTAAATCTAAGATGAAAACACAAACAACATCCAAAAAGGACAATGCCATGGTATCAAAACTGTCAATCACAATGTATCCATGCCCTAAAGCATCCCCTGCTTTATGGTCTATTTGACTCTAAATAGGACTATAATTTACTAAATGAACATCATGTTGTATTGAAGAAGACTTGAAATTAGTGATTGAGACGACAAACTCATGTTTACAAGTTTACTGAGTTAATAAATAAAGTGAAAAAAAAGGCTAATTTTCTCATAAACTTCTATACAATCAGTCTTCTTTTTGTAACCAGGGGAGTCGCCCCCTGCTGGTTAGCTCAGTCTGTAAGGACTTGGGTTAGGACGCGGACGTCATGGGTTCAAGACCCCCATGGACCAAAACCAACTGGTTGCTGGAGAGGTGCCACTTGGGCACTGCCGAGGTGCCCCTGAGCAAGGCACCAAACCCCCAACTGCTCTGGGCGCTTGTCAGGAGCAGCCCCCTCACTCTGACATCTCTCCATTGACATGTATATGTACTGTGTGAACAACAGAGTGTAAAACTGAATTTCCCCACTGTGGGACTAATAAAGGAATATCTTTCTTTCTTTCTTTCTAAGAATGCAAGTTTAAGGCACTTCTGCATTGGCTTCACTTTTCAGAACCAGCTTTTGCTGCATGGTTTAAAATCAGGGCATAAGATCATTAGGGTAAGCACAAATCTGAATTCTGATTGTTAAAATGAGCATTTCACTTTCTTGTGTCATTCCAATCCTTTATTACATAACTGACGAGTCCCTTCGGTGCACAGGCCTAATAATTAAATATTCAAGATGTGTGGTTACGCAAGGTCTGCCATACGCTGCCCTATTCATTTTTTTTTTCTGGGATTTTACCATTTAAGTCTTGAATGTTTTGTTTTCATGTTAGTCTAAGTCTGCAGCTCTGACTCACATGGGTTATAGGAGGATTCTCTTTAATAAGCCCATTTGTACATGTAACTTTAAGAAAAGTACCATGTAACCCTACACAGCTTGCCACATGGAAATTTAATGAGGTTAGGTTAGGCAGGCTTAGGTTTTCAAGCGCAGTTATCACTTAGCCATGGCAATGTACTCTGAAAAAGATTCAGTATCACTTAGTCCTATAGCACTAGTAGCACTATTGATTAACAATAAAAGCTGTGCGCCTTTTTTTCCTTTTAACCTCACCATGGTCACCATTGTTATAGAGAAGAAATATCACTGATATATTAATTATGCATTCTGTTATTCAGATGACTTTTAATTGAGTCAAAGCCCAGAAAGTTACCCAAGTAAAAAATAGTGTTTGTTTACAAGAAAGTACTCTTGTGCTATCATTCTTGGCTGTGTAGAGCCGTTAAAGGGATAGTTCAGGTGTTTTGAAGAGGAGTTGAATGAGATACATTACAGCTGTATTACTTGCAGTAGATGACATCAGCATGTCCCCGGCATGGAGAAACAGACAGGAGAATAACACTGGAGCAAAGCAATACAGTGCTGTGGATGGAGAAAGCAGAAAAAAACAATTAGTTCAGTCACCTAAAAGAAAGGCTCACCAAAATAAGTAAATTTCTGTTTAAAATATGTAAAATATTTTTAGCTCTTAGTCTGTTAGTAGGTTCTGCGTGGAACTGAAAGTGAAAGTTATCTATGCTCTCTACAAAACCAACAGGCTCAGATGACAAAACCAGTACAGATACATTTCACTTTCAGTTCAATTCTGTCGGAAAATCTTCTAAATATGACAGCTTTGAGTGCTGACATTTCTTGACTCTCGCATCTTTTCATTGCTAAAATCATACCACAAAAAATGCTACAATAATACAAATGGCTCCAATGATGTGTTTAAATGGGTTTACTGTCAGCCATGACTATTTCCACCTACAGTGACATATCTTATTAATTGTTTTACTACTCAAGAATTGATAAAAATAATCAATAATTCCTAAAAATACCACATCAAGACACCAAGACCTTGAGAAACACTATTAAAAAAGGCATGCTTTGATATTTTGAGATTTCTACAACAATTGCATTTTTTGGCAATTGGAGAAACTCCCTTACTGTCAGTCTACCAAGATAAAAATAGAAAAAAAAGCAGCATGCATGTCTCCAAATCTTGAAAGGTAGTAGTAAGACCAGGAGAAACAAATCATTGGCACACACAGATAAAGTGTGGTTTTTAGTTTATTCTGGGCAAACAAATGAACGTGTTTCAGCTGCATGCCATCACCAGCCGTGCTGATTTTCATCATGGCCATAATAAACCAAAAAAGACACTTTATCTGTGAGTGCTGGTGATTTGTTTCTTCTAATCTACCTAGGAAAGCCATCCATCCTCTGAATTCTCTATGTCTCTAGTTAGTGGCTGCAAAGTTTCATGAGGCTGTGATTATCCTAGAGGTCACCACAGGTCATTTTATACAGCGAGGTCAAATTTCCAATAATGGTCTCACTACAATGAAATGGCTACTCTGGAGACTAACATCATCACATACAATTGGGTTGATTGGATCCACAAGTGTCTCGGCTTTGTTTAGTGACCTCAGTATGCAGAAATTTTTTTTTTTATTTTTCATTTATACTGCATAAAAAAACTGTATGTTTCTGCCACAAACTTCATGTGATTATCATAAAGTGGGCATGTCTGTAAAGGGAAGACTCGTGGGTACCCATAGAACCCATTTTCATTCACAACTCTTACTCTACTTAGCCTCCTTCACAGCATGAAGGAGGCTATATAGGCAATATATGACATGGTTTTCTAGTTTCATGTGATAGCTATAGCTTCACTCTAGCTCTTAAACTGAACATACTAGAGTCTGGAATACACTAAAGTCAGTCAGCATCAGGTCTCAGGGGGTTAAAGACTGAACTCTCCCTCAGGAATAATTTATGGGGGAGAAAGGCAACCTGAGGAGACACAGATGCTGTACCCACATGTAACGCGCAAGGTTAAGCAGATATTGTGACATTTGTTTAAAATGTAAAGGTAGATTTGTCGAGTATTTAATACTCTGATCAGCATGGGAGTGAGCAAATATAGACCTATAGTATGTTTACTTGATAAGAATACTGTATATACAATCCAAAACAATGATAAATATTGTCCCAAAACCCTCACAGGTACTGCATTTAGCATTACAAAAAGATGCTCAAATATGAATAAATATGACAAACTGCAGCCCAACAGGCCACAACAGCTGTCATTGTGTCAGTGTGCTGACTTGACTTTGACTTACTCCAAACTGCATATGATTATCATAATGTGGGCATATCTGTTTGGAGCGTTATTTAACCTCCTTCGCAACAAGCTAGCATGACCTTAGGTTTTCTAGTTTAATGTCATACCAGTGTCTTCAATCTAGTTTTAAATCTGGGGCTGCATGGTGATGCAGCAGGAGGGTCGCAGGTTCGAATCCGGCTTGAGGCTCTTCTGTGTGGAGTGTGTAAGCGGGTTCTCCGGCTTCCTCTCACAGTCCAAAGATATGCAATTTAGGTTAACTGATGACTCTAAACTGCCCGTAGGTGTGAATGTGAGCATGAATGGTTGTCTGTCTTCATGTGCTCTGCGATGGACTGACGACCTGGCCTTCGCCCAATGCCAGTTAGGATCAGCTCCAGCCCCCACGTGACCACTAATGGGATGAGCAGTTGAAGATGTATGGATGTATGGATGGATGGATGTATGGATGGATGGATGGATGGATGGATAGTTTTAAAACTGAGCCCGCTACAACCTAAAAATTTCAAGTTGTGTTAGAAATTAGTGGTGCTAAAACTAGGGATGCACTGATACCAACACCGGATCGGATATCAAGTTGATACGGACTCAAAAATAGATCAGATGAGGCCAAAACTATTCAATTAATTCCTATGTTTTTATACTTTATACACATATACTGGAATCCGAAGTCCTGTTTAAGTTTTGACCAACTTATTTTAATAATAAACAAAATTTCTCTCTCTCTCTCTCTCTCTCTCTCTCTCTATATATATATATATATATATATATATATATATATATATATATACACATATATACACATATATACACACATATATATACACATATATACATATATACACACACACACACACACAAATATATATATATATGTGTGTGTGTGTGTGTGTGTGTATATATGTATATCTCATATGTCTTTAATTGCTTAATTGTAATTTTGTTCACAATGTTAGAAACACAGTGTTTAAGCTAAGCCTCACATAAAATAATGAGCCCGGTCACGTCCACACAGTGAGGCATACAGCTTATGAGTTAAACACTGACATTGGATCACTACTCAGTATCGGTCAATACCCAAAGCCCAGCTATCACTCTCAGGACTGAAAAAGTTGGATCCGTGCATCCCTAGTTAAAATGAATTTGCATTAATGCATTATGTTAACTTTGACAGCCCTAAACTGCACACAAGAAGACTGACTAAAAGAACACCGAAACCAATAGTACAGGTTAAAAAAAAGTTTGAAAAATGTAAATTTCATCAGAGCAAAGTTTAGAAAATCAAGCTCAAATAAGTAATGCTATTTATTCACTCTATATAATGCATAAACATGATACCCAGTTTATACTTTATACACATATACTGGAACACCCCCCCCCCCCTCCAGTCCATTAGCTGCAGGTTCTTTTGTAGTTTTTTGATGATCATTTTCAGAAATCATTAATGTGTGTTCTGTGGAAGAACTAAAGAGGGTAAAAATGTACCTTTTCTAGTTGAACTTAGTGGTAGTTCTCAGGCGGCAGTAGCTCAGTCCGTAAGGACTTGGGTTAGGATGTGGAGGACCCGGGTTCAAATCCCCCATGGACCAAGACCAACTGGTTGCTGGAGAGGTGCCAGTTTACCTCTTGGGCACTGCCGAGGTGCCCCTGAGCAAGGCACCAAACCCCCAACTGCTCTGGGCGCTTGTCAGGAGCAGCCCCATCACTCTGACATCTCTCCATTGACATGTATATGTACTGTGTGAACAACAGAGTGAAAACTAATTTCCCCACTGTGGGACTAATAAAGATATCTTTCTTTTCTTTCTTTCTTTCTCTACTCTTAATCTTAAAGTGTTCTGTTGCATCCAAAGAATGCTTCAGAGAAATTCTGACATTGAAAGATTAGATCTCAAGATCTATCAAAGCATGCAGATCTACATCTCCAGAGTCGATCCGTTTTACCACACAGAGCACACAGAGAGCTGCACAACTTACCAACCCTATCTAGCTAGGGCTACTGACACTGAAACTTCATCTCTACTTCTTAGCATTATGTCATTTTTCCCTTTATTTCTTCATTGCTGGGCTAATTGCAGCTTTGCAAGATGAAAACTAAAGCAACAATTATGTCTTAATGACCTCATTTATATACTCTCCAGGTTTATGTGCATAACTATAGAGGTTATAAGAGGTAATGTAGCCAACCACATGCACCAAGATCTTTAAACCCTTTGCCACAGGCAGCACAGTTTAGAATAATAACGATAAATTGGGATACAGAGTGATTCTGCTGCAGGGTGGTACATGTGAGAACACGAAGCCATATGAATGAATGTATTATTATGATTTCAACATTGGATGATGACAAAACTAGTTCCATATACATATTTACAATAGTTTACACATGCAGACTGATGCTCAGGTCTTGTACCACACTGAAAATATACACACCGAGGCCTTTATTCAGCTGTCTTTTTTTTTTTTTTTTTTTTTTATCAGGATTAATCGCGTCTTTGAAGAACAGACCGCAGATCACTAACCTCCCACCTTATGTGTTTCTCCCACTCACAGTCGCTCTGTTGCACAGTACGTCTCCGCTGCAAATCATAAGAGCAGGTCTGTTTATATCGGCGCAGAGAAAGTAAACGGAAGCTCTTCTGTGGAGATGTATACAGTTTTCATGACATGAAAGTGGCTCGGAGACAAAAGAGGAGCAAGATGGATGTGAGGAACCTTCCCTCTCTCCTTTTATAGTTCAAATGGCTGCTTTTTATGACATCATCAAAAGTTATTCCTGCACTAAATCTTGTGGTCAATATTGCGTGCTATTTTTACCATATTGGGACTTGAACACCATACAACCAATGTATTAACTATCCCATGAGCTTTCAACTATCCTGAATACTGAAAACTGAATACTTTTTTGTTTAATCTATGTTGGCTTTAAATTAGGGTTTTCAATTGATTATATATTGATCATAGTTAAACATGATTAATCACATGATTTTCCATAGTTAATCACAACTAATTGCAAATTATGTAAAAATATACCTTAAAGGGAGATTTGTCAAGTATTTAATACTTTCATCAACATGGAAGTGGACAAATATACTTGCTCTATGCAAATGAATGTGATTGGACCCCTTTGAAAATAACGAAATTTTGGGGCATTATTTCGACTCCTTTGTGACAAGATAGTTTGACATTGTTGGTGCAAATGAATTTATTAGGTTTTTCAGTTCCGTATGATGCCAGTATAGCTTTAAAACTGAGCCCACTATAACCTCAGAAAGATCAATATTGAAAATTGTGTTAATGCGTTAAAGAAATTAGTGCCGTTAAAACAATTTTTTGCTAAAGCATT
Organism: Pterois miles; assembly: GCA_947000775.1. Classification (NCBI taxonomy): domain Eukaryota; kingdom Metazoa; phylum Chordata; class Actinopteri; order Perciformes; family Scorpaenidae; genus Pterois; species Pterois miles. The sequence goes on along the minus strand of CAMQGK010000637.1, from coordinate 3,563,430 downwards.
ATTATCGTGTTAACTTTGACAGCCCTACTTGAAAGTTAAGGTTCAAAGTTCATTCTTGACCTTGGAAACAGTTAACAAAACAATACACCACAAGGTCCACCTTAATTCAATATAGACTCAAATTGGTTGCGCAGGGCTGCACATGTGGAGACTTTAGACAGTGCGACAACAATCATGAGTTTATTGCATGTGAGATGGGTCTAATAAAATCTTGGTCACAATCTGTGTCCAACTGTATGATATCAATTTGAAACATACCGGGTTGTGCCAACCTCTGGGTCTGAAAAGTGAAGCCAATGTGGAACAAAAAAAATTGCCCCCACCAGGGGGTGACTCCTTTGGCTACATTCACACAGAACGGAGTCTGATTGAATAGAAGTCTATGAGAAAATGAGCCTGGTTTAATACCTCAGTAAAGATTAAAAACATGAGTTTATGGTCTCAATCTCTAGTTTCAAGTCTTCTTCAACACAGCACAATGTTATTTTAGCAAGTTATGATCCCATTTAGAGTAAATAGACCCTAAAGCAAGGGATGCTTTAGGACATGATTACATTGTGTGATTGACAGGTCGCTACCACAACATTGTCCAGTCTGCCCTTTCACAGTATCTTTCTAGTTCATGAAAGTTAACTGTAAAATTTTGGTCACCTAAAATTGTCTGCGTTCAGTTGTATTTAACGCCACCCTCCTGTGTCACTTCTGGTTGCAAAAAACCAGGATGGCTACGGCCAAAGACTAAGAAGGCAGCGGCCAAAAACCAAGATGGCGACAGCCAAAGACTAACTTGGCAATGGCCAAAAACCAAATTGGCGACAGTCAAAATCCTAGACTCGGGGCTTCAAAACTGCAGTCTACAAACAAAATGGTGACGTCACAGTGACTATGTCCACTTCTTATATACAGTCTTTGGTTGTGCCATGAATGCATGATGAATTGTAGTGCTATAAAGAAAGTAGAAAGAAAGTATGTGAGAGCAGAGATATGTCATCGGCTCAGGTCATCCATATGTGCTGCCACTGCTCAACAAGGTTTTCGCTTTTGACTGAGTTCTTTCACCTCCATTTGATTGGTTTGTGTGCATGTGCAAGTGTGGTTTCTTTCCCCCTTTACTTAATTCAATAATGGTGCTAACAAAGTATTGCGCCAATGTTTTCTGTGTTTTTTTTTTTTGTCATATTTCTGATTGGTTGGTTTGCAGACGTGGGCTATTGCAGCAGTTGTGAGAATTTGGTCCTTCATTTGTGATACTCAGAATTTTGCAGCGGGATGTCTTTGGTCATAAAAGTTCCTCATTGGCCGTTGGTGGACGTGTCTCATAGTGCGATCTAGGACCCCTATTGTGAACCAATAGCATAAAAAAGCGACAATAATAAAACATCACTGCACTTACTGTAATGAGGCATATCATTCAGTTTCAACATTTCCTGCAGCCCGGTTCATCCCGTCATTTGCTGTGAGGTCGGAAATGAAGAGAATATCAAAGATTTTAAAAATAGAATGGTGGAAAATGTGGAGGAATGAGACGCATCTGAGTGGCTGACATTAGAAAGTGCTCCCACTCGCCTCCTCCTGATGTCCCCACGGGTTAATAACAGACGTCATAATGTCATTCACAGATGTCCGCTGTTAACGTTAATACATGTTATTTTCAGTGCTCTGTATGTGTGTCAGAATTCAATTCCTCCTGTTCTCAAGTGCCTCTGGTGTATTTTGGCTATTTCCCTGCGGAACCTCAAGCAACATTTCAATCTGCCAACAGGCAGTCTGCGAGACGAGACTCCGATAGGACCTGCCCAAAAAGTAGATTCACTGCTTTTCTGGTGGCTCAGTAATAAATATAAAATGCTTGTACTTTCAGATCTTAGTTGATTTGCTCCACACACCTGTCATTTCCATGTCAGCATGGTGTATGTTATGAAAAACGATATAGAAAAAAAATTACATATTCTATAGTGCATGGGTGTGTGTGTTAGTCTAGCAGTATCTTCTCAGTAACAATAAACAGTAACAATAAGCAGCTTCGTCAGACCAGTCTCACGCTCTGCACTCAGAGGCCTTACAGGCAACAAAAGGATTGGCTCACAGAGGCCATGGCAAAATCTGATTGGTTGAGCTGAAAAACAGCCCATGGTGTTAAATACCAAAGCTTTGCCACAGCTATCTGCGTTCGATACCCCCACACAAGGCACCCGTCAGTACCGGTATGAAACGCACCAGACATCCCATTAACTACTATGTAAACCCATCCGTGGCATTAAATAATTAAATACTCCAAGAAAAGAAAGGAATGACGCCAAAGGGTACATGGTAAATGGACTTAAATTTCTATACTTTTCTAGTCTTCCCACCACTTTACACTACATGCCAGCATTGACTCATTCATACACTGATGGCTGAGAACCTTCAGTAGTGATGTATGTTTGATGTTTGTCATGTTTTTTTCTACTTTTCCTGTTTTTTTCATGATGCAATAGATGGGGATGGATGGAAGACACTTCCAATCAACCAATCACATTGATTTGGTGGTATATAAAAGAAAACACACACCACCATTTTGTCCTCTTAATGTTCCTGATGAAGGGCCTTGTTGACCAAGACGTTGACCAATAAAGCAGAGAAAAGTGTGTGCGACATCAAGTCATATTTTTATTTAGAAAAGTATAAGTTGAAAGAGACTGCCCAGCCTGCCCATCAGAATCTAATCTAAATACTCATTCACACACCAATGGCAGAGCATCCGACCTGCCGGGTATGTGATGAGTTGGGATAAGAACACGTTGGTATACAGAGAAAGTGCGCCGGGAGTGTGGTGATGTCGTTTGATGATCGAAAAGAGACACACCGGGCAGGCGGAAGGGGAGGTGGATGTGTCCATCAAGTCTTTCATCCAGGAGGCCATTGTTGGTTTTCCGTTTGTCACATTACAATCAGCCATTGAATCCCAACTTGGCACATACTGATGCTTGTCATGCCCCTTGGCAACACACAATCTTGTCATCACTTCATTTCTGGCATCAAAACCACCGTAGTTACGCTAGGCATCACTTTAGGATTAGGCAATAAAACCACTATAGTTAAGTGTAGGAAAGAAATACATGCTTAGGCATAAAACTACTACTAAGTTTGAACAGCGAAAATGACACTAGACATTGTGAACATGGAACACAAATTAACAGCTGATTGTAGCATGATGCACAGAAGACAATCAGTGGTCTCCTGGATGGAAGCCTTGTGTTTGTTGGACCCATCAAACTCCCTTCCCGCCCACCGGGTTAGTCTCTTTTGGCTCTTTAAACTATGTCACCACACACAGCGCACTTTCTCTGATTGTTTGCTGTTGACACTGGGGAACGTGGCCAGCTGTGACAAAGCCTCAGTATTTAGCGGCAATGAGAATGGGCTGGCATCATGCACTGTAAAATCAATGATGTGTTGCAGAGTATACTAGATAATATAAGTGTTATCTGTGAGAAAAGAGGTGTGTTCTCATGTCAGGGATTCATAATAACGGCTGATTATAGACACATTCTACACATAAAAAAACATTGATTCAAATCTGGGGAGGAAAGCGACTCTTATGGGACTCAACTCAAAAGGTGAGTCCATCTCATTTGTTTGAAAGTGTTTGAACTTAAACAACATAACAGCTGACAGTTTTCAGCAGCAAGGTGATAACCTAAGTGAGTGTACATAATGCTGCTGGATGTGTGCAATGCTGATGGCACCCATAATGCGTGCATAATGCTTTACATATGCATAATGCTTTACGTCCATAGTAGCATGTTTCAAAACTGAAAGTTCAGACGTCCCTTTTTTCCCTGTTCATATGTGTAGCCTATGTAATATTTCATGTTCAGTCACCATAAAGAGCACTCGATTTGCACAATTTGCATATGTAGGAAAACAGTTGACCTACATTAGTTTTACTACTTGCAGTGTGATTCATGCATGTCAGTGATCAGGGCCGCATATCCACCACTCAAGGGCTCTGACTGTGAAATATCCATCTTCAACTGCTTATCCCGTGAGGGGTCGCGGGCCTTCCTCGAGCCTTCCTTCAATGCCAGCTGGCATTGGGGGAAGGCAGGGTACACACTGGACAACAGCTAATAAATAATGTCATAAATGCATGTTCATCTGACATGAACTTTGTTCCAAATCAATGAAATGCGAACAGTGAAGGTGGAACTTTATTTACAGTAATTACAGTAATATACTCATTGTTTTTGCTTCTGAAAACGTTGGCATGACTAAATGTATTACTGTTTGCAGCCTGCCAAGCTAATCTCACAGAACAATGAAATGCCTCCCACGGCTGGAACCGGCGTGTGGGCAGCTTTTGAAGCGGAACACAGTAAACAGAGAGGAACCCTCTGTCAGAGACACACTGTGGAACAAACATGGACACGTGTGAGTCTGCACACATCTGCCCATTCATTGCACACACCTAGACATATAAAACAGAGAGGTCAATGAATTATCATTTTATCCTACATATTTTTGGTTTCATTGATTGTCTCCTGCCATAAAGGCAATGTACATAGACATTCTGTTCCATTGTTCCGTTCCGTTGTTCCATAATGTTGTTCCATGACACTGTTCCGTTATGTTGCTCTGTTACATTGTTACATTACGTTATTCTGTTCTGTTGTTCCATTGCATTGATCCGTTGCATTGTTCTGTTGCATTGTTCCATTGCATTGTTCAGTTACATTGTTCCATTATGTGGTTACATTACGTTGTTCTGTTCCATTGTTCTGTTGTGTTGTTCTGTTGCATTGTTCCGTTGCACTGTTCCGTTGCGCTGTTCCGTTGCATTGTTCCATTACATTGTTCCATTGTGTTGTTCCGCTGCATTGTTCCATTACATTGTTCCGTTACATTGTTACACTATGTTGTTACGCTACATTGTTATGCTACGTTGTTACACTACATTAAGTTGCAATGCGTTACGTTGTTAAGTTACACATTGTTATGTTACTTTACGTTAAGTATTATTTGAACACAAACCATGTTCTTTTTTTCTAAACTTAACCAAGTAGGCTAGTTTTGTTGCCTAAACCTAACCAATCGTTTCACAAAATTAACCACATGGTATTCTCCAGCTAAGGGTTGTTATTCAGTTACCCTGATTACCTTGTTATGGTTATGTTACATTGCTATGTTGTTGCATTGCATTGTGTTACATTGTTACATTGCTACATTATCATTGGAACACAAACCATGATCTTTTTTCTCAGCTTTTGCTGCCTAAAATTAAACAATTATTTCACAACATTAACCACATGGAACTATGTGTTTCTGCAAGCGTGATATGAGTCTGATATGAATACATTCAGGTTCCTTGCTTACTGTGAGCTTGCATTCTGTATGCACAAAGAATTGTGACGCACAAGGCTTTTCAAATGACGACATGCCTGTAATCGTAACAACTATCCCAAGGACTGTGGCCTTTGATGAGTGAAACTTTCTGAAAGCTAAGTCAATGTCTATGTGTGCCATACTGTTTGGCATCCATGATGCGCTTTCATGTGTGCAGAATGTTGTTGTGGGTGTGCATAATGATGTGCAGTGTTGCTCACAGTAGTATGTAAATCCTACTCACCACTGCTATCCAGCAGTGCTACCACATCTGTAAAGATCCTGTCATCGGGACTGAGAGAAGCCATAAAGAACATTTATATAAGGGCCTCCTTTGTCTGAAAGACACAGCTTTAATGCACAGGTAGTAATGTCCGAAATGCACTCATGACAGAGAAATAAGGACAGAAGGGGGTACATAAAGAGCTGTAGAAATGAGGTACAGCTTAGACACAGCCAGAATCTGTCAGCGTGGAGGATGAGATGAAGTTTGAAGGGGAAGAAGGAGAGAAATAAGCAGCTGGCACTGAACGCCCACCAGGTCAGCACAACAAACACACAAACAGATGGAGAAAACACACATTACTACTGCATTGTCACACATATACAGTGAATTATGGGCGGCAGTAGCTCAGTCTGTAGGGAGTTGGCTTGGGAACCGGAGGGTCACCGGTTCAAGTCCCGCCATGGACCAAGAACTGAGCGTGAACTGGTAGCTGGAGAGGTGCCAGTTTACCTCTTGGGCACTGCCGAGGTGCCCCTGAGCAAGGCACCAAACCCCCAACTGCTCAGGGCGCTTGTCAGGAGCAGCCCCCTCACTCTGACACCTCTCCAATTGTTGCATGTATATGGACCTGTTTGTGCATGTGTGTGTATAAGTTAACAGAGTGAAAAAATTGAATTTCCCCTAGCGGGACTAATAAAGGACTATCTTCTTCTTCTTAAGGGAGATCAACCTTTGAGGGCTGCAATAGTTGGTGCTGTCGCCTCACAGCGAGAGGGTCGCAAGTTCGAATCCGGCTTGGGGCTCTTTTATGTTGTGTTTGCATGTTCTCCCCGTGTTTATGTCGGTTTTCTCCGGGTGCTCCGGCTTCCTCCCACAGTCCAAAGACTGCAGTTTAGGTTAATTGATGACTCTAAATTGCCCGTAGGTGTAGATGTGAGCGTGATTGGTTGTCTGTCTATATGTTGTCTGTCTTTATGTGCCCTGCGATGGACTGGCGACCTGTCCAGGGTGTATCCCGACTTCGCCCAGTGCCAGCTGGGAACCCCCAGGAACCCCCAGCAACCCCGGGATAAAAAGTTGAAGATTTATATATATATATATATATATATACCAGGCTGTAACATACTGTATAAATCTGTTACAGCCTAGCCATGTCTCCAGCTGTTTTCTTGTTGATTTCTCATGTCTGTCTCTGTGTGTCTCTGTTGATAGATGGTGTGGGCGTGGCTCCCTCTTGACGACGGCTCACACCTCACCCGTCTGGTCTGCACAGCTGCTTTCCATCAGCTCCTCAACTCCACAGTAGATCTACTCCGACTCTCCATCCTCTCATCCCCAGATTGTCGCTACCACCACAGTAGTTTGTTGTTCTAGACTGCTCTGTTTTGAACTTACCCTGTTTCCTTGTGTCTCCAGGTTGTGTCCCTGCATGTCTACCTGTCTCAGCTGCTTGCTGCCAAAACCCTGAGCTATCGTACCAGACCAGTCATGACCCTCATCATCCTGTCCTGCTCTTGTCTCTTCTCTGGTGGTGGTGATGTCAGTGAGGGAACATCAGCTTGTCAAGGTCGGCTCTCATTCACCAGTTATTTCCTGTAACCTGTTTGGAGACTGATGTTCTGCCCGGGCAGTTCTGCACCGATTGTCCAGCCGTGACCAACTGGACAGGCTGCATATTTGGTTGGATTTACCAACAGAGTTGATCATCTCTGTCCAGTGTTCCTGATCACAGAGGGTTTGAACGCTATATATCAGTAATTGAGGTCATTTTCAGATGCTTGTTCTCTTCTGTGAGAGAAGCAATAAATCAGGAAATGCCAAAGGCGATGTTGAAACTAAGTCTGCACACAATGGATGAGGAACGACTGATTGGCGAAGTTGAAATGAGTTATCTATATGACACCTCCTCATTTCAAACATCTAAATAAGGTGGCAGCAGGCTGGAGGGAGATCACCTAAAAGTTTATTTAGGCTACCTTTGGCCGTGTTGTATGTCATTTTCAGTAGATACTGCAGTATACAATTTATGTATTCTCTTCCAACAAACACTGGAAGAGATGAAGTACTACTCACCCATCTTGTAAGAGGTTGACATGGTGCAACAGAAGTGCATATTTAACAGTGTCCAATGTTATTAGGCTACAAGTATTTTCTTGTCTGTTTGGTTTTTTATTCTGTCACTATGAAGACAAAAATATTGATAAGTTCTGCATTATTAAAATAAATCGAGATGTAATTTTAGGTGATCCCCCTGGACTAACATAAACTTCGCCTGTGCATGTACATTTAGTGGGAATTATGTATGTGAACTGCTGTTATTTTAATATACATTAGTGTATGTATCACAAAAAAAGAGTTGACAGTTGTCTCTAACTTGCCCGTAAGGTTTGATTGTGAGCGTGAATGGTTGTCTGTCTCTATGCGTCAGCCTGTGATGGACTGGCAACCTGTCCAGGATGTACTCCGCCTTCGCCCAATGACAGCTGGGATCGGCTCAAGACCAACCCCGCAATCCTGAATGAGATAAGCGGTTGCAGATCGATGGATGGATGGTTCCCATGTAGCATTTGTATGGGTAGAGCTTGTATATAGATGTGCATCCACCCAGTAATGAGTTGTGTTTGTATTTTGTACATCATCCTTTCAGTGGAAATTCTGTGAACTTCCAGCCTTAATGGGTCATCAATATAAATCTCCCTTTGATTGAGATTGAGGAAATGACTCAGGAGATGGGTCATAAAATTAAAAAAGGAGTAGGCCAGATAGATGATCTTAAGTACTGTCAATCATAGTGAGATGGATGACAACTGCAGCAGAAGAGCATCTAGTCTTTTTACTCTTCAATTAATTCAGCTTTTGTAAAGATATTTCAATAACCTTGGAATATTAATCAAGTCATTTTTGTTGCCTTTATCTGTTATGTGTATATGCTTTTCAAAATCTGTAGAACAGAAACAGATAAAACACAGTCACACGGCTACTGGGCAGCCATGTTGACTGCAGCTAAATTTTGTCACAAATGACCCATCATTTAAACCTATTAATCTCTTCCTTAACGTGGCTAGCAGGTGTGCTGTCGACAGGAACTCTGTAGGGACATGATTTTTGGAGCTCCTCATTATTTTCTCACCTCCTGCCCAAAGCTGTTAATGGAGGTGGAAATATGTACTTTTAGTTAATTGAGGCTAGTTACAGAGGATGTCACTGTACGTCTTATGAACAGAACAGCCAAAGACAGGTGATTTATAGCATTCAGACATCTCATTATCTGGCTGTGGCTGTCAGCTGTCATTGCATGCACGCACACACACACACACACACACACACACACACACACACACACACACACACAAACGAATGACATTCATAAGTCAGTATAGCCACAGGGCGACTGTACAGTATGATTGTGTTCCCCCTAAAACCAGGCTTAATAACAGGCTGTGTGGGTGGCAGGCAAATAGTGGCATTGTGTGTGTATATGTTTATACTGCCTTTTCCCCACTCTATAAGAAATATACAGCACTTCTAGGTCAGTGAAGGCACCAGATTCAACTGTTATCAGGCCATTAAAGAGACATTATCGGTCGCTATAAGCACCATAGATGTGGGTCATTAGGGGCCTACTATGCCTACTGCATTGTAAAAGTGACAGGGAAATTTGAAAGCAACACATTCAAATATGTAAAACTGAATGAAATGTCATGTTTTGATCACAAACAAAAATGCCTCTTTTGGTTTAGGCAACAAGGCTACAACTTCTCTAGGTTTAGGCAACACAACTACAATTTCTTTAGGTTTATGTAACAAGGCTACAACTTCTTCAAGTCTAAGCAGCAAAACTATGACTTCTTTAGGTCAAGGCAACGAAATTACAACTAATTATGTTTAGGCGACAAAACTACGTTTTTTAGGTTTAGGCAACAAAGATGCAACTTCTTTTGGTTTAGGCAACAAAGATGCAACCACTTTAGGTTTAAGCAACAAAACTACAACTTCTTTAGGTCTAGGAAACAAAACAACTTATTTATGTTTAGGCAAAGAAAAAAACAGTTGTTAAGGGAAAAACATCATGTTCTGGGTTAAAATAACTATGAACAAAGACAACTACACTTGTTTTGGTTTCTTACAGGATGCAAACTCTAGTCTGCTAGGTGACAACAACCCTGTGTATTGTGTGTGAATAGATGATAAAACCTACTAGTGGGTGTAGTAGGCCCCTATTGACTCACATCTATGGGACTCATTTAGTAGCCTGACTAGCTGGTGAAGAGCAGAGGAATAGTCACTGTATAGCTAAAAACAGCACATAGGCAGCACAAGTACATTTAAGATATCTGCAAAACCAAAAGACCAAAAAATGTCACATCTCATGGCATGAGCGCATTTGCTCGGACGTCATGGAGATGCGGCAGTAGCTCAGTCTCTAGGGAGTTGGCTTGGGAACCGCAGAGTCACCGGTTCAAGTCCCGCCATGGACCAAGAACTGAGTGTGAACTGGTAGCTGGAGAGGTGCCAGTTTACCTCTTGGGCACTGCCGAGGTGCCCCTGAGCAAGGCACCAAACCCCCAACTGCTCGGGGCGCTTGTCAGGAGCAGCCCCTTCACTCTGACATCTCTCCATTGTTGCATGTTTGTGCATGTGTGTGTTCGGGTCTGCATGTACCGTGTATAAGTTAACAACAGAGTGAAAAAATTGAATTTCCCCTCGTGGGACTAATAAAGGACTATCTTCTTCTTCTTCTTCTTCTTCTTCTTCTTCTTCTTCTTCAGGTGTCATCAAGATATGGCTAAAAGCTCCAGAGGAAACCTGGAGCTTTAATCTGTGAGTACCAAACTTCATCACAATCCAACCTATAGCTGTTGAGACATTTCACGCAAAAACACAAACATTTACCACACGGCGGCACTGGATGGAAAAAAAAACAATATAAAACTGTTCAACCATAACTATTAACAAAAACAGTATAAACTGTGTTAAAACAATAATGGTGCCTTCAAATGGGGTCGTGTTTATCGTGTTCAGGAGAAGAATCCATATGAACGCCCCCTCTTGTAGTATTCAGGCCATCGAAGTGAATATTTTGGTGCATAATATATTTTGTAATTTTTTGTCATATATTGTTTTTCTTCATTTTATAAGTCAGAGAAAAATGTTATGTTAAATGTTATTATATTCCCAACCTTATTCTTTTCCTCTGTCATTTTGCCTTTGCATTTATTGCATTGTTACCCACTTGCTAGCTTGCTAAATCAGCAGTAACATTATTACTGCCGTTGCCTAGCAGCAGTATTGTGTACACAGCTTCCCATTTTGTAAATACACAAGTTTCAATAGAAGACATCGCAAAATAAACAACTCGAGTTAAATTCAATCTAAATTCTGTGTTTACATCCTCCTTAGAAATTTGTGGCTTTACTGTTCAAAGAAGAGTGACAGCGAATGCTAATAAGTGTACTGGGTTTACTACTGGTTTTAGTCTGCTGCTGCATTCACAATAAAGTAATCCATAATGTCCACATGCAGCAGATGTCCTTCGTCCTCCATTATCCTGCAGGACATCTTTGGGGACTGTTGGTCAAACAAAACAAGCAATTAGAAGACGTTACTCTGGGCTTTAGGATGAGATGCAAAGGGCATTTTGCACTATTTTCTGACATTAGATCGACCAAATGATTAATGAAGAAATAGTGGCACAAGCTGAAATTTTTATCCTGCAATGTTGTTGTAACCGTACAGAAAGAAACACGTAATGAAACAAACAAGATGTTTGATTTATAGTCTTTAATATATCTTAAAAAATGGATATACAATCTGAGAGAGAAAAGGTTGAGGATTTCTTCTCCCCTGGCCCAAAGATGGAGTTAGCCCAAGCAGAGACATTTCCCAATAGCATCCTGGGAAAAGAAAACACTGCTAAATGCCAAACTAAAGGACATATGACAAGTCAGGATATTAGTAAGGCTAAGATTAAGTACAGAGCATTGGGCTACCATATCCTGGAGGCAACTACTACCACGACAATTAACTGTCATGGCAATTACACAGGATGGCTTCATAATAGGCAGTTATATTAGCCTTCACGCTTTGAGTGGACCAACACCATGCTGGAAAATACCACAGAAAGCCCACATTCACATTTGTTTTGAATGGACTTGGTATTTGTCATATTCTCAGATCCTTTATATTAGCAGAAGCCAGTGTCATCTGCTGTTCTCATTACTTTCACTTAGAAAATGGTAATAATTTGAGCTGTTGAACCCTGGGCCAGAATAACAAAAAGAAAAGGGGAGCAAGAGGGAACCAGAGCATGCTAACAAGTCACATCATTTCAACACGTCATACTTTAACTGCTCACACGTGCTCACACTAACGCGTTCAAGCACACAGTTTCAATCTTCGCACACGCACACCTTCAACATCAATTTTCAAACTACTACATTTCTGACATCCTTAGTAAATGCACCACTGGCAGATCACATGGACTTTGCCTCATGCAGACGTGTGAACACAAAGCTGAATGGAGCGAGAGCAATGTTGATGTTCGGATATACGACTCAAAAAGGAGGCACGATGCTAGTCAGGGTCGAGTAAAACACACGCACGCTAACATACGCCAACCACACCCTCACTGGCTAACTGAGTGACAGCCTCTCTTAATTTCTCTCGTGAACACACACAAAATGAACACGCATCTTATGGCCAAAATCCACAACAGCAGTGGAAGAGCAGCACCCACATGAGTACGCTAGCAAGCCAACTAGCTAATGAGTGAGCTAACAAGCATTGTAGCAAGCAAGCTAATCCACTGGAGATGAAAAGAAAGAGTCCCTCGCACCAAGTGAAAACCACACATTTGTTAGCTAGCTAGCTCGTAAGCTAGCTCGTAAGCTCACTCGCTAGCGTGTTACCTCACTAGTCTGCTTGCTAGGTAGTTAGCTTGATAATTAACTTGCTTTTATGAACCTCTGCCATTGACTAGAAGTTCACATCCAGTGACAGTGAAAACATACAGTCCATACAAACACAAGGAGAAAGACAGAATGGAGTTCTGTCCTTCCAGAAAGACACGCTGTATACATGTACACATTAGCTTGAGAAATCTCCCACAGCAACCTAAATGAGGTGCATGCAGTGAATGTCTCAGGGAAGTATAATGTCTTTTATCCTGTACTGCAGCACAATTATGATGATATGAAACAATAACTGTGAGGTTAAAGTGCTGACTTTAAGCAGGTTTTAACGTGTTCACATCGGGCGAAAGTAGATTGAAGTTATTGCCGGTACTGCTAAGCTACACCTAACCGTCATCACTTGATAGTGTCGCTTCATGCATCCCTGAACACACGACTCAGTGCTGTATGGTGTAGAAAGAAATTAGAAACACTTCACATCATGTATAGCAAATTATGTATTGAAATGCTGAAAGCGCTGCAGAATCATTTGTACGCGCTGACCAGCCGTTGAGTTGATGTTCCAACTGGGGGCATTCACGTGAATTTTACCAGTCAGGAACATCCAACTATTCCATGAACGTAGCACAAATGCCCAATCTGGCAATGTTAATGAAAGTGAAACAGCATTGCTACATGTGCCAATAAATCAAAGCTGTGATTCAGGATATTTGATACACCACACAGTGGTAACGACAGGGATACATAACCTATAGTAGTGCAGTGATGCCGCGGTTGCCATGCATAGCGGCAAACAATTAGCCGAAACTCACCATAAAGCTCTATAAAGCTGAGACAAGCTGTACCAAAAGAGCTACAAGTCCTACACTGTCTTTTTGTTATGGATGTATAATTCTGAATCAGTCCTTTAAACTCATGGTCATTGTTTCATTATAAACCCACTATGAAATACAGAGCAACCACACACCGAAAATCAATGGCTGTATCTGAAACCACACACTATACTAGTAGTACATACTGATTTGGCCAAAATGTTGTATGTAGTATGCAGTATGTGAACAAAATCAAAACCTACAGTATGCCAAAAATACCCATTTGACTGATTTTGAGAAAATCTCAAAGTATGCATCAGACCAGTCTACCTCTATTTCATCACTAAATTCACCTCTGAACATTTTTGAGGCAAGAAATCAACTGTAGATTTTGAATATTGGTGGTATTATGATATTAGATAGCGAATGCAACATTTGCTCCAACAACTTCGGAGTCGCACTCAAGACTGCTCTCAAGATATTGGTCTTGTAGACAAGAGGCTTTTATTTCTTTTGTTGATGGATGTTTTTTTTTTTAAATATCACAATGCAAATTCCATCCATCCATCCATCGTCAACCGCTTGTCCCGTTAGGGGTCGGGGGGGGGGGCGGGGGATCCCAGCTGGCAATGGGCGAAGGCGGGCTTCACCCTGGACAGGTCACCAGTCCATCGCAGGGCACATAGAGACAGACAACATATAGACAGACAACCATTCACGCTCACATCCACACCTACGGGCAATTTAGAGTCATCAATTAACCTAAACAGCATGTCTTTGGACTGTGGGAGGAAGCCGGAGTACCCGGAGAGAACCCACGCTTACACGGGGAGAACATGCAAACTCCACACAGAAGAGTCCTAAGCCGGAGTCAAACCTGCGAGGCAACAACGCTAACCACTGCACCACCGTGCAGCCCACAATGCAAATTACCATAATAAAATTAACGCTCACAGACCGGCTACAGAGCAGCAGAGTAGCGAGGGGAAAGAGCTGCCTCTGACGGGCCAGAGAGATATCTGCTGAGACAACCTTTTTAACATTATTCTAATATTTGTAGAGATATCAGGCCACTGTTTTGTTGCTGTAACTGCAAAAGCAGTTTGAGTGAATTCAAAAATTTTACCGTCTCCTCTCGTTAATGATCCTGTTTGTCTTATTTCGCCATGAGCTACTGGAATAAATTGTGGGTGGTGGAGCTAAACCATGCAGTATTTAGTAGTAGAAGTTAGGCTGTATAAGTTTTTATTTTATTTTTTTTGTCCAGTGATTTAAGAGCTTGTTTAAAGGCTAAAAGCCTGGCCTAGCATACTGCAAAATATATCGCTTTAACAGTTTCATACTGCATACCAGTGAGGAACGCAGTATTCAGTATGTACTGTATGCTACGTTCCTCTGGTTTCGAATACAGCCACCGTCATAGTACTCTCTGATTACACTGTAGTATGAATCCACTTCTCCATCCTCAGTGGAATAAGGGGTACATGTGGTTGTGTGTGAAACAGAAAGACAGATGGAGCAAAGACAAAAAAAAAAAAAAACAGTGAGGAGATATGGAGTGAGGGCACAGAGGAGAGGTGAAGCTGAAAACGGTACAATACATTTGGCTGTGGTTTTAGTAGTCGTACTTTATCCCACCGGAGCTGAAAACCCCAAAACAGAAAGTGTGTATGCGAGTGTGCACATGCAAGGAGACAACAGAACGGGATGATGTGGTCATTCACATGCTGTCTAGTGGGGCTGTGTGAATAATAGACATAAAAACCTGTGTGTTTACCTTTTACTACAGGATATGACAGTGTGTTTATATGTTTGTGAACTCACATGCATTTTCTCTTTTGCGACAAACACAGCAGGCACTGGAACAGAGAACTGATAGCAACAGATATTCTTTCTCTTGATTCTTCAATTTTTTTTTTTTTTTCAAACAGCTGAACATGACTTCCTTTAATTTTTTTTTTTTTTTTTTTTTTAAATGGCGCCGCTGAATTACCACATCCCTTGCCGGTTTTTGCCATGGCTCGTTTCCGGCAGGCTCAGGGACAGCTCAGGGAGGCGGCGGCATTCATTGATCTCGCCACAGTGAACAGACATTGTGGTCATCGTTAACACTCAGTCGATTAGGACAATTAAAGCGTATTTTTCTTTTGTATGCAAGTCTTCACACTTTTTTAAACTTCGGTCCTGCAATGTGGAGTTTATTGCAATCGGGGGGAACGGCAGGGCACACGGGCGGGGCTGTGGTGTGGACAGGAAGGGAGTGGCAGGAGTCAAAGAGTCCGCTGTTGATTCACACACATGGGTGGGTGGGTGGGTCGGTGGGTGCCCGAGATTAGCAGAGGCAAGGTAGAGCAGTTTGGTTGGTTGGTTGGCGCAGGCTGATGTGGGTAGCCGATGCTTCTATCATCTGGCATAGTGCTTGATGTAATCTTGAACCTTATTCCGAAAATCCTCCTGGATTGGAGACAAGTAAAGGTAAAGAGAGAGTATGAGAGTTAGATGGAAAGACCAGACATTTACAGAAGGTGAGCAGTTGAAACATAATCGAGAGTAACATACAAATATGATGTAAAAAAGACCAGAAATAAAAATCACACCAACACAGACACATATATACGTATACTAGACAGTAGGGGTGGAAAAAAATTGATTAATTTGATTTTGAAATCAAATTTGTAATGCCAGAATCAATATATTGCTCATTTGAGTCTGTGTGGAAGTAGAAGGAAGTTACCGCTTTTATTGTTGTAGTCTGAGTAA
This sequence comes from Pterois miles, assembly GCA_947000775.1. Taxonomy (NCBI): domain Eukaryota; kingdom Metazoa; phylum Chordata; class Actinopteri; order Perciformes; family Scorpaenidae; genus Pterois; species Pterois miles. Next base: position 3,547,357 of record CAMQGK010000637.1, on the reverse strand, counting down.
TGTGATATCCATTCCGTATCCGTCAACCAAAACAAGCCGCAACTGGCCGCAACGAGGAAGTACAAAACAGTGGAGGGTCCACGCTGATATGACTTGAACCCTCACATTTTAAATCCAAAGTGGTAAAACTACACATACAATTAAGTATGGAAACACTTTGGGCTTCACACGTTGTAGGAAAAGCAGAGCTAGACATCACGGCTAAAGCTGCATGCTAACTCTGTCATGGACAAGGAAACGTTATCGTATTGCAGTAACGTGGTCGAGTCAGCCGTCACTCGCATCTCTGTGATCAAATCAGCTACAACTGTAGAGCACCCATATACTGACATTTATGGTAAATGCATTCAAACAGGAGCTGATCATGGATGTATAAAGACAATGGAGCTGACGGCAGAGCTAGCAACGGACTTGGTGAAGTTAACGGAAGTACACAAGTGTGACTACATCTGGTTTTCAAAATAAGGTGTTAACAAAGGGAACCATATCCTGTAAACAAACTACATATATATAAATAAAATTGACTGGATTATATTCACCAGAAGTATAAAACATTACATGTTCCTTATAAATAAATAACAAATACCTCTAATTTTTTTAGGGAAACGTCTTAATTCTTTGATATTTGGCTTGCTGGAAAAAAAGAGTAAATAATGCAATGACACTGACTGATATATATGACTTCAGGACATCTCTGCATACATTTTAATGCATTAATTTACAATTTTTTTCCAAATTAAGTCTCTAGAAGTGTATGATCCAGCTTTTCCCCATGGTCTAGTGTTTAAAAAGTTAACAAAAATTGCAATAAATCGTAATATCAAATCAATACTTGAAGAATAACAATACTTAAAAATCCCAATACATATTGAATCGGCATCCAAATATTATGATAGTATCAAATTGGGTAATAAAAAATCGTAGGTAAAAAAAGCAATTATGGAGCCGGAGGGTGAGGGTAATAGTCCAAGAAAACACACAATTTCTGGGATTGAAATCATAACCTTGGGATAGTTCCTGAGAAAAGTTGCACATTTGGGAGAAAATAAAATCACAAATGTGCGAGACTATACAGTCGTGATTTTAAGTGAAAAAAAAAAAACTCGAAAAACCGTGGTAATGAAAAATATTGGGATATTTTTGTTTAGGACCCACATTGCTTCACTTTGCAAGGCTGGATCACCTTCATCACACCGTCAAACACTGTGGTAGTGAGCCGCAGAGTGCGAAATATATTATTACCTCCGCCAAGGAGGTTATGTTTTTGCCGGCGTTTATCTGTTTGTTTGTTTGTTTGTTCTGTGTTCAAGATAACTCAAAAACTTATGGACGGATTTTGATGAAATTTTCAGTGTGTGTCGAAAATGTGAAAAGGAAGAATTGATTTAATTTTTGGGGTGATCCGGAAGAAATCCTGGATTCTGGATCAATTTGAAATTTTCGTTAACATTGGGGTAAATGGGACCCAAAAAATTGTTTCTCAATATCTCTGGTAATTATTGCCCAAAGCTCATGAAATTTGACTCAGGGATTTACAATGTGTACTTCTATCAAATCCCAAAGGCTGATCCAGATCTGATCCAGATGGTGGATTTTATAGCAATTTATATAAAAAATGGGGGTACTCTTCCATTTTGGCCAACTGTGCATTTAATATTAGAGGTAGAGATTTCTAACAAGCAGCATCGTGTAGCTGAGACAATTCCGTATCTGAAGTATGTCAACGAATTTGATCTAGCTTTAATACTTGAGGAGATAGATCCAGAAGAAACCGCCAGGGGGGAAACTATGATGCTTGGCGGAGGTCTGCGCTCTCCGAGTGCTTTTCTAGTTATTGTTATTTAGGGCTGTCAATCGATTAAAATAGTTGACTGTGATTAAACGTAAATTAAATACACATTTTTATCTTTAACACTCTTATCATCATGCAAATGGGCAAATATCTTGCTTTATGTGAATGTATTTATATATTTATTATTGGAAATCACCCCAGAATCCATTTACATTCACATATCATGAGGTCAGAGGTCAAGGGAACCCTTTGAAAGTTTTTCCTCGCCACAATTTAGTTTGGAACGTTATTTAGCCTTCTTCACAAGTTAGTATAACACACCAATGGATTCCTTAGGTTTTCTAGTTTCATATGATGCCAGTATTTTCACTTTTGCTTTAAAACTGAGCCTGCTACAACCACCATAAGATTGATAACATCAATGCATTAAAGAAATTAGGGGAAAAGTGATTTTTTCTTTTACTGTACATGTCTAGTGTCAAAGAGCAGAACCATTTTATTTATGACGTCTGTCATCTGAGTTGACTTTCCTTGGCCAAATCCCTTCTGGCCATGTGTGCCCTCTCCACCCAATTCCATGTTCTCCTCTCCTCTTAATCATATCCCTTCTGGATGTGTTTGGCTTCTTTCCATCCCTGCCCACGATCCATCCCTCTATCCCTCTGTCACTCCCTTGACCCATCCCTCCTGGTTACATCTCTCCTGATGGAGCTCTGTGTGACCTCTCCTTTCCTGCCCTCTTTCGTTTCCTTGGCTGTGTCTATCATTCCAAGCTTCAAGTCTTTCTCTTCAACCACTTGGGACACTTTGTTGGTTTAACTTGCTTTGCATGTGTCTACATCCTCTTCATAATTCTGTCAAACTATTCTTTAAAGTCTGGGTAAAGAAAAAAATGAATATATACTCTAAAATGTGTTATTAACCACCCAGCCAAATATGAATGGTTAAAGGACCAGTATGTAACAGAAACTGGCCGGAACAGAATATAATATTAATAAGTGTGTTTTCTTTAGTGTTTAATCACCTGATAATAAGAATTGCTGTGTTTTCATTACCTTAGATTGAGCCATTGATATCTACATAGGGAGCAGGTCCTCTACATGGAGTCTGCCATGTAGTGCAGAACAGACAAACCAAATACTATTAACTTTTCCTGCTTGGGCCGTAGTCAATAATGTTACTCACTTCCAACGCCGCTCTCTCTCTCTTGCTTCATCACTCACTTCCCACATACACACACACTCTAGGCACTGGCTCTGCTCCAAATGGCTCTAAAGAGGGCCATTCGCATTTTGGCATCAGCCATCGTAGCTCTCCGACATGCTTGGCACACAGGAGAGGCTTCAGTTTCCTCACCTCACTGCTAGATAGCGCCAGACCCTACATACTGGACCTTTAAAAAAAAGTTTCAAAATTTTTAAAAAATTAAGCAGTATTCTGTGCTCTGAAACGCTGGGGGCGTGTCCGCTGAAGGTGCTGAAACCACGCCCAATCACGGGTGAGGATTGGTTACATATTTACAGTTACAGTATATACTGTAGGACCCTTCTTGTTGGCCATCTCACTGCTGCGTGCTACTTTTGCAGAATGTTAATGCTCTATGGGCAGAGAATGCGCACAACAGACTTTGGACAGCTGAGGCAGCTAACTTCTGGTTTAGCCATGTGCTAACTTGAATGGTAATAAAATAATTTAATCATGTGGCTCTCCTAGACTTTCATAATTATTGGACCAAGTTGATCAAGTTCTGATGAATGAAACAAGGGGCGTTTGCAGGGGTTGTGACCCTCAAAACACTGTTTCACAGCCATAACAATAGCAATGGAGTAGGGTACGGGGGTTGTGACTGGACACGCATGCAGCACATTTTCACATGCAACACGAATGACGGGCACTCAGTAAGGACTGCTGAAAGACAGACAGGGCCGGATGGCTAGTAAAAACTTTTGGTAAATTTTTAAAAATTTTGTCCCGGTATGTCAGATGGCCAGGACTCCACTTCAAGCAAACTGTAGGCTGTGATAAGCATTATAAGTGGCATTGAGTAGGAGAACCACTGATGTTATGTGTTCTAAGTCTTTATATAGTGAACACAAAATGATCTAATTCCACACTTCAGTACTATATCGTTCACAGTCCATTCACGTTTTCAGCACTTATTTTGTTGCTTAATGTGAAACAAATCCCTGATTTTACATTACCCAGACATTTAAGGGGAACTACTCACATTTTCAAAGTTCATACATGTTCATTATTCATTATTCCTATGGTCTAAGACAGTCCAAAAAACATTAGTAAACATGAACAACTCTCTCCCTTGAGTGCTAAAACTCAAACTTGATGTCATTGGGTATTAAGTCTGGAACTGCTCCATAGACGATGAACGGAAAGAGATGTTCTAGATGACGCTGAGAGCAGCCAGAGGAATGTTAGTATATGGGAACATTTTCTGTATCATAACTGACAACACTACAATAGAATAAAGCTAATTGGTGTATAAAAAAAGAAAACAAACATTCTGTGGGTCCATTTAGTCTCCTGTTTGTTGTCTATGGAGCAGCCCCAGACTTTATACCCTGTGACATCATAACTTCTCTGGTTTCTGGCTTTGAGCGAGATGAGCTCATGTTCACACACACACTGATTGAACTTTACTAGACCATGGAAATGACCATATTGGAATTCTTAATTTAGGTGGAGATTTAGGTGGTGTTCCCCTTTAATATATCAGGCAGAATGCATTCGTACGGAAAACCATGGATTTTGGACAAAGGCAGATATTAATTTGAGCAGCTGCAGCAGCTTTCCTCTCTGAAAGGATTTTCTTTATTCTTTCTATACAACAAAAGTGCATGGCTTCGCAAAACTGCACTGGAGCTCGACACATTGTGAATTATAGAAACTGCTGTAATTGGTCGCATACTCTCTACAGCTAAGGGGACTTTTCTGGGATTAATGAGGATGTAGTAGAGTATTGCTTTGGGAGCATCAATAAACCCATAGTCGTGTTAAGAATTGCGTTAGCTATGGCTTCCATGCAAAGACTGCAAAAGCAATTCATATGGCTTCTGAATATGGGGTGGAACTTTGGTTCTGATCAGCAGTTTAAGCACACTTGCGACTAAATTAAAAATGTGCTGCATGCACTCTGGAGAGATATATTTACTTTCTATGCTTTGCACCCTCCTTCCTCAGCAAACGACTCCTTCTCACCCCTCCTCTCTTTATTGTTTTTTACTCGTTATCCCTATCACCCATCCATCAGTGCAGGGATATGGGCCATTAAGTGGCGTGTCCCTTCTGTCCGACATGAAATTTCACATCCAAATGTCCCACACTGACATCAGCGCACTGATTTACACCGCAGCTACAGCGGTTAGTCACGCACACACTGCTGGGACTTCTGTGTATAAGTGACAGGCAGAGAAAAATGGAAGAAAGGGAAGAAAAAGAGAGATGGAGAGATGGGGAGATGGGAAAAAGAGGCATAGTGTGTGTGTGTGTGTGTGTGTGTAGACACAGATGACAGACAGGAATGCTGAAAAGCTGCCAGCGACAAAAACTTCAGCAGCGATGACAACAGTTTGAGTATCTGTCCAGAGCAGGATGACGGATCAGTCTTATTGCTGGTGAGGGATCTCCCCCTCTCGATCCTATTTTAACGCCAACAAATGCTAAGCGGTGAGTACCACCAGAAGCTGAAAGATGCTCTCTTCACGTTTAAGCTTCTAACAATCTGATTTCCCGCCGGCTGAGGTCAGTGATTCAAATAATTCAATAATAATAAAATTTGAGCTCATAGGCGAAGTGTGTAATCCAAGCTGTGAGCAAACTGCAAGGTAGCAAGTCAAATTAGATATTCCATATTAGAGCCCTCAAAGCAACAAACAAATAACTTGAAATGGGCCGCGTCATATTGACACCTTAGTAGTCTACAGTTCTGTTGAATTGGTTGAATCAGAAGGAAATGTCACATCCCCTGATTGAACTCAGGTGTTGAGCAAATACAAAAAATGAGCCTTCAAAGTGCCCCAAAGGAAACTCAACACAACTTATTTTGCATCTGAAAAGATGGAGGCCCAGGTTGTATTGCTGGCCCTGATGGCGGGAAGGGAGGCACGGGAAAAAACAGAACCAGGACTGAGTGGCGCAAACGGTCAGACCCTGTTGCAGTAAAATGAGATGTTTTACTGAAGGGACCGACAGACTGATTGCCATCCCTAGAACCTTAAAGCTAGCACGGCTGCTAAAAAGCACACATTTTGCACTTCCAATGCTTTTAAATTTTGTTAGTCCTGATTTTTTAATATGATTAACTCACTCAAGCTAGCTTGCATCCACACGCAGTACACAGTGTGATACTTCCATTTTAGAAATGTGATACCCATTCTGTCTTACAGTGATGGTACATCAGCAGAATACATCAGACCAGCAATATGTCATCCAGAATAGGCTTTCATGGCCACGCACCCTTTTGGGGGAAAACAATCCGGTGTTCCTCAAAGACCGAAACAGCGTAAAGAGAAGAAGTCTCAAAACTTATTGTTAATGGAAGCTGGTGACAGGGACTAGCATGGCTAGTTAATGTTAGCATGAGTGGGAAGCTGCTGCAAGAATACAGCCATACATTATTGTTATAGCAGCATCAGTCATCTCCAACTAAATCTCTGCCTAAACAATTGTCCATTAACAGGCTGGTTATTTACAGACACTTACAGGATTCAATCAAATACGTATAGAAGTCTGGAAAAGTGGTATCTGGCCACTGTGCTGGATGCGGAAAGACTGAAGGGACGTGGTGATCAGCCTTATTTAATTATGGTATCGCAAATGCCCAGGTTCAGGCAAGACCACCATTATTTTATGTGTATAAAACCAATGTTTGTATAATGAGAGATGAATGCATATGACCTTGTCAAAATTACAATCCAAACATGCATCAGACTGCATTGGAGCTACGGGATCTTTGGTTTTCTGACGCCCATAAAGGGGCACAGCTTTGACTTTTTGCGAAATACCTGCATGTGCCGGTCTGTTGTATAAACTATAAGCTAGGACACTTGCACCTGAGCACCATCATGATGATCAATGCAGTGTACAATGCAGAGATCAATGTCCTCAGATGAGATGAAATATGGACGAGTTCCTTTTCCTTTTTTTGTTTGTTTTTTCCACCAACTTCCTATTTTATAAAAAGATGAACTAATATTTATGTCTGTCTCAGGTTGTGCTGGGTAAATAGACAACAGGTGTAAATATGGGATATTGTTCTGTCATCACTGCTCATCCAACTGCCTGCCTTTGTCTATCCAGATGTCTCTAGCAAGCTTCGGTCAATGTTTGTGACGAAAATCCACAAAACTAAAACTTTAGACACACGTACACACAACATGCCACAGTATGCTAGTTAGTGGAGAAAATGAGGGAGCATAAGGTCTGCATAGACACAAGAGTGGCAGTGAAGTTATTACTAATGCATACATTTGAGGGATGAGTGTAACAACCCTATTAATACCGTCTCAGATTTACAAGATACATTTACATGAATTTACCTTGTACTTTTTTCTTACTTTGCCCCCCCCCCCCCATTTATGTGTTACAGCAGAAATCTGGCTGAGACTGCAAATTACTTTGCCGCTCATTAGTTTGAAGGCTCCAAGCACACTGCAGTCGATTAAAAACTTTGGCTACAGCTTACTTTTTCTGGCTCTATTTCACCCGCAGAAGGCAATTAACTGTCCTCTCCTCCAGCGATCTGTGCAGGTACTCAAAATATGTACCATCATCTGAGGGAAAGGGGATGCAAATTAAACCCCTGTGGGTACAAATGGATACTTTCAAATCTGCTAAAAAAATACATGATAACTAAGCAACAGAAAGCCCATGGATGTATTAGGTAAACAGATTGCATATGGAAAGATTAAGGGGATAGGAGAGGCGTGAACAGGTAGAAGGATAAATGGAATAGAGAAGAGAGATGGCAAGTTGATGCAGAGGTGTGGAGGCCATGAGAACACTCAACAGTCCCGAGTGTTTTCACACTTGGGTTGACTGATTGACTGACTGAAATATCACAACCTGACATATCAGGGTGTAGTCCAGAAAAGTGATTCTACCTTGAGGTTTCATGTAAGTGAACTCTAGTGTGCTCTGGTGGGATCTGCAGCACTTGAAGTTGACTAATGGGACTGGTTGAGCAGGTTATATTATGAATTTCATCCATCACAAATGATAAAGAAACTATAGAGAGTGTTCAAGGTGTAACTGAGATTATACAGAGCAAATACTTAGGAACTGTGTTTGATGACAGACTTAGATTTAATGAAAATGGCATTGTAAAAAAGGCTCAGTCTCATCTTAACTGTGATGCAATGGGTTAGTTAATTAGTTAATTGTGCACATCCAAAAACCTGTTGTAAGTCTGTGAATGTTCTCATTCATCCAGGTCATATTTATTCTGGCAACAATTGAATTGAAGGCAACTGGACTGGACTTGTCTCTGAAGACGTTTTGCCCTTTATCCAAGTAGCTTCATCAGTTTGTAACGCTACAGTCTGACTGGTCCCCACTAGTCTGAAAAAAAAACTCTTGATATCCAAGTTTTTCAGAATGTTTAACAGTAGGTGTATTTATCCTTCTGACCAGAGCTATGGGCTTATCTTTTGGGCGTGCATCTTTGCAAACTGTCAGCTAATTGGTTTATGTACAATACACAGAGCTGACCGTAAACAGCCAAGAGGCTGTGTGTTGCTAACTGCGGTAAAAAGCCCAAATGAGACATACATTCTGAATGCACTGTACACATATCCAAAGAATGCTCCTAAAACCAGAATAACATTGTCATGTCCCTAATTCAGAATATCCAAATGGAAGGTGTCGCTTACCTGACCCATATCGAATTCGGAATATTGTCATTTTCAGAATAATAGTGGAAAATGATTGTACATGGCAACACAGTCTGTAATGCGTTTTATATTGCCTGTCTATATAGCAAGTAGACAGAGGTTTGGTTTATTTGGACCATAAACTGAATTGGAGGCTGGGAAAGGGATATGGTCTGCAGGTTGAAACAGTACATAAAACTTCTCATATTTATAAAAAGAATTGTATGATTTAAGTTAGTCTGACAATTTATTCATGTTTTATTTATCATGTTTATCATTATTATCATGTTGCATTATGAATCCACATGATTTTTGGAAATATCTGCTGAACGATTCTAGGATTCTCCAGTGTCTTTTGGCACTGAGGGTGTCCTTTAATACCGTACAAGTAGCGATGAACAGTAACTTAAAGTAAAGGTTTTAAAGCCAAATAGCAGCTAAGCAGAGAGCTAGTCCAAATAATGATGGACAAAGCATTTCTTAAGGGTGACAGAGCCTGCTACATTATATTTCATCTTTCAGTGAGAGGAAGTGAGAGACCATCAAATAATAGCACAGCTGAGATGCAATCACAGACATGAGTCTGAAGGAATGGGGTAATTGCTGTGATGCATAACCCTCAACAAGAATAGGGATACCCACTCTACCTCAAGCACACTTCAGCAATGCGGATGCTTGCTGAACCAGAGCCTTGAAGAAAGTTCTGCAAATTTGTTTGAATTGTCCTACACCTCATGAAGAACTGGAGTGTGTGTTTTGGTATTCTGCAGGTTTTGGCTCACCACTTCGCTATTCAATTGTCAGGTTCACTGGGCGACAAGTAGACGGCTACTTCTGGGTCTGAATAGTTCAGACAATTAATGCAGAAGTGCCTTAAACATTTTTCTCAGTTCTCACTTGATTTATTACCTCAGTATACATTGTGAACATGAGTTTATGGTTTCAATCACTAGTTTCAAGTCTTCTGCAATGCAGCATGATGCTCATTTAGAAAATTATTTTCCCATTTAGAGACAAATAGACCATAAAGCAGGGGATGCTTTAGGGCAGACCCGGGCATTATATGGCCCGCAGGCCGGAACCGGACCTTGTGATGGTTCTGCCTGACCTGGGAGGTCTCAGATAAACCACATAATTAACAAATAACAAATAATTGTTCATGTTAAGTTAAATGTTAAGTTTTGTTTATGGAAACATTGGTACTCAAAACAGTCAGTCCTGTACGGTTCAAAGACTCCTGCATATAATGTAATTTTCTTAATAATATGCTGTTTGGAGTGATTTTCAATCTAATAAATGTTGAAAAATAAGTGCCCAGTATGTTTTCTTAGTGCACAGTTAGTTAGTAATAAAATAGAGGTTACGTCTGACAAGATTTGTTTGGTCCCCGGCAGCAATCTGGGTTTCTCATGTGGCCCCCTGGGAAAAAAAATTGCCCACCCCTGCGTGGTTACCTTGTCATTGAGAGGTCAATACCACAGTGTTGTCCAGTATGGGAGTTGTATGTGTTTTAGTCTTAGAACTTTAACCTTTTCACATTGTGTCAAAGGTTGCTACCACGGCACTGTCCGGTCTAGGAGTTGTCCATGTTTTCATCTTAAGGCCCAGACAGATTAACCCAACGTCAAAGAACTAGCGGTGAAAACGGCCAACCATTGGGTCGCCTCACATGGCCTTTGTCTTGGCCAAAGCATTGCACTCAAACACACTGCAAGGACTTCAGCCAATGGCCGAATCCTCGTACGTTCAGCACCTGCGTGAGAGGAAATAACTCTCCACACCCACAGGTCGTGGTATTCTGTATTTGTCATTCAAAAAGGGAAACAGGGAAGACAGAAGACGGTGGATATACAAGCCGTTGTTATGATACGTACAAGAAACAAAGCAGCTGTTTGCTGAACATTTTCACGCCACTCTCTCACCACTTAGCTTCATTCCAGATGGCCATGTCGCTATGAAAATATCAGTGTATTGGAAAGATCAGATGAGATGTAGATGAAAAATGAGCCTTCTGTGTTTTTCCTCTTCACTTTACTTGTTGGCTTGCTTTCCTCATTTCCATTTCTCTTCTTATACACTGATTTGTTTAAGTTGAACAGCCAGTAAAAGTGATTTCTCTCCCTGACGAGCTCCCGCTCACCGATGGCCCCACACTGTCGGCTTGATGTGTCAGGGTCTTTAAAACTTTCACCCTTTCACAGTGTTTACTCAGTTCATGAAAGTCATTTAGAATAATTTGAATGCTTAATACAGTCTTATTCAGCATTCGGTGTATTTAGCTCCACCCTCTCTTGTCACTTCTGGCTGTAAAAAACTAAAACCAAGGTGCAGACAGCCAAAATGCAGAACTCAAGGCTTCAAAACGGCAGTCCACAAACCAATGGCTGACGTAACAGTGACTATGCTCACTTCTTATATACAGTAGTATGACTGTATGAGAGGGCTGGAGAAAGAATGGGAGGAGGCTGTTGTAAAGATGTGCCTCACCTTCCTCCTTAATTTGCATTGCTCTCTGTCACAATTTGCATAACCAATACCATGGCCCCGGTCTTTCCAGGAAAACAATTTGTTTAAACTGTCCTCCATCTCATGAAGAATTGGTGTGTGTATTTTGCTATGGTCCAGGTTTTGGCTTCCCTATTCAATTGGCAGGTTCACAGGGTGACAAAGACAAATAACCTAAAATAGAATCAATAAAGAAAAGAACATTCCAACAGTTTCCATCTTTAACAGATCACTTGACTTCACCTGCACAGTAAGTCAGCAACACCACAAAACAGACAGCAGCAGAGCTGCCAGCCTGTCCTTTGCAGGCCACTGCTGGCCTGATGTTGTCATCATTCACTGCTTCCCTACCACTCTGACACTAAACTGACAGCTACACTCCATAATGAGGTGCTACATTTGACTGTATTATGTATATGTTGACCTAGCTGGATAAAGAATTAATATTTAATTATTTTGCCTTTTTTGTTACATTGTTGTGATAAGACCAAGATACATATATAATTCTGAAAGACACAAATATCCATGCCTCAGCACACTCTTACACAGACCATCATCATTACCTCTGCCAAGGAGGTTATGTTTTTGCCGGCGTTTATCTGTCTGTTTGTTTGTTTGTCTGTTTGTTTGTTTGTCTGTGTTCAAGATAACTCCAAAACTTATGGACGGATTTTGATGAAATTTTCAGGGTGTGTCGAAAATGTGAAAAGGAAGAAGGGGTGATCCGGAAGAAATCCTGGATTCTGGATCACTTTGAAATTTTCGTTAACATTGGGGTAAATGGGACCCAAAAAATTGTTTCTCAGTATCTCTAGTAATTGTTGCCCAAAGCTCATGAAAGTTGACTCAGGGATTTACAATGTGTACTTCTATCAAATCCCAATAATCAACATCCCCATATATGTCTTGAAGACTGTTATTTTTCTGACCATGACAGTTTGCATCACTTTGTAAAATGTTAATGTACATATGTTGGTTTTAGAAATAATGTATTGTGAGTTTTATGTTGTGTCTTGTATATATGTTCTATGTTTGCCACTGATATATAATTATTTTTAAAAAATGTAGGATTTTTATTTTGGAGTGAATTACAATATGGGGGGAACTATGGTGCTTGGCGGAGGTCTGTGCTCTCCGAGTGCTTTTCTAGTTATTCTTGTCTTACTTTCCATAACAAAGTAGGTACAGAGCTTGATGTACTCAGTAAACATGCAGCTACATTTGGGGACAAGTTTAAATGACCTCTTACAAAAACATCTGCTCAAACCCAACCGAATCATAAAGAATTCACTGTGTCTATAACAAGGAGCCCAGACTGCAAACTTTTATAAAAATAAAAATTTAAACAAATAAAAACTTTATAAAACTATATTGCTAATCAGTGAACACTTGTTTCTCTGTTTCTAATCAGGATCTTGTGTGGCTGAGGATCAACATTTAGGTCTCTTTTTCCTTTGGTACTGTAAAGAGACCCTACAGCACCACAGCGATCACTGCTCTGGACAGAAAACTAATAACAGGAATGGAAGACAGATCAGGATGCAGCACATAGTGTGTGTGTGTGTGTGTGTTTGTGTGTGAGTGCTTGAAATGATTGACTATTGATTGGAGAGGCTAAGCCACTTGAGATACCCGAGGAAGCCAGAGAGTGAGCATGTAAGAGAGAAAGAGGAAGGCGGTACCTCACATTGATGAGCAACAACCAATGTAGGGAATTTAGAATGCAGACGGCGATGATGGGATGAATGGATTCTGAGGTACAAAGGTACTTTGTACGATATTCAGAGCGTTATTATAGTAGCAACCCACTATATGCTGTGTAGAGGAGTAATGTCTACCTGAGCAGAGAATGAAGTCACTCTTCCTGTGTGTGTTGTAATCCGAGCCTCTCTGTGCTATGTTGACAGAGCCGGGCCGCCTGCGCGTCCCTTTTACTGCATGTTAGTACATGTCAACGTGTCACACTGGATGCTTCCAATTCATTATCTATGTAAGCAGCCGTGCAATGCATTCATGTAGTATGGCGGTGTAATTCAAGAGAGAGGTTGCCATGTCGCCTGCACCTCGTTCGCATAAACTTGAGGTCCAGGCTACGTTATGCAAACAATGTCCAATGCAACCCGTCACCCCTGGAAACTCACCTGAAACTTTTAAACTAAGCCTCGTCGACGCAAAAGAGTGCGTGGCTAATTTCTCGCATAATTTATTTTCAAAAACATTTCGGTGAACTGTTTTTGTGATATAAGAGAAGAGACGAGCAGCCACGTTGGTTCCGAATTGAAAGCTGGGAGCAGCAGCCAGAGAGGGAAAGTGTTCCTTCCAATCAGAGTGCCTTGTGTCTAGTTGCAGCCCATCAAGCGTCCAGTTCTGGGAGGCAAGGTGATCCCTTACAGTAAAAAAAAAACACCTCTGTGGACATGAACCATTAGCTTTGTCAGTACTAATGCTATTGTTTTCACTGTTAGCACTGCGAGCCGCCGGCTCAGTCGTCCCCATGTTGAGAGCCGTGTAGAGGCAATAGAAATGCTCCTAATCTTACATTTAGCACCTTTAATCAGTCACACACACCGCAAGGCGTTTGCCACTCTGTACTCTAGTAGTAGAAACTTTCAAATCGCAGTATAGTGGAAAAAAAATCTCTTGCAATATGTTCTAGACACACTGGCAACAAAATGATATTACTGTACTGCAGACTTCTAAACTGTTCTGCTTTCTGGCACTTCCGTCTGTTGCAATTTTACATTTGGCATTTAAATAAGAACATGTATGTCCATGCTGCTGAATGGTGTATTGAAGTGTAAGAGCCTATTCACTTTGGTTCACAGTGTTCGGACCGTTTCTGTCTTCACTGTGCACTAAAATGAGGATGCAGGATAGCGTATGTATTATCATTTATTTCCTTTTTTTCCCTTGTTCCTCCATCGTACCACATGCAGTATTGTGATGCATTGCACATGACTGCTGCAATGTAATGTAATACTGGTTATTTGGCACATCACTACGATCCCGTGCAGTCTAATATAAAAGTAATTGATTTAATCTGTCTTTGTGAAATTTAACACATTCTGTTTTTGAGAAGTGTTGATTCAATTCTATGATGTTGGTTTCTTTATTGGTGTTTCTAATCCTCCTGCTCCTCTCCCTATGTTAGTATTTCTGAACATCTACTTGTAGGGAAAAAAAGTATTTTCTCTGCCCATTCAAAAGATCTGGATTTCTACACTTGTGCTTGAACTTCCTATTGTAATGAAACATCACAAACTGAAAGCAAAATGTGCCTTTAAGTTTAATAATTACTTTTTTTGTTTTCCAATATCTTTCACAAGCTACATTACCACCATTGTATTCATTTTAATCTGTTGTAGCAATGTTTACTGTAAAAATACCAGACAAAACCTGCTTATAATTAGTATATAAAATTGAATTTTATTTATATTTTAAAGGGAAACACAGACAGCATACAGTGCTGTGAAAAAGTATTTGCCTCCTTTCTGATTTCTTATATTTTTGCACATTTGTCACACTTGAATGTTTCAGATCATCAAACAAATTTTAACATTAGACAAAGATAACCCAAGTAAATACAACATGCAGTTTTTAAATGACGATTTCATTTATTAAGGGAAAAAAAGCTATCCAAACCTATCTGGCCCTATGTGAAAAAGTAATTGCCCCCTAAACCTAATAACTGGTTGTGCCACCCTTGGCGGCAACAACTGCAATCAAGCATTTCCGAAAACTGGCAATGAGTCTTTTGCATCGCTGTGGAGGAATTTCGGACCGCTCTTCTTTATACAATTGTTTTAACTCAGCCACACTGTAGGGTTTTCAAGCATTCCAAGTCTCCCCTTTACAGAAATGCTCACATTATGATAGTCACATGCAGTTTAGGGCAAGTCATAGTCAAGTTAGCACACTGACACACTGACAGCTGCTGTTGCCTGCTGGGTTTGAGTTTGTGTTGTCAATTGATTTCCAATAATTAATATATACGTACATTTGCATAAAGCAAATTTGCCCACTCCCATGTTGATAAGAGCTGTAAATACTTGACAAATCTCTCTTTCAGGTACATTTTGAATAGATAAAAATGTGTTATTAATTGTGATTAATCACGATTAATCATGGATAATCATGCGGTTAATCTCAATTATAACATTTTAATTGACTGACAGCCATAATATAGACAATTAATATACAATTAGCCGATTCCATTTTAGTAGCATCCTTACCAACTGTGTTTACACTACAGGTGTCTGTGCAAACACACACAAAAAAAAACACTCAACAATGGTACAACAGTCCTCCAACAGACACACACACACACACACACACACACACACACACACACACACTCTCTAAATTGCCCATGAGGATACTTCCTTTCAGCCACTTTAACCAGCAAATGTATTCAGCGAACAGCCACAGGAGGAGTTCCACTTCAAAAAGACCCAACACTCACAAATACACACATCCACAACCACATTCATATGTGTGCGCTAACACACACACACACCCACAGCTTCACCCACTCACTGCTGAAGTTGATTACAGCAGGCTGTGACTCAGTGGGAGTGGGTCACGGATGGCTGACTTTGTGTTTTCAGTTGCATTTGTGACTCCAGAGAACCACAACAGCACACTGACGCAGCACCAAAACTTAATGTAAAAATACTTTTTATTGCTTAAACAACACATCCTCCTTTAATTTGCAAAATGATTATGTAAGGGATAATATACAGCCAGCTGGTCATTATTCATGTTGATTCAAGACCTCATTTCGCATTAACGATTAGCAATTGACCAATTAGCATATTCCCCGTTTACTAATTAAATCAATATTTTTACACAAAATATGGATTTTTAAAAAACAGTGTAATATAAGTGTTGGGAACTGTGTAGCAACAGCTAGAACTGAGTCCATAGCAACGTAACTCTAGTTTAAGATTAGCTTACTCGTTAGCTAAAACTCACATTAAACTGAACATTTCCATTGATGTGAAGTGAGACAAGGTGAATGGGACCTCTCTAGAAATATTAATGTTGCCATTTCTGTCCTCATTCATCTGTCTGCATCCTTCTTGTTGGGGTTTTGCAGCTGACACATTTGGAAACACAACTGTTACAAATGGTAAAAACAGTAAGCTACTATTATCACTTTCACAAGTAAGCGTGTATAGCGATAGGTAATTAACGGAGAGGCCAGCTGTGCTGCCGTTGCTTGGATTGCAGGAGATCTTCCTCCACTCCACCAGCTCAGTAGCTCCCCAGGCTGCCCTGACATCTGTGCCCAGTCAGAGACATTATCTCTGTTCTCTAAAGACCAGCCTGAGAGAGGAGTTGGCCAGCTGTGCTCCTCAATCTATGATTAGTGTACCTCGCTGAAAATCTGACTGCCTGGCTGATTTTGGGTAATATTTGGAAACTGCACCCCATGGGCTCACAAGAGTACACTGTTTGTCTGTTCTCTAGCTGTTGGTCGTTTTTTAGTGGGTGAAGGTAGAAAGCTTTACCATCAGAATGGCAACGGCATAAATACGTTTTTAAAACCTGCGACAGGACAGTTTGAATTGTACGGCTCAGCGAAGATACTGTAATTTTCTTTACACGGATCATTGGCATCTTTGTGGTTCTTGGTCTCAGCGTTGTGGGAGACAGAAATGTACACGGTGCCAAAGGTTTCACAATACAAGATTCTCTTGTGAAGTCTCTGCCTCGTCTTGGACAAGTCAGCGCACTGTGTTTGGAGACGGCGCCTGTGAACACCTGAGGAGCCATAGATCTGTAGCTGAGATGACGACTTTTCCGTTTCTGAGAAGGTTTTTAATTAGATTTAAATGCTGCGGTACTGAATGTGATGGTAGCGATTTATTATGTCAAACTTTGACATATCACAGCCCATACTGCTATGTAACTGGCAATTGAGTAAGTTTTGGAGTTTTGAACAGATGCATAAAATGCAGCATACAGCATCTGATTGAAGTTTTCTGCCATTTAACTGCCAAAGTCCGTTGACATTTTCTTTTCAATTAACCAGTCTTTAAGCACTGCAATAGCCCATACTATACTGCGTTTAGTGTTTACTTCAGTGTTCTCTCTTTCTTTTCTTCACTGGGAAGTCTTCTGCCATTAGCCATGGATCTAATGTTTTGTCATCATTGACAGGTGTAGAGCCGAAGAAGGTCATTTATGCATCTATAAAATGCAAACTAGCTTACACTACATTGTGAACAACAAATCTGTATGAAACTGGAAGGATGAGAGCTCATTTATGGGTGGAGTGCAGGCTCTATTCAGTAAATATGAGAATTGGGCTCATTGAGGTAGCCTAAATTATAGTGTTATCATGATGTGTTCAAATGTAATCTTGTAAAATGTAGTTTTTGGCAAGAAGCTCGAAAAAATACAGACAGAGATGTTTTCAGAGCAATATAAAAAAGATAGAGGGAATTATGACCTGGTTAACTTCCTTTTTTTATTGTGGTATCGAATTAGTATAGGGAATCATGGAATGTCACTGGTATTGGTATCAAGTACTTTATTTCTGGCATGACATCCTCAGTGTAGGCCTATAGTAACTGACAAAATGCTTAAAATATATTATTACCGCACCAAAAGGCGCCCTGAAAAATCATAGGTGCACCTAAATTATGTGCACACCAGTGCAGCCGAAGTAAAAGGTTAGTCTGGAGCCCTGTGTTGTGGATACATTTCACACTGAATATAGTACACGGAACTATATAGTAAAGAGGGACTGATTTTGGACATAGCATGGTTTCATCAAAGAGGGTGTAAGGGAAGTGTAGTCCTGGTAATCGAAATTCACACTGCACACCAGGTGGACTTTTCCCACCTTTTAATTGGGGTGATGGCCAGTAGTGATGGCCATAAACTAAATCACTAGCAGTAATTTATCCAATGCATGGTACGCTGTTACGGCCTCAGAGAAATTTCTACGAGGCTTTGGCTCACTTACAAGTTAATCAGGGTTTCTAACACCAAAAAAAACTTGACGCTCTCCTTCTAAACCTTAGACTACAGACTCAACCATAGATTGTATATAAGAAGTAGACGTAGTGACCGTGACATTACCCAAGCCTCAAGATCGGCACTTTGGCCGTCGCCATCTTATCAAATTTTTTTATTTGCAACCACAAGTGACATGAGAGGTAGTACAACTTTCATGACCTGAAAACACACTGTGAAAGGCGATGAAAACGGGCATCTCCCAGACCGATCATTGCCATCGTAGGCTACCTGTCAGTCACAAGGTAGCCACGCCCTAAATCAAACTCTGGTTTAAGGTCTATTTGACTCTAAATGGGACCATAATTTACTAAATGAGCATCACTCTGTATTGAAACAGATTTGAAACTAGTGATTGAGACCATAAACTCATGTTTTCAATGTTTACTGAGGTAATAAACAAGTGAGAAGTAAGTTCATTTTCTCATAGATTTCTATAAAATCAGACTTTTTTTTTGCAACCAGAGGAGTCGCCCCCTGCTGGATATTATAAAGAATGCAAGTTTAAGGCACTTCCACATTGTCTTCACTTTTCAGACCTGGAGTAACCCACTGGACTCGGCTAAACAATCATAACCCCTGCCACAAACCAGCAATCACTTCTTGTAAACTACACTCTTTCTCTCTAACAATAACAAACACACATATACTGTACACACACACACACCTCTTTCACATCTAATGGGGGTCACATGGCAACCATTATCACGCACTGCTGGGTACAACCCAATGCATCATTGGAAGGGGTATGTGCAAAGTGCCAAAGGTCAAATGTTGTACTTTAAAATGCTTTCAGCTCGCCTCAGCTCGGGCTCAACTAACAACTATTATCCTGGTCAGCAGGCTCGCTGCAAAGTCACATTAGTTTGGTTGGCAATCCAGGAAAGCAATTACTGCAAGCAAAACACTGAGAACATCAGCTGCTCCACACACTGACACTGCCTGATGGACTGATACAGAACGGAACAAAATAAGAGTTGATGCACAAGATAGATATAAATGGGAGAGTGCACAAATGGGGAGAGATAGAAAGAGTTAAGAAGTTAGTTAAGAATCAGTTAGCCAGGGTGCCTATCTTGTAGAAACATCTTGAATATTTGTTTTGTTTAGAGGAAGGCTGGCATTCAACTGCTTCCACGGCAGCTCAACTCCAAAAATTGTGCAGTCAAAAAACGCTGGATGCTAAGGCCTCAATATTGTGCAGATGTGCACATATATATACATAATCACTAACACACAATATATCCACATCACCAGGGAGAGATTAGTGAGGTGCGTGGGTGCTGATTCGACTTACAAGTTGTAGAACCTGCTGTCCGCCATTGAAGTGCAGAATTAAATAGTTGCACATGAACGAGTACTTTTGTTAAAAAGCACAAAATGCATAGTAACCTCACAGTCATTCTCTGCTCAGAGAAGCTGCTGTGTGCTCTTTGTCTTCAGCCCACTATGCCTGAATAAAGTACTCTGAGATCTGCGGGATTGCGGGCAATTCAGACTGACTTTATAGCCTGAGGCTGCAGCAGGTTCAGTTTTAGAGCTACAGTGAAGGTGCACATACTAGATAACCTAAGGAATCTATTGGCAACAACTATGTTATGCTAGCTTGTCAGGAACAATGCTAAATAACGCTCCAAGGTTAGGCAAGGAAAAAATGGGATGCATACTGGGGTCCCTAAACAGTGCTGGATTTACATAAATTGGGCATCACTGTAAAGCTGAGACTCTTGTGGATCCAATGAGCCCAACTGTATTTATGTGATGTCAGTCACCATAGTAGCCATTTCGTTGTAGTAAGAGGATAATCGCAGCCACATGAAACTTTTACAGCCACAAACTAGAGACCTAGAGCATTCAGAGGATGGATGGCCTTCCTAGGTAGATTGACAATAAGGGGGCTGAGCAGTTTCCAGAACAGAAGTGCTGTCCATCTATCTATCAGCGAAAAATGCAATTCTTACAGAAATCTTAAAATGTCAAGTTTTTGATACCAAATCACAGCATGGACTTTTCTGTGGTGTTCCTCGTGCTCTTGGTGTCTTAATGTAGTGTTTTGGAGGGATTTCTCATTTTATCAGTTCCTGAGTGGTAAAGGGCAAATGGTTAAATTTAGCACCAAATCTGTGTAACAAATGGAATCAACCCAAAAACTGCTGCAATGACTTATGATTACATACATTATAATAATAGAGCATGGGGATGACCATCATATAACTGCAGTATATTGTAATGCTCTTTTCCCTTTTACACTTTAAATATTTACTTAGCTGATTAATTCATGCTGATTTCTGATTTATGACTAGAACTTGACAACTTGACAAATGGTGCAGAGGTGCATATCAAATTAATCTTCCCAACTTTGAGATGATGTACACCACTTATATATGTCATCTGTTGTTGACCTGCTATGAGGACCCCCTGTACCCCCTTGAAAAAGGCAAAAACAGGTCTATTGTGAGTCTCAGAAGGTTAATATCACATAACCCCACCTAAAAAACAAGTAGTGTGCACAGAGCATCTCCGAAAGCTGGGGTATAAATATGATTATAGAGGTTGTAAAGGTATTCGAGACACTATGGGGAGGCTTCGCAAGTGAATCATCTGCATGTCAATGACTACAGTCACTGTTTGTACTGAATTCATTTTGATGATGAAACAGAATTAAAAGATAGAATTGCTCTGAATGTGTTGGTAAAACCTCACCTTGTCTCTCAGATGATGTTCTGCTGCGTCGATGTTCAAAGGGTCATCAAAGTTCAACAGATCCTACAGCAGCGGCAAAGAAACACAAGATGTCAGAAGAAAAAAGGTTCAAAGAGAAAAGGCCGAAACAGCAAAGTTGAAGAACAGTGCGAAAGTGACTCAAAAAAACAAAAGTGACCGATCATGGCCAGATGATAGAATAGCTGTCGTCATTAGAGAACTTTATAGGGTTCAATACTGTAATCTGTGGCCTGCATTTTGTTTCCCAATGAACAACAAAAAAAAGCTGCTGAGGGAGATATTGCCCACTTCAGCACTATTTGCTGTCAGCAATGTCACCCTGGATTCTGCAACTGCAACATCATAATTATGCCGTTGCCGTAGAGATGCCACGCACAACAAGCGAGGCAAGATGCAGAGTGTTATTAGAGAGATAAAAAGGGAGGATGGCCTGAGAGGTTGTTTCCTGATTAAGAGGTAAGATTTAGGGCACGACCACACGTCAATGCAGATTACCATCACCACTATCATCATAGACTCAATGCTGACCTCAGGGTAAGTGGGGATACTTTCAAAATGCAATTCATGACAGATTTACGTAAGCTTGAAATTAGCAACAATTATGCATATTTTAGACTACACCAGGGGTGGCCAACCAGTCAGAGACTAAGAGCCACTTTTTTTTTCTGTGTTACTGCAAAGAGCCACATCATACACATGGGCACACATGAACATCATCCCATGCCTTAATCATGTATGCACGCACATGCACACACACACAGACCTCTGCTCAGCCAGATTTAATGAAAATGTCCCACACCAACATGATAATGGCAGTTATATTCATCAGTTAACATTGTGTGCACTGTCTCACACAAACTCTCAGTTTAAGCAAGTCCACAAACAAAAATAGAATAATGTTCAATTTTTTTTTTCTTTTTTTCTCTTACTCTGCTGCTTAGTGAGACTTCTGGCATTCCTTTTCTTGAACAATCCTCCTCAAATCTGGCTTGTATTCTGTGGTTGCCACTCGAAGCAATTCTTTCAGATGAGTGTCAGTCAGAACAGATCGATGCTTTGATTTCACGTGTTTCAGGGTAGAAAACACAGACTCGCAGACGTACGTTGACCCAAACATTGACAGTATCTTAAGCGCAGCCCGTTTGATGTTGGGGTATTTTTTCATTGGCACACTTTTCCAGAACTCAATGGTCCCTTCCCTTAAGACAGCTTTCAGTTGATCCTCCTCACAAAGATCGATCATCTCCAACTCAGCCGCAGCCTCATCTGTGACGAGCGGGACTTTCAAACAGTCTGTCTCCGCATTAAATGGGTCAACGAGGAACGTAATCTGTGGTCTTTTCTGTTGTAGATCACCGAACCTGGTCACAAAGCTTTCGTGCAGGTTTGCAACCAGTGTTGCATGTTTGTCTCTTTTCTTTTTCAGGGCGGCGCTGGTGGCTTGCTCACTGGCTTTTAGCAGAGTAGGAAAATGCGTTAAATCTCCCTTTTGAATATGCGCCTTGAACAGCTTTAGTTTGTTGACAAACGCAAACACACTTTGCACCAGATCAGGAAGCATTTTTAACTTACCCTGCAGGGTCAGGTTCAGTCTGTCCAAGTGGCACAGCATGTCGACTAAAAATGCCAGATCCATAATCCACTCGGGGTCCGAAAGCTCGGGATAGTCCTTGTCCTTCTCTTCCATGAACAGTTTCATGGCATCCAAAAGCTCAAAGAAGCGAGCGAGTACCTTGCCTTTTGACAGCCACCTCACAGTGCAGTGCAGCGGCAGGTCACCTGGAAGCCCTTGGTCCAGCTCAGCGATGAGATTTCTGAATTGCCTGTGGTTAAGCGCATGTGCGCGGATGTAGTTGACAATTTCCATCACAGGCTTCATGACGTTGTCTAAATTCAATGATTTAGACACGAGTTGCTCCCTGTGGATGATGCAGTGGAAATTCCAAAAGTCTGGAAATGTTTGATCAGCTTTGCACAGCCCCACAAGCCCGTTCACGGATCCGATCATGGCTGGCGCTCCATCCGTGGCTATTGCAGTTAGTTTCAGTATGGGCAGATTAGCTTTTGCAAATGCAGCCATCATTGTTTCTTTCACATCTATGCCACGGGTTCGGTCTTTTAATGGCACAATATCAAGGAGTTCTTCTTTGACCATACATTCATTTGACACAGACCGTGCAAATATTGCCAACTGAGGCTTGTCTTGTATGTCGCAACTCTCATCCAATGCCACACTGAAATACTCACATGCTTGAAGGTCCGAGTGCAACTGTGATTCAACAGCCGTATTAATATCCGATATTCTGCGTTCAACACTGTGGCGGGACAGTTGGACGTCTGATACGCTCCGTTTTAGTTTGTCATCTTCAGGAGACAAGATTTCAACGGCGTCAATGAGGCATTTTTTAATGAAGTCCCCTTCGTTGTATGGCTTTTTAGCCCGTGCTATGTTCCAAGCTAGTTGATATGATGCAAGTGTCACGGTCTCCGAGTGTTTCGTGAATTTTTGGAAAAACTGCATCTGCTTTTCTGCCTGACTTTTCAAAGCGTCCAACTTGTGCTTGCGAAGTTCAGTCCCTTTTGGAAATCCCTGTTCAATGTTAGGATGGAGTGAGCTGAAGTGACGCTGAAGATTTGAAGCTTTGAAATGAGCTAATGCTGCGTGACATATAAGGCAGATCGGCTTGCCATTACGTTCAACAAAAAAATATAAACTCTCCCACTCTGTCAAAAATGTCCTGTGTTCTTCTTCATATTTTCGTTTGGCTGTGCTTTTTTTCCCTGCCATTTTGAGAACTAACTTGACCGATTGTTTACAAATGCAAATGAGGTCGCGCCAAAGATTCTTTTCTCGCACGTTTGATGTCACTCAAACCGGCTTCTTCTTCTTTGCAACTCATCCCGGCTTTCCTGGTCAGCGTGCCACCTAGCCGTAAGGGGAATGAATGGCAGCGCCAGCCAAGCATTTTTGACGCATGTGAAAGCTCCTGAAGAGCCGCATGAAACTAGCCAAAGAGCCGCATGCGGCGCGAGAGCCGCGGGTTGGCCACCCCCGGACTACACTAAATAGTCTGATTACTTTCAGCTGCTTACTTACTGCTTGCTTTGGCATCCAAAATGTTTAAATAATCTGTTAGTCAATCCATATTTTATTGTCTAAATTAAGAATTTAACATGTCCTCTATTAATGTGGAATTTAACAGCATGTTTGCATTCATATTAACCAGGGCTATCAAAGTTATCGTGATAACGCGGTAATGCGATCGATATTTCGGAGGTTGCAGCAGGCTCAGTTTTTAAGCTAGCAGTAAAGATATTGGTATCACATGAAACTAGAAAACCTGAGGAAACCATTGGTACAATCATATCATACTAACTTGTCATGAAGGAGGTTAAATAACACTCCAAACTTGTGCTACAATTTGTCCCTTGACCTCTGACCTGAAGATATAAGAATGAAAATGGGTTCCATGGATACCCACGAGTCTCCCCTTTACAGACATGGCCACTTTATGATGATCACATGCAGTTTGGGACATAGTCACATTGACAGCTGCTGTTATCTGTTGGACTTGGGTTGCCACATTATGATTTCAGCATATTTTTTATGCTAAATGCAGTACCTGTGAGGGTTTCTGGACAACATTTGTCATTATTTTGTGTTTTTAACTGATTTCTTTCTAATCTTCCAGTAATAAATATATACATATATTTGCATAATGCAAGCATATTTGTCCACTTTGAGTATTAAATACTTGACTAATCTCCCTTTAAGGTATGATGATTTTGTCAATCATGATTAACCATGGACAATCATATGACTGATTGTGATTGACAGCCCTGATATTAACAGAATCAAGTCTATTTTAACCTCCCTATATTTTGATATTCTTCTGAATGATTAAACATGTCAACATTCTTTCCCC